>CP139506.1:113390411-113710143 GCA_021014915.2 Artemisia tridentata subsp. tridentata | reverse complement strand
TAAGAGCACACGGTGTGTGTTACTCGTTGCCTCGCCACTTTGACGTGGAAGCCTCGCCACGGCGAGCCACCACACCGTCCCAACTCGCCAGTGCTCGCCAAATACCACCTCCTCGCCCAGACGGCAAAGCAAATGAACTGACAAGTGGGGCCCAAATTAGTATCAATCGTTTAACTTTTTTTTTTTTTTTTTTTTTTCGATACATTAAATCAATGGAAACTTATTTTGATACGGAACTGAAAATACATTAAACATTGAATTAAAAATAAAAATTACAGATTAATATAAACTGCGATACGGAAATGAAAATGAAAATACAAATTACAATGAAAAGTCTGTGTTATAACCCTCGTCGTAAGGAGATTCTGCATCCGCAAACCTGCCCTCTTCATACTCTCTTTCCAGAATGTCAAACAAGTTGTTCCTGCGGCATTCTGTTTCCCTTTCTTACTGCTCCCTACGAGCAGCTTCCTCTCGTGCTTCGTTTTCTTCCACCTCTCTCAATACTTCTTCATCCCGTTGAAGAAGTCGTAGCTGTTCCTCAGGTAGTTGAAACGGATTGGCTTCGTGTTCCTCCACTGGTTCCCCTTCCGTTGGGAATACCGGAAAGATATCTCCTGGTGGAGTGTTAACCATATCGTTGGAAAATTGTTGGAGAAGTTTTGAACGCTGGGAAATTGTTGGGAGAAGTTTTGAACGTCGGGAAATTGTTGGGAGAAGTTTTGTTGAGACATTGTTGAGAATCTGTGCTAAGAAGTTGTGTGTGTGAGAAACAAATCAGTGAATGGCCGTATATATAGGCAAATTTTTGAATTTGAAATTGAATTTGAATTTTGAATCCTCCCGCTCGTACTTTGTATTTTTGAATTTGTATTTGAAATTGAATTTAAATTTGAATTTTGAATTGAGTTTGAATTTGAATTTGAATTTTGAAATAGAATTTGAATTTTGAATTTGAATTCTGAATTTTAAATCCTCCCGCTCGTACTATTTCAAACGGCTATATTACCTTATAAATAACATACCATAGCACACTATTTTTCACACACTTCTATATCTAACCATTTTTAAAAATTGTTTCAAAGTCCAAACATCGGAATTGAATACTTGTTGGTTAAAGGAAGAAGAAAACTTACTAGCGGAAGTTTGGTTCGAAGTTTCCAAAGACATAGACGACGGAAATGAATACTCCTTTTGGAACCAGGTTGTAGACATGTTCAACAATCAGTCTAACGGTGACAATCGTAACAAAAATATGGTCACGGGTAAATGGACAAGACTTAACAGTGAATGTCAAAAATTCAACGCTATTTACAAACATTTGCAGCGTACAAGCGGGGAAAATGACAGTGATCATCTCGAGAATGCAAAGACCATTTTTGAACAACGCTTTGGTGGGAGAAGCTTCCAATATGTTCACGTGTGGGAGGTTTTGAGAAACCACCACAAATGGGACGAATGAAATGCTTAACGGTGTTGTATGATTTATTTTCCGTATCGTGTTTTTTTTTTCTGTATCGTTTTTTGTTTTTCGTATCTTTATTTTAAGTTTTGTATGTTTTTAATATGTTGTATTGTATTTTTAATTTTAATGAATGAATTTTATATTATTTGATAAATTGAATAAAAAAATAAAATAGAAAGTGGTGGGACCCAAATGAGTAAGTTGTGGTTAGTTATGATAAGGGGGTTGTAGATAGGGGTTTGTCACGGTGATGTGGCACCCTGTGGGACCTAAGGCTGGACACAGTCATTGACCCAAGCGACCTGGGTCACCGGCTGCCACGTCAGCTTTCTCTCTCCGGCGACCAGAAGCGACCGACCTGCCACAGTCGATGACCGATTTTTTTTTAATTAAACATTTAAAAAAAAACTTAAAATTCATTAATAATAAAAACATTACATATATTATTCAATTAAACATTAAAAACATTAAGTAAATTATTCAAATAACAAAAAAAATAAAATAAATAAATAAAAAAAATAAAAATACAAACATTCTTCATCGTCACCATCACTATCGTCTTCGTTTTCATTCCCTTGATTGACTTGATTTCTACGATTTGTCCAAATGTGTTCAGTCAAATCAGATTTTAAATTTAGATGAGTTGATGAGTCCATAATCTCCTGGGTAACTACTAACGATTCTTCATGCGTTCTTAAGAGATCGTGATCATGATGACCCTCATCTTCGAACCATGTAGGATATATCGCTCGCTGCTTGTGTCGAATGATCATATTATGTAATATGATACATGTATATATAATATCTTGGAGATCCTTTTTATACAGCCCTCGTGCCGGAACTTTAAGCATTTTCCACTTCTTCTTAAACACACCAAAAGTCCGTTCCACATCTTTTCTTGCTGCTTCGTGCTTCCTCTTGTACAATATTCTTTTTTCATCACCCGTGGGAGGATTTGAAATGGACTTAATAAGAACGGACCATTGTGGATATATCCCGTCAGTAAGATAAAACCCCCTTTTATATTGTACATCGTTAGCCTCGAATTCAAGGTCCGGTGCTCTCCCATATTTGATATCATTAAAAACAGGTGAACGACATAAAACGTTTACGTCGTTATTCATACCGGAGACACCAAAGAACGCATGCTAAATCCATAAATCTTGGGAGGCGACCGCTTCCAATAAGATGAATGGACGTGGCCCATGATCACCCCTATCATATTGACCTCTCAAACCATTTGGGCAATTCTCCCACTCCCAACTTGTACAATCAATGCTTCCCATCATACCAAGAAACCCATGCTTACGATCGTGATGAGCATATAATCTTTCAAGGTCAGTATACGTGGGCTTTCGCAAATACTCAGCACCATATAACTCCATGATAACCGTGCAAAACTTACGGAGACATTCTCGGGATGTTGTTGCAGCCATTGCCAGATTCTCGTCAAGAGAATCAGGAACGGCCACGTATCCCAATTGAAGAATTGCCGCAGTACACTTGACCAATGGGCTAATACCTGGTATGCCTCTGGCATCAAGAGTTTGTTGAAAATAAGGAGAATAATCGGTTACCTCTCGAACAATTTCTATGAAAAGTTCCCGGCTCATTCGGAATCGCCGACGGAATGTTCTTTCATTGAACTGCGGGTTTTCAGAGAAGTATGCCGCCACTAAACGATTATGAGCACTCTCATGATCCCTGCGTATGTACCTTCGTGGAACTTTTGGTTGTAATGCTTGGTAAGCATTCCAAGCATACTTCCCGAACTCAAGAAACTCACTTAGAACTTCATCATCGTCGGAAGGCGAAGAAACGAATAATAGCTCGTAAGACGAAGACATAATTAAAAAAATGTGTTTGAAGGTATTGATAGAAATGTTGTTTGAATATGGATGAGAAATTGTTTGAATTGTGTTTAAAATTGTGTGTTTAGATGTGTATTTGATGTGGGTATTTATAGGGTTGGATTTTTTTTATTATTATTTTTTTTTAATATGTAACGGTTTGATAGTTGGAATTGTGAATGATGCAAGCTTTAAACTCGGTCGCCAAAACGATCGATATTGCATTTCTACAAGAACCGACCGATCCTCCACATTGGAAGCGACCGAACCATATATCGGTCGGTTTTGAATTTTTTGAGCGACCGACCGATAATTATCGGCCGAGTGTGTTCAGCCTAAATGATTAGTTTTTGCTACTCACAACACCAAGTGCTCTAGCTTATAAGTATCTCTTATATAACAATTATGTGAGGGAAGTACAAATGAATTTTTTAATCTAATAAAAGAGCTCAATTTTGAAATTAAATTTCCTTAGTGCATAAGTGAAAGTCACAATTGATTAATTTGGCCAAACGTACCAAAATATTATCCAACAAAATAAATATGTATAAAAACACATGTGTCGAATTAATATAAAAGGGGGTTGATACATACACCACTCCTTTGATGCACACAACACATTTTGTGCATTACAATGTTGTATGGCGTGCTATATAGCTTGTACAAGATGATGTATTTATCAAATAAAATAGCGTGCATATCAACACTCAGTATAAAAACTTATTAAAAGAGGGGGCAATTAGGAAAAACTTTAGTTGTTAATTTCCAATAAATTATAAAAATTTAAGTAAAGTTTTCATGTCTATTTAATAAATTTATAAATTTAATAAATACCTCTAAAATTTATATCTAAAAAAACATATACATTGTTGTTATTAATAAACATTATTATCATTGTATATTAGTTTAATGTATGTGTACGAAATTATAAATGTCAAATGAAAGCACAAATTATTGTAATATGCAATTAAATACACGAGATTGTAATATATGAACGACCCGTGTTATTCCTCTTTATGAGATTAAATAAGGAGATCCGCAAAAGTATTTTTTTTACTAATAACGTTCAATAACGATTCATGTTATTCCACTTTATAAGTTTAACCCGCGCGTGCATGAATTTAAAAATTAAAAACGACTAAAATAATTATTAACAGGAATTTAAATATCAAAATGAAACCACAACGCATGAGTTATTGTGAGATGGAAAAAATACACGATATTGTACATACAACAACACGTGTAATTACTCTTTAAAGTTTAAATAGCGATATCCGGAAAAACCTTTTTTCAAATTAAACAATCTTAATGACTAAAACATGATATGAATAGTTAAATTTAAACAATCTCAACCTCAACACGCCATGAAAATTCAGAAAAGTCTCAATCGTCCAATAAAAAATACATGCAAAATATTAATCGATATCAATATATAATGAAAATTTATGTAAAACCCGCGCGTGCACGGATATTATAACTATATAAATATAAAAGATTTCACATAATGTTATAGAAAAATATTATTTAACTACTCTGTATATGCACCCAGATCAACTTTACTATGCCATGATAAACTTTACATTTCTTAACCAATTGTATTATTAAAACTAGACGAATGACCGCACAAAGCGACGGTGTATAGCAGAAAATAATTATACTTGCGAAATTATGATTTTGGTTTGACCTTTGATGCAAAATATAGGATATTCACTAACACATAAACACAAGATTGGGACTAGTATGGATCGAATAGAAGAGAGTTTAGAGAGAGAGAGAGATGGGAACTTAGAGAGAGAAAGAGTGTGTGTATTAGCTTGTGAAATAATGAGAAGTTCCACCCTTTCCCTTGTATGGGAAAGGGTATTTATAGTTCTTACATAATATGCCCCTAACGGGCTGTGGAGAGAGCTGACAGAGGGTAAAGACCCGACCCACTCCACAATACTAATGATAATAACTACGCTACTACTAATATTACTAGTTATCCTACGAGCTATGATGTGCTAATAAGTACTCGGGGTGACCGAGTCTTCAACTGAATATTCATATTCCTAACAATCTCCCCTTAAGGGAGGTCACCCCTGAAGTAATGTTCTGAATTTTTGCACTTCATCCATGGCTCTTGACTTCATAGCTCATTAAACAATGATTCTTCACAATCCTTGATCATTGTGCAGCAGCAAATCTTCAGATGACTTTTTCTTCTGTCTTGGATGATCTTTGTTGATTCTTTGGAGTTATCATCCACCATGTGTTTCCATGTCATCTTTCAGTGGTATGTATCAATGTGATGTGGTACTCTTTGAACCGACATGCTCACTCCATTCTGGGTCATGACTTTCAACATCAGAGTTAGCAGAAGCTGTGTTGAAGGTCATTTAGGTTGTCATGACTTCATTGAACATGATGATGGAGTAGAGCGAACATGTGGTGATGGATTGTCAATGTTGCGCCAACATGCTCACACTTATCTGGATCATGATCTTCAGCTTCAGAGTTGCGGAAGCAGTGTTGAAGGTCTTTTCGATTGATCATGACTTCTTTGTTAAAGATGATGTTGTAGTGTGAACATGTGGTGGTGGAATGGCATCTCTTCTGCAACCAGCTACAACTGCAACCAGCTACAGCATCCAACAGCTACAGCCGCCAGAAGTTCTTGCATACGACAGTTAGCAATAAAACGTCCGGTACTTACAGGTTCGGACTTCGAGATTGTTAACAGCATAGTGTGAAAACTCTCTCTAATCCTTACCAGGACCGTTCCTAATCGAAAACCCACAGAGGGATTTTTAAGATCGTACCGTAGTATATCAACGATTAGGTGAGTCGTTGGAGATCACTCCACGACTGTAGACCGTTTGAAACCGCCGCAATCACTAAGCGTAATCCACAGGGAATTACCGAAGTGACCTGCTTTCAGGGCTGCTTGATGTTGACCCTAGCAGGAATTTTCATTCAATCATTGAGAATTACATTTGTAACTTCTCTCATAAATGTTCTGGCAGATTGCTAAGATCTGCGTGGGACTCATAAGTTTACAACTGGTGTCCTTAATGTTGAACACCCAGTGTAGAAGTAACACGTGTTCCTATGAGATCTTATGATGCATCTCGTGGCTCTAGACTCGAAAAGTGCATTTTTGGTAGTCGGAGACTGGAGCGGTGTCTCCTGTTTCAATATCAACATAACTCGTAATGAGCGGTCGATAGATTATGCAGGGTTCCCCGTGAGAATGAAACAAGTCCTTTTAAGAGAACTTGAGTGGTTTAGAAGGTTTAGTGCAGTGCGTCACTGGGTCCATGACGTCTTGTCTTCAATACCGGTGTTACCTTAGTAACCACCAGTAGCATATGAATTGAACCCGATTTCTGGCCTAAGGTTGAATAATTGGAGGGCTATTTCTTTTCACCCTTTCTCATTTCATTTCTTTTTAATTCTTCAACCCCTTCTTTCTCCTTTCTCATATTACTCCTTTTTTTTCATATCATACCTAAGGACTTTCTAATACTAACTATTTGGTATTGTCCTTGGGTAGATCCCTCCGGTTCTGGCGGATCATAGGACGGTTTTCCTAACCTTAGCCACCTTATAACTTCATGACTATCCTATGTTGCCATTTACCAAAATCCTTGAAAAAATCTCTCAAAGTGTTCATGATTATGAAACACATTTTGCTAACACTTTGAGAGTTTTATATTTTTCAAATGCTCCCCCTCAACATGTGCTCGGATGATTGTTTTATAAATTTGCACATGTTGGGTAGAGCTTGCACTTTTTGAATTGATCCACTTTCAGTGAATATGACCGATTCGAGACACGCTTACATCACTAGTTAGACTAGCTTGAAATTATTACTCGGCCTGGTCAAGTTCACAGAAAGTTTCTCGAAACGGTACACTCTACTCAGACACATCCTTTTCGAGACACGCTTACATCACTGGTTAGACCAGCTTGAAATTATTACCCGGCCAGGATATGTCCTTTCGATCAATGACAATATAGGTTTCGTCAATTCATTGGTTAAGTCTGATTCACGATCTCATGCTATGCCAAATCCTTTTTGTCCATTCGCTCCCCCTCAATATGTGCATCGATATACGAAAGAGTTTAGCACATATGGGAGAGCCTAACATTTGAGTCCAAAACATCACATTTTATCAGGTTTCATATTTAAATCACATTCTCTCCCCCGATCAAAAATTTCAAACCAGTTGAGATTTGTGATCCCAATTGATTTAAATAAGTTAGAAAAATGTGGGAGAAAATGTGCCTGATTTAATGTTTTCTGATAATGGAGTATACAATACTCCCCCTCAAACCAAGAGAGAGTGTCACTGCTGATGTTGCACAATGATTAGAATAAGGTGTCAAAAAATTTGAACAAAGACTCTCCCCCTCAATTAATGACCCGTTTTCTATTTAAAGAGCTGTAGTCATTCAATTTAACGAGAAGTATTTGTAAAGATTTAAGTCCAATTTGCCAGGACCCTCTAGATACACTATAAGGTGGTTAAACCTTGTCAACTTTGTGTATATGATATGTTGTGTTAATATGATTAAGTGCGCGGAATTCACTCAACCAAACTTAGAAGGCTGTGTATGTTATGGAAATGGAATTGTTATGTTTGTTAGTTAGCAATGAACACATAAAGATTATCACCAAACGATTCAATATTATTAATGATAATAATACGAGTGATCTTGAAATATCACTAGGGATACAACCTTGAATCTTAAGTTTTTCTAACTTATGATATTCTTGTGTTTTGTTCTAGTTCTAACTGTTATGAGTTCTTGCAAAAATAACATATGCATGTATATATATTTTTTTTTAACTCTGCACTAATATCACAACTAAGATCTCTTTTATAGTCCAAGAGATCTTTACATATTGCTTAAAGTCTTAGCCAACTTACTTTGTTAACTTATCCTTTTGAGTGTCAGTACATAAGATACAACATGTATCTGTGTACATAACTTGTTAACTAAGCACATGGGGTAAGATATTATCTACCGTATATTGTTGACCAAAATACAAATAATATCTTTTCAATACTTATCCATCTAGCAGTCTCAACTCAACAGGATCAACTAGCAGTTGGAACGGTTAGTTGTAACTTGAGCAGTCCTAAGATTTACATCAGCAGTTGGAACTGTTAGAGAATTCTTCTCAGCAGTTGGAACTGTTAATACTTGTAATTCTTGAAACTTAATCTTTAGAACATTTAATTCCCAACAATCCTCCCCTAAACATGTGAATCCATTTCAACATGTTTCTGAATTAAATTATGGATTGTGAAGATCTTTCAAACACTTCATAGTCAGACCCTTGATCTGAACTTTCTTCTGTTCTGAGAGATTGAATATCCTTCTTAGAAGCTCATCTGCTCTCTGATCTTTGACTTTAACAATATCAACACATTGCTCCAATCTTGGACTAAAAGATGGTGCAATTTCCTTGGATGGAGGAATTATAAGAGGCAATGGTGCTGTGTATCTTGGATGCTTGTTTCAACAAGTGAAATCATCTAACCATCATGTATTTGAAGTGAAATTGAAACTTTTCTTCGTTTGACCTAGATAGAACTTTCTCCTTTGGAATGCTTCATCCCTTCTGAATATATATAATACTCCAGAATAAGCTCTATTCTTGTCATTTTCAACCTCCTCATCATCTTGTATGCTCTTGTCTTCTCCTTCCTTTTATTGGATTATCCTCCTTTTCTGGGTGATTATTTCCTCCCCTGAGATTGTTACCTCCCCTGAGATACAAATAACTTTTATTTCCTCCCCTTGTTTGGAAGATCTCACTATGTACCAAAATATCTTTCCTTTTATCATCTGATCCATCATATAGAACTTGTTGTCAGACAATGTTGTACATGAAGCCATCAATTCCTTAAGAGTTTAAGTTACTGTCCTCATCACTTCTAGGTGTGTTAACTCCTATGAGAGGTGAATCAATGGACATTTGATTCATGATCCATCAATGGATGGTTTTTGTGAATCCTTGAAAATCCTTTTAAGAAACCTTTTTGACTTAGCAGTATGTTCATGATTTTAGAATTTAAAACATCATACTGCTTTCAACCATTTTGAAGGAATTAAGTGTATAACAGACACTTAATCAAAATTTCGGTTTAAAGCAACCTCTGGTTGTGTGAGAACCAATGTTTTCAGTTATAAATAACTGCCTGTGTGCAGATAAACTCATTCAAAGAGTTTTCCTGACAGGGTTTCCAGCTCATAGTAATTGTTGCCTCTAACACAAGTGTTAGATTCACTTTTACTAGCTGTTCTTTCTATCAGATGTCCTCAGACTTGCACATTATACTTAAAAGTATAAAATGATAGAAAGTGAGTTGCATCAGTTACTATCTGATCAACTAAGTCATCAATTCAATGTGAAATATCATAACTAGATTTCAAGAAAGAAGTTTTAAGGAGGTTTGAATTCCCAAACTCAGTCCATCATAAACCTAAACATGTTAGCAGCCAACATCAGCATTGTGTTGCTTCCATTTCACTTGAAATTTTCTTTGTGTTCACATATTCATACCTGAAAAAGTTAGTCTAAAAAAAAAAGAACAATGTACAAAGTACTTGTCTTGCATTAGTATAATCATAAGACCAACTATATGAATAACACAATTTACATTTGTACTAGCAGCACCTTGTGTGCTTAGCAGTACCTTATGATACATTAGCAGTACCTTATAAATCCAGCAGTACCAACACATTATTTGAAAAATTCAAAGATTAAGCATTCCAATACTTGCTACCAAGTACTGAAACCTTCCAACATCAAAAGCTTTTGTAAGTAGATCTGCAAAATTATGTTCTGAAGCAATTTTCATTACTTAAATTAATCTTTTCTCATTGCAATCTCTAATAAAGTGATGTCTAATTTCAATGTGTTTTGTTTTAGAATGTTGCACTGGATTTCTAATAATACAAATTGTACTACTATTATCAATATGAATAACAGTGTTTAAGAAATTGTACCCATAATCAAGGAGTTGGTTTTGAAGCCATAGAACTTGACTAGAGCAACTTGCAGCAGCTATATATTCAGCTTCAGTTGTTGAATTTGCCACACTTGTTTGCTTCTTACACTGCCATGAGACAAGTCTACACCCAAGGAATTGACATCCTCTAGTTGTTGACTTTCTGTCCAAGCTAGCACCAGCATAATCACTATCCGAATATGCTACCAAGTCAAAAGGAGATTCCCTAGAATACCATATACCCAACCTTGGTTGACCTTTGAGATATCTAAACATTCTCTTGACTGCAGTTAAATGAGAAACCTTTGGAGTAACTTGAAATCTTGCACAAACACAAACAGGGAACATGATATCAGGTCTAGATGATGTAAGGTACATCAAAGAGCCTATCATAGATCTGTAAGTGTGTACATCCACACTCTCTCCATCTTCATCTTTCAGAAGGTGCTTCTCAGAGTCCATTGGTGTGCTTGCTATTTTTGAATCAGCAAATTGAATTTTTCTAAGTATCTCTGCAACATATTTGTCTTGATTAATAAATATGCCTTCAGATGATTGCTTAACTTGCAAACCCAAAAAGAATGTAAGTTCCCCCATGGAACTCATCTGAAACTTATCTTTCATAAGCTTCTCAAACTCTAAACACATATCTTTCCTAGTAGATCCAAAGATAATGTCATCCACATACACCTGCACTAATAGAAGATCCTTCTTGTGCTGTTTGATGAAAAGTGTCTGATCAATCTTTCCTCTTTGAAATCCATTTTCTAATAAGTAGGAAGCTAGTGTTGCATACCAAGCTCTTGGTGCCTGATGAAGGCCATATAGAGCTTTCACTACTCTGTACACTTTGTTTGGATGTAATGGGTCAATGAAGCCTGGAGGTTGTGAAACATACACCTCTTCTCCAATTTTACCATATAAAAATGCACTCTTGACATCCATTTGGTAGACTGTGAAGCCTAAAAATGAAGCATAAGCTAGAAACAGCCTAATTGCCTCAATCCTTGCTACTGGAGCATAAACCTCATCATAGTCTATTCCTTTTTCTTGTGTGTACCCTTGAGCTACTAATCTAGCTTTATTCTTAATCACAATTCCCCTTTCATCCCTTTTGTTCTTAAAAACCCATCTAGTGCCAATCACCTTTGCATTCCTAGGTAAATCAACTAGCACCCAAACCTTTTGAATCTTAAACTGAAGAAGCTCTTCTTGCATAGCCTCTACCCAGCTTGAATCATCTAGGGCTGTTAGAATTGTCTTTGGTTCAGCTTGTGAGAGAAAACATACAAACAAGCAAGAGTTTAAAAGCTCATGCTGTTTTGAAGCATAAAGGGCATCAAGAAGCCCTTGTTGGTCTGAAGACATCAATTGTTGTCTTGTCTTCACACCTGACTGTATATCTCCAATCACATGTTCCAGGGAGTGAACTTTGTGAATTCTTGTTTGTGGTGTAGAAGGAACTTGATAAGATGGTGGAAGATTACCCAAATCCACCTCATTATCTGAGAATTCTGCTTCTTTTGTTTCTGAAGAGCCAGCAGTTGAATGCTCTGTCTCAGCAGTACAAACTGCTTTTGAACTGCTAACTTGACTGTCTTGTTTCTCAGTTCCATATTCTTTACTTTCATCTTCAACACCTTCTTTAGCTTTACTAGAAGAAGATTCATCAGTTGTCGAAGTTGATTCCACAATTGAACTTGACCATATTGGCATTATCACATCATTTTGATCTTTCTCTAACTCTGCCTCATTTGTTGTATAAGAACCTGCAAAATCATTAGTTTCTGCAACAAAAGGCACATAATTCATTGAATTAGTTAGATACTCTAGATCAAATAGCCATTTTGGTCCTTGACCTTCTACATTGGATTTGTTTTCCAAAAACTCCACATGTAGATTTTCTTCTACTATTTCTTTTCTTGTGTTGTAAACTCTAAATGTTTTGCTATTAAGAGAATAACCAACAAAGAATCCTTCATCCGCTTTACCATCGAATTTTCCTAAATGGTCTAAGGTATTGAGTATTGTCACATGACATCCAAAAGGTCTAAGAAATCCTATTGCAGGAGTTCTACCATTAAAAAGTTCATATGATGTCTTATTGTGAGGCTGCACAACTAAAACTCTATTTTGAACATAGCAAGCAGTGTTGACTGCCTCTGCCCAAAAATTTATTGGTAGCTTAGAATCAGCTAACATTGTTCTAGCAGCTTCAATTAGTGTTCTATTCTTTCTTTCAGCTACTCCATTCTATTGTGGAGTTCTAGCAACACTAAATTCTCTCCTAATGCCTTTTTGTTTGCAGAAGTCATCCATAACTCTATTCTTAAACTCTGTCCCATTATCACATCTAATGACTTTCAATTTATTGCTTACTTGGTTTTCTATCTGTGTAATGAAGTCCTTAAGGATGCTTGATGTCTCATCCTTAGTGGCTAAAAAGAAAACCCATGTTAATCTACTATAGTCATCAGTAATAACTAGACAATATCTCTTATGCATTATACTCATTACTGAAAGAGGTCCAAATAAGTCCATATGTAGCATAAACAAAGATTGATTGATAGAGTTAAAAATCTTGGGCTTACAAGTGGCTTTGTGTTGTTTGCCTTTTAGACAAGCAATGCATGTTTGATCATTTTCAAATCTTTTCTGAGGTAAACCTCTTACCAAACCATTCTTAACAATTTTATTTATGGTTTTGAAATTAATATGACCAAGCCTTCTATGCCATAACATTGATTCATCCAATGTGGCCTTTGCAACAAGACAAGTTAAATTCTTTTTAGGAATAATGTTCTTCATGTCAACACTGTACATATTGCCCTTTCTAGGAATTCTAAGAAGTACTTGACTTTCATCAGGCATCTTAAAATCAGTAGAAAGTACAAGACATTCAGTCTCACAGAAAAGAACATTATTCTTTTTGTCACACATTTGTGAGACACTAAAAAGATTATAATTTAGCTCTTTTACATAGTACACATCTTCAAAATCTAAATTTCCAGTTTTGATTGTACCTTTACCAGAAATTTTGCCACGAACACCCCCTCCAAAGGTAACATATCCTCCATTGAATGATTGAAAATCTGAAAGATAAGACATGTTGCCTGTCATGTGCCTTGAACATCCACTATCTGAGAATCCTTGATCTTCTTGTTTATCAGATGAATGTTCCTGCACACAAATAAGAGTGTTAGTTTCTTTTGGGGATCCAAGCCATTACTGACTTGGATCTGCCTCTTGCATCAATGTAATTCAATCTTTTAAGGACAGTTGATGCAACATTGGATTTAAGAATCCAACATGCTGAGGCCTTAACAGCATTTGCCCTGTTATTCCAAGCAGCAGTACCAACTGCTTTCCTAGCAGTCTTAACTGCTGACTTTGCAGTTGTACTCTTTGGTTTCCAAATTTGTTTTTGGACCACTGCTTTTGTTTGAATGGGCCTTAAAACAGTTGTAGGTGCATGATTGAAAAATGTTTTTGCACCCTTAGCTGTTGATTTTGGGTTAACAGTCTTAAATGGTCTAGCAGTTGAAACTGCTTGCCTAGCAGCTGTGTTATCAATTTCGGTGGTATACCACTGGTATACCACCGAAATTTCGGATTTCGGAGGTCCACCGAAATACCAGTTGACCGAAATTTCAAAAAAAGTCAAACCGAAATTATCGGCGATATTGACCGAAATTGACCGAAATTTTGACTTTTTTGACCGAAATTTCAGTGGTATACCATTTTTGTTTTTTTTTTTTTACTTTTTTGGGCCAAACATAATAAAACAAACTTTTTAATATAGATATATTATATAAAATACATAAAATATTATATGCAAACTTCTATATATTAAAAAACTATAGATATATTATATAAAATATATAAAATATTAATATTTAAAATTACCGAAATACCACCGAAATACCAAAAATTTAGTATCTCGGTCCTTGACCGAAACACCGAAATTTTTGTCCTTAACTACTTAGCCTAGCAGTAGAGACTGCTGTCGAGACTGCTCTGGGTTTTATACTTTTAGACTTAGAGTGAAAGAGAGTTTGAGGATTTTGCCTTTTGAAATTCACCCTATTGTTTTCATAACCAGATACCCAATGGTTGCAGAAAGCTGCAAGATGGTCAAAACTACCACATGTGTAACAAGCTTTGTTATAAAAAGCAAAGTCATCACCTAATTGGTTAGACTTGAGGTTGTTCCAATTCCTTTGGTTACCTCTGGGCTTGTTGGTGGTTCTATATTGCTCACAATATCTAACTGGTTGCCTAACATGCTTAATGTTTGATTTAGGCCTATCAGTATTGTGTTTGACTATCTTAGGAACACTTGTTCCTACTTTCTTAACCACTTCAGGTTTAGACATAACCTGTTCTTCTTCATCATCACTATCAGTTGTGCAATCCTCAACAACTATAGTTTCTCCTTTCTTAACAAAGGACACCTTGTCCTGATAAAGTAAAGTTTTATCTAAACTTTTACTTATCTTTTCTACCTTAAGACTCTTACTAGCCTTAGAACCATATTCCATGATTGGTTCTTGAAACTCAGCTAAACCTGTATGTACTAGGTCAACACCTGGAGGTGAAGGAACACCTCTATATGGTGGAGGGATAGTTTTGTAACCTACACCTGAATTAGCTTTATCAATTACCTGAGCTTCCCAAATCTTATTCATTCCTTCTAAGGCATGTGCTAAAGTATCTATAGTAACCTTAACATTTTCTTTTTCATTTTTGACTTCAGATAAACGTCTACTTTGATCATTAAGTAATTCATCTCTAAATGCTATTCCTCTTTTTAAAGCATTTAAGTCATCAGTAAATGTAGATTCATTCTTTTTATAATGTTGGATATGTTTTTCTAGAACTCCTACACACCTCTTATGATTAGCTAAATTATGAAGGGCATCAATTAACTCTTCTCTAAAAGCATCAAATCTCTTTTTAATGTCTTCATAATTTTTAAGATTAGGACATGAATTAGTACAAGTAGAAATGGCATCTACCTCTGAATCAGAAAAAGCCATTAGAGCAAATTCATTGGCCATAAGAGCAACATTTGGTGGTGCTTCCTCCTCATTAGCCATAGAGCTCTAATCATATCCAATACCATCAATAGCCAGCATAGCCTTTGGCTCTTCCACCAGTACATCCTTCTTTCTCTCTTGCTTATACCATGTGTTCCTATTATCCTGCTTCCTTGGACTTCTACATTCTTTAGCAAAGTGTCCCAACCTATGACAGTTAAAACATTCCACTTTCTTCTTATCGAACCCAGCAGTATCATCACCATTTATGGTTATCTGCTTCCCAGTTCTCTGCCAATACTTTTTAGCCCTCATACTAAGTAAGGCAACTTGCCACTTAATATCCATCTCTTCCAAATCATCACCATCTACCTGCTCAAGGTCTTCATGATTTAGAGGAGAACCACTAGATTGACTGGTTATAAAGGCATAAAATGTTGGATCTCCAAGTCCAGCAACATCCTTTTGTAAACTAGCAGAAGGACCACCATAAGTAGCATTAGAAACACCTTCAACTTCATCTACCTCCTCTGAATGACTAACACTAGGAACTGATAAGAGTGCAGCATTCCCAGAACTAGTACCATAGTTTCCACCTCTCTTTAGACTTTGTTCAACAATTTTAAAGTTGTTGAACAAATCATTAAGCTTCATTGTTTCAATTTCTGGTTTGTTCATCCAGACAATAACATGAGTATGGAAATCAACAGGTAGACTTTTCAAGAACTTCATGTTGAGATCTTCCTTATCAGTCTCAACACCCAACACAGCTAACTGACTGACAAGCTTGTGTAGTCTTGAAAATAGCTTATCAAGAGACTCATTACTAAAAGCAGTAAAGTTTTCAAATTGTTGCTTCAGCAATGTCTTCTGTGTCTTTTTAGTAGTTTCATTACCACCAAACCATGCACAAATCTCTTCAAAAAGAGTTTTTGCATCAAGATATTTGCTAAAAGATAGCATCTGCTCACCAGGAATGGTCATAAGCAACAGGTTTCTTGCTTTCTGATCATTTCTCTTCTGTATCTTTTCATCATTGGAAACTGGTCCAGTATTTCTTTTTCTAACTGTTTTCCCTTCAACAAGAACATCTGAATAGCCTAAAGTGAAGGAATCACCATACTGAATTATGTCCCAAAGAGCATAATCTTGAACCATAAAATATTGCTCAACTCTCATCCTCCATAACTCAAACTCATTCGGTTTGATCATGGGCAACTTTGCAGCAACATTGGTTTGAACATCTTGTACATCCATTTCTGTTTCTTCTAAAAACAACTATATAAGCCTTGCTCTGATACCAATTGCCTGGACCCTCTAGATAGACTATAAGGTGGTTAAACCTTGTCAACTTTGTGTATATGATATGTTGTGTTAATATGATTAAGTGCGCGGAATTCACTCAACCAAACTTAGAAGGTTGTGTATGTTATGGAAATGGAATTGTTATGTTTGTTAGTTAGCAATGAACACATAAAGATCATCCTCATATCATTCACCAACTTATGAAATCTCACATAGTAGTCTGTGATATTCTCTCCTGGGTTCATTTTGAAATGCTCGAACTCATCATACAGCTGTGACTCACGGTCTTCCTTTGTGAGTTCTGACCCTGCCAACAACATTTTAACATTGTCCCACACCGCTTTAGCTTCAGTGTTGAAATTGATGAGCTTGTATACATCCTTTGGTAGACCTTGAATGACAATGTTTGAAGCTTTAATTTCAGCATCATACCTCTTCTTTTCTTCATCATTAAGATCATTGTACTCACGAGGTCTGTCAATTCCAAGTGTGACTGTGCCATCTTCACTAGTAGTAACAACATCTCTGGTGGTACCCATCTGAAATGGTCCTTCATCAATGGACTTAAGAATGTTTGCTCCATTTTCTTTTCCCAAGCAGTAAAGTCTTATTCGTTGTGCCCAAGACTCATAGTCCGTCCTATCTAGCATAGGTAGACGAGTGTCAGATCCTGCTGCTTGAATATCATCTGATGAGGTGCTTGATATGGTAGCCATAGTAAATACGGGATTTTACAGATCTTGTGATTTAACCGAGAAATCGAATCTTTCGCGGGACTTTCTAAAATCACCAAGAAACAAACCGTAACCTAAGAATAACTTCCCACTACTAATAGACAAATCGCCAGAGACAAATCTCCACAGACAAATCGCCACAGACAAATCACCACAGACAAATCGCCAGAGATAAATCGCCACAGACAAATCGCCACAGACAAATCACCACAGACAAATTGCCACAGACAAATCACCATAGACAAATCGCCACAGACAAATCGCCACAGACAAATCACCACAGACAAATCGCCACAGACAAATCGCCACAGACAAATCGCTATCTTTGACACAAATCGCCAGACACAAATCGCTAAGTCGCTACAGGACAGAACAGTCACTATCAGAGACAAATCGCCAGCCACACAATGCCAAACAAGTCACTATCGTAGCTGTTTGTCGTTTTTTGCCAAATCAGGTAAAGGGACAAATCGCTATCTCGAGAAAACACAAATCGCTACTTTTTGTTTCCAGCCAGACACAAATCGCCACCAAGAATGTCTTAACGAGGGACAAATCGCCACGAAGAACACAAACCTTTCAACCTTCGAATCTTCCAAAAATCACAACACCAAGCCTAGATTTGTGGTTCCAAACACTAAACACTGCTCCTATGTAATCCCTAAGCTATAAAGTACAAGATTTAACAACTTTTAACCACAAAACAAAGCACAAAATGGATTTTTAGGAGCAAAAGTGTTCGACCCAAAAACAACCCCAATCTTCTCGAATCTGTGAATATCAACACACATGGACCTAACCATGGCTCTTGATACCAATTGTAGGATATTCACTAACACATAAACACAAGATTGGGACTAGTATGGATCGAATAGAAGAGAGTTTAGAGAGAGAGAGATGGGAACTTAGAGAGAGAAAGAGTGTGTGTATTAGCTTGTGAAATAATGAGAAGTTCCACCCTTTCCCTTGTATGGGAAAGGGTATTTATAGTTCTTACATAATATGCCCCTAACGGGCTGTGGAGAGAGCTGACAGAGGGTAAAGACCCGACCCACTCCACAATACTAATGATAATAACTACGCTACTACTAATATTACTTGTTATCCTACGAGCTATGATGTGCTAATAAGTACTCGGGGTGACCGAGTCTTCAACTGAATATTCATATTCCTAACACAAAACTTACGAGTTAAATTTGTAGTCATTGTGAGAAAAAAGTTTATGGGTTAGAAACAAAAAGTGATAAAAGCTTATGGATTAAACAATATTTAAAATAATTTAGTTGTAGATGATATTATCATTTTTAATTAAGAATATAATAGTCAGTTAACACTACTCAATTTTAAATCATTTTAAGCTTGAGTAATGCATGTGTATTAATTAAAAGTAGTAGAGATTAGATAATAGTATGCACAAATAACTAAAATTTAAATATATTGTAACTTAGAGCAGCCGATGTGGACTTGCTCATCCTTCGCCGTGCTTACCTGGCAATTTGCCCTTCCCTCTCCATGACACCGGGGTCGCTTACCGTGGAAGAGGAACTCGTCTGCACGGCGAGGCTTAGTTTCTGACAAGTGGGGTATTTTTTATATATCAAATGTTTTTTTTCAGTTTTCTTGCTTTTTTTTTTTTTTTTTTTTTTTTTTTTTTTTTTTTTTTTTTTTTTTTTTTTTCAGTTGTGTTATGTGTGTAGCAAATGAAGAAGAAGATGGGTAATTTTTATATAGCAGATGAAGAAGAAGATGGTAGTGGGCCAAAGATGATAGTGACAAATGTTTTTTTTTTTTTTTTTTTTTTTTTTAATGTTATTTGTATTATTTGATGTATTGTATTTTTTTTATGAAATGAATTTAGTTTATTTGAATATTTGAATAAAAGAAATAAAAATAGATAGTGGTGGGGCCCAAATGAGTAAGTTGTGGAATGTTATGGGAAGGAGGTTGTAAAGGGAGGTATGTCATGGTGACGTGGCACCCCGTGGGGCCCGAATGAGGAGTTTTACCCATGTCATGATACCTTGTGGTCTTATGTCAAAACACATATATCAAAGTCTCCTGCATGCACATGATAACATTTTTTGTAACACCCCGCTAAAGCGGAAACACGGGATGTAATGAGTAAAGGCACAAGCACAAGATAATAGAACATGCCATCATTAATTAAATCAAATAATACCGTATTACAACATTGTTTTGGCTGTCATCGGAAAATAAAAAAATAAGTTTGAATTCTTGAAAGATATATTCTTGACAACTTAATGAAAGCAAAGATGACATGTGAAGACCCTTTATGCAAATGCCTTCATAAAAACGCTTACTGACGATCACTTGAAATGCATGAGAAAACGAGTCAACTATGAAAATAGTTGGTGAGTACACAAGTTTTATATAATAAGAAAATCTTTATCTTTAGAGAAAGTCTTCATGGCAAACATCCTGTCAACTCATCCTGTTACAAGTCACGCCCATACAAGACTTGTATGGATTCGGGTGGCCTTGGATTGTGGAAGAACAAATCCATGGTAGAAGTTTTAGAGAGAGAGAGAGAGAGTAGAGAGAGTTGTATGATTAATAGTGAATGAAAGGTCCAACCCTCTCCCTAGTGGAGAGGGGTATTTATAGTTACAATATATGGTGCCCCGAGTGGGCTGTGGAGTGAGCTGACAGTGGGTAAAGACCCAACCCACTCCACGAATACTATATTAACTAAACTAATAATACTAATAATACTAATATTCTAATAAGCCTACGAGCTACATAAATGCTAAACAGATGTTCGGGGTGACCGAGTCTTCACATGAATATTTATATTCCTAACAATCTCCCCCTAAGGGAGGTCACCCCGGAAATAATATTTTGAATTCTAGCATTCTTTCATATGAATTTGACTTCATAGCTCTTAGTATTTGATTCTTCAATGTCGTTGATCTTTGTACATTCAGCAGCGAACTTTAGATGACTGTTCTTCTGTCTTGGATGATCTTTGGTGATTCTTTGAAGTCATCATCCAACGTATGTCTTCAAGTCATCCTTTAGCAGAATGTCTCCATGTGATGTGGTATTCTTTGATCCGACATGCTCACACTATTCTGGGTCATGATTGTCAGCATCAGAGTTTGCGGAAGCAATGTTGAAGGTCTTTTAGTTTATCATGACTTCTTTGAATACGGTGATGGTGAAGTGTGAGCATGTGGTGATGGATTGGCATCTTGTCTGCAATCAGCTACAACCGCAATCAGCTGCAACATCAATCAGCTACAACCGCAAACAGCTGCAACATCAATCAGCTACAACCGCCAGGTGTTCCTGCATACGACAGTTATCAATAAAACGTCCGGTACTTACTGGTTCGGACTTCGAGATTGTTAACAGCATAGTGTGAAAACTCTCTCTAATCCTTACCAAGGCTGTTCCTAAATCGGAAACCCACAGAGGGCTTTAAAGATCTACCGTAGTAAATCAACGATTAGGTGAGTCGCTGGAGATCACTCCATGACAGTAGATTGTTTGAAATCGCCGCGACCACTAAGCGTAATCCACAAGGAATTACCGAAGTGACCTGCTTTCAGGGCTGTTTGATGTTGACCATGGCAGGAATTTCCATTTAATCACTAAGAATTACATTTGTAAATTCCCTCATAAATGTTCTGGCAGATTGCTAAGATCTGCGTAGGACTCATAAGTTTACAACTGGTGTCCTTAATGTTGAACAACCAGTGTAGAAGTAACACGTGTTCCTATGAGATCTTATGATGCATCTCATGGCTCTAGACTTGATAAGTGCATTTTTGGTAGACGGAGACTGGAGCGGTGTCTCCTGTTTCAATATCAACATAACTCGTAATGAGCGGTCGATAGATTATGCAGGGTTCCCCGTGAGAATGAAACAAGTCCTTTTAAGAGAACTTGAGTGGTTTAGAAGGTTTAGTGCAGTGCGTCACTGGGTCCATGACGTCTTGTCTTCAATACCGGTGTTACCTTAGTAACCACCAGTAGCATATGAATTGAACCCGATTTCTGGCCTAAGGTTGAATAATTGGAGGGCTATTTCTTTTCACCCTTTCTCATTTCACTTCTTTTTAATTCTTCAACCCCTTCTTTCTCCTTTCTCATATTACTCCTTTTTTCATGTCATAACTAAGGACTTTCTAATACTAACTATTTGGTATTGTCCTTGGGTAGATCCCTTCGGCTCTGGTGGATCATAGGACGGTTTTCCTAACCTTAGCCACCTTATAACTTCATGACTATCCTATGTTGCCATTTACCAAATCTTTGAAAAATCTCTCAAAGTGTTCATGATTATGAAACACATTTTACTAACACTTTGAGAGTTTTATATTTTTCAAATGCTCCCCCTCAACATGTGCTCGGATGATTGTTTTATAAATTTGCACATGTTGGGTAGAGCTTGCACTTTTTGAATTGATCCACTTTCAGTGAACATGACCAATTTGAGACACGCTTACATCACTAGTTAGACTAGCTTGAAATTATTACCCGGCCTGGTCAAGTCCACAGAAAGTTTCTCGAAACGGTACACTCTACTCAGACACATCCTTTTCGAGACACGTTTACATCACTGGTTATACCAGCTTGAAATTATTACCCGGCCAAGATATGTCCTTTCGATTGATGACAGTATATGTTTCGTTAATTCATTGGTGAAGTCTGAGTTACGCTCAACTGAGATGCCAAATCCTTTTTGTCCATTCGCTCCCCCTCAATATGTGCATCGATATACGAAAGAGTTTAGCACATATGGGAGAGCCTAACATTTAAGTCCAAAACATCACATTTTCATCAGGT
Source organism: Artemisia tridentata subsp. tridentata (assembly GCA_021014915.2). NCBI lineage: Eukaryota > Viridiplantae > Streptophyta > Magnoliopsida > Asterales > Asteraceae > Artemisia > Artemisia tridentata. The sequence goes on along the minus strand of CP139506.1, from coordinate 113,687,931 downwards.
TTCATATTTAAATCACATTCTCTCCCCCGATCAAAAATTTCAAACCTTTTGAGATTTGTGATCCCAATTGATTTAAATTAGTTAGAAAATGTGGGAGAAAGTGTGTCCGATTTAATGTATTCTGATGATGGAACATACTATGCTCCCCCTTAATCTAAGAGGGAGATTCACTGCTTATTATGCACAAAGTGACTATTATGACACAAATGATATTGACCTTTTTGCACAGATGATGTGATCATCCGCTTCTCTGAGGGAGTCAGTAGTCAACATCAATTATCCATTCACCAACAAAACTTCTCAAATATTGAAGATCCCCACTTGGCGAGACCAGAATAAGTATTGCTTTGTTGAAATGAAGGTGGTGGAGGTGAAGACAGTGTTGTTTTTGTTGTTGATGTTGTTGTTATGGTGAATTCCGAGCCAATCAATAGAGTTTGAACATCTGATCAAATGGTTAGAGCTGGAACTGGCACATTCACATTGGCTATGGAATCTGCATAAGAATATCAACACAGATATACATACATACAGATACACTATTCCTTAATAGCTACCACATAGCAGCTTGCCACATCATAATACCAAGTTCATCTCATAATCAAACCACAATCAGGAAATACATCAAACCACTATCTAGCATGAAGAGCAATTAGCAATCATGAACATGGCAATTCACACAGATTTCAATATTCAACTCAGGATCTTAGGGACACGATTCTAACATGATAGCTATACCTAAGCAAATCTTGAGTTCACATGTTCTAAATCAACAACAGTCAACCAGCTATCGACTAACAAAAGTCAATCAACATTTGAAACTCATTCAGTTAGATCATTCAAATGCCCGTGGAGTGTTAAAGAACATCAATCACATTGGGTTTTCTAACTTCTTTTAGATTTTGAGTTTTAAAGTATTTAGGGGATTAAGCGAGGATTCCAAAGTGACACAAATGAGCCTTCTAGTTACATAAAGCTAGGAAACTATACGCAAGTTGCACATAATGCCCTATTCTTTCTAACAACTAACACATTTGGCTATTTGGTATAAAGTTTTAGCAATTTCCTCTTCAACTAATACCCCATTAACTACAAAACCTTTTCTAAGATTATGAATTAATCAAGAAACCCGTTTGATGATATAAAATTTGAATTCACTCTCCCCCTCAATCAATGACCCGTATTCTAGTTAAAGATTTGTAGTCGTTGATTGAGTGACAAATTTTATGCACAATCCAAGTCTAAACGAATCTCAAACAACACGTAATCACCAAGTGTCTCACAAATAATTTTCAGAAGAATCATAGAAAGAAAACTATTTGTATGCAAAGAAGATTTCTCTTCTTAATCCGGAAATAATGCATTGAAGCGTACACTAGATCGGTGATGCACGGATATGAAGTAATCTATGCCCGGGTGAACATCACCTAGTAAGAGGAACAACCGTCTTTTTTGGCGACGTGCTTTCCCCATTTTGAAGCGCGGGTTGCTATCTCAAGTAATAGCAAGCCATGAGACATGTTTTAACAATCCATTTTAACTTCTGCTCGAGCTTCATTTAAATACCCGTGTCATTATTGAATGACATTTCTAAGACCGTAAATGTTATCGATAAACAGAAGACATGCCTAGATGAAACTATTTTTTTGGTATTTTCTAATTTTTTAATTTTTATGGTTTTTCTGGTTTTACGATTTTCTAATTACAATTAGATGGATTTATGTATATCTATTTACAGAATGGTATAAGATATGAACAAGTATATATATACAAGGATACGAGACAAAACCATTACTCCTCAGCTTCCTGAATCTTCTCCGCTGCCATCACTTGACTTGCTGAAGAGCAATGTGAGCACATTTAATTAGGGATTAATTCTGGCTTTTCACTCTCCCCTAATTAGTGCTCTCCCCCAATCTGACAACCTTTCTGATGAATGCCCATAATATGAAGAAGTCTTTTGATAACCAAATGCATGCCGTCTTTAGTCTTCTAACACATAGCGGAGAATGTAGAATAGACTGTAGACTCGACCTTCTTCAAGATTGTCCATTTGGGGGAACAGAATACCAATCATCTTCATCTCACCAAATGCCTTCCAGTAACCTTACATATAACCCATCAGCCCGCAACGTACACATGAGATGATAACACCAAAGTAACAAGTTGAAACACTGATCATCTATAATTTGTATCCTGAGATATTAAGCCCGATCACGTGAACCTGTTGTGCGTCCTTGGTGTACACATTTCTCTCCCCTGATGGTTACGATTAATCGGAATCATCATAATGATGTGTACATGAAGCATAATGACGTGTACATGAAGCATTGACTAGAAACCCTTTATCACTGATTATATCAGCCCGTGAGAAGATGTCGATTAGCATTCCATGACCATGTTCTTCAACACCTTGATAAACGGAGGAAGATGTAGTGTTGGAGAATCATGGTTTGCACGACTCCTGAACTGACGTATTCAGGAGTCGTATGACCATTTCTAAATCATCAATCAACATGTAGATTATTCACCCTTTCCCCCCCTCAAAAATTGCATATGCCTGTCAACTGCAATTTTTGATTGAGCGAGTGAATAAGAATACCATCAACGATAAGTAGATCCACTTGATGGTTCTTGATGACTGACATGTAGATTATTCACCCTTTCCCCCCCTCAAAAATTGCATATGCCTGTCAACTGCAATTTTTGGTTGAACAAGTGAATAAGAATATACTCCAATGTGCGCCGATCCACTTGAAGACTGAATAAGCACGGGAAGAGCATGAAACTTGTTGATGAGAATGGCCATAAATAAGAAGATTTCTCTTCTTCCAAAGATAAAGCGCACTTAAGCGTACATGATGTGCGTGTTTGTTGCTCTAATTTTTATATCCACGGTGTGTCGTTGTGGTTTTAGCAGTATTCAAGTTTTAAATTTATATTTAGCCGACTTATCAATATAACACACACTTTAACGAGCAGTGTACCCGGTCAGTATGAATATAATGGTAAGTAGAGTGTCGATCACTAAGAGTGGAACGTATTATCTAGTTATTCTAATCAGTATTTTAATATCTTAAGTTAGCTATACAACCTAATCTAACGCAAGGGGGGTCAGCCTGAGAGACTGGCACGGTTTGGTTATGATTAAATATAAACTAAACTAATAGGCACGAATCAGCGATTAGCACACACGTACACAGATAGATACTTGAGACAAATAAGAAGACCTGTCCTGATAATTAAGTAGCTTGTCACTTGTTTTATTGCTAGTTTTATATGAAGTGTATGTAATTAACCCTTTCTCGTTGGCTCTAATCTTATCGGCGAGTAAACCCTTAATGATTACTTATGTCTATCCTATTTATTAAAGAGACGTTGAAACAAATAGGCGAGGAAGGGGCATGGCGACCCAAGCAATGCTCAGCTAGACACAGAGGTTATCAATGCACTAATAAAAGTCACCAAAGACATCAACATATAAACTTTAATTAATGGGAAAGCAATTTTAAGGGGTGCCCATGGTTTTCCGTAGTCACATGGAATCGGCCCATCAATCTTGATGAATTAAAGTGTACTAATACAATAAAACAAAACTACTTAATGAATTGAATACATGCAGGACCTTCTTACAGCTCTTGTATCTTCGTTTAGGGTGTGTCTTGTGCAGCTAACACGTCTGACTTCGTCCTAGGGTTTCTGTTCTCGTACTCCGTATATTGCCCTCTAAAATTCGTCTGACTTTGGGGTATTTATAGTTTCTGTCTGAGGGTTAGATGCGGCGCATAGGATAAGTAGATGCGGCGCATTGACTTAACTTCGTGTGGGGTCCAAGATTAATATATTCAGGAATATTCGTACACCGCCAGAAGATGCGGCGTATCTCCATTTCTCTATGCGGCGCATGTCCTTTGCCGTCTTGGATAATATCTTGTGAAATCTTGATAGTGATGCGCCGTATGTAATAAGTGTGTTGTGGCGCATCTGGAGCAGAATGATCTTGATCTTGTACATTTCAATAGACTCTTAACTTCTTGCTTGTTTTGCTCCATAATTAGTCCAAAATCGCCAAGTTTCACATAGTACTTGTTTTTACCTGAGAATTACAAAAGTAAACATTAACGTATCGATTCTCACAGATAATATAATAAAACAAGTCAAATAAATAGGATAAATGATGGTAATAAAATGTACTTATTTGAGTTCATCAAATATCCCTCCACTTGAACTTTACTTGTCCCCAAGTAAACCTTAGAATAAATCTTATGAAAATGTATCCTAAAAGATGTTAGGATTTATTTTTATATTTAAGCATGTATTCGTTTTGTCATAATTGCACAACCAAACACTTAACGAATTAGAAATAAAATAAAATATTTTGATAAAAGCAAATCTAATCGTTTAACTGTCCAGTCGTGACGAATATTCTATCATAAGCTTGGCAAGTATACGCATCTCCCCCACTAAAGCCAAGGAATAACAAGTCTAAAGCGGTAAAAAGGGTTTGTTGGTTAAGGGTTAATCATTCTTCTTAATCTCTATCGATCTCAAATTCTAGAAAAGGCGACAAAATCACAAATACATGATCGAATCCACGAACACGATACTTGCAATTGCTCAAATCCTTAACTCGAATAGGCTAAAGATAGGACCAAGTAATCTTTACCAATAATATTATATCAAAAAGGGCGACAAAATCATAAATACATAGCCGAATCCACGACTACGATACTTAAGATTGCTCAAATCCCTAATCTCAATAAATCAAAGGTTTGGATAAAGAATAATATAGGGTATGGATAATATTTGGGATACAAATTGGTGTAAAATGAAAAATAAACAAAACAGATAAATTAAAATCCTAAGTGTGGTTAATCACTATCCCAACCATCCCATGAATAAGACTCATATCATTAAATAACTCACGCTTTAACACTTGAAACACACGCTTTAGGTAGACACGAATTATACTCAACAAGATCTCAATCAAAGAATAACCTTAGTTGGCGTTCCCATAACGTCTAACTCCTATTCAATCCATAGATATAATATACAACAACTATTGGTGATATCGACCACTTAATACAAAACTTTACATAAGTTGGTCGAAACAAACATCCAACTTTTCTTTTTTTTCTTTTTCTTTTCTATTTTTTTTTTTTTTTTTTTTTTTTTTTTTTTTTTTTTTTTAACTTTAAACATAAACATAGATGTGTAAAATTTCACCACATCACTATAACGATAACTCTGGATAATTTTTCCATACTTTTCATGACTTTAGAAATAACGGTAATAGTGAAAGTAGTAAACACACGAAAAACAAGACTCAAAATATATAATATTTACTTTCACTCCAATTGCATTGTGCAATTTCCCGACCTAACCATAGATAATGAATTACGCACGCGAACACAGGTAATGTAAGGAAACACACTTTGCCTAAAGCAATTAACCAACCACGGATTTTAATCTACAGGGTAAGCTAAGGTGTAAGGGTGTAACGAAACATTATAACAAAGGTGTAAGAAACGAAAGGAATGGCTCTGAGTGTTTTTCTAGGGGTATCTTACTCTAAAATTGAGAGTAACAAAAGGTTTATACGGGGGTTAACTAACCAATGTAGTTAGTTAATATCACATAACATATAAAGGCTATTTGGGTGTAATCCTAGAAATTTACCAATTTAGACAAGTCATTCCAATTATGTAAATAATACTTATTATGGTGGTCTCAAATAGTATACAAGCCAAGTTCTAAAGTTTACAAGTCACCGGCACACTCATAGATTTGTGAATTTTGAAAAGTTCACAATTTTTGGAAATAATGTTATGTGTGCAGCTATGTAATTTAGACTTTAAATAAAAACATGCTAAAAATTTTAAATTTTGATATATTAAGCGCATTTTAAGCATATTTTGAAAAAGTTTAGGACAAGTAAGTGTTCTAATTCTCCAATCCCCCCACTTAAGTTAAACAACGTCCTCGTTGTTTGTATAAAAGATTAAAAACTGGAAAATAAAAGAATTAGAACAGAAAAACTCCCCTGAGATTTGCTCGGTATGATCCTCCATTATTTGTATAAGAGCAAAAATCAACTTTCTTGTGGATGAGAACGTTTAAGCTTCATATTTGATGTATCCACAGGAAATGCAGGAATCTATAATACCATTCAGACTTAAACACACCTGAGTTAAGAAGGTTCAAACTTGCATAATACATTAGTAGTTAGAAAAATTAAAACTGTAAAATTAAATTGAAAATCATCAGGTCAGTCGATACGCCGTATCTTATGGAAGAAGATACGCCGTATCGAGCCTGGAATAAGTACGAATCAGAATAGAAGATGCGTCACATCCTTAACCAGGGATGCGCCGCATTAAAATAAACTGACAGAAAGTTTTAAAGTCAAAAATAAAAATGCAGAAAATAAAGTAAGATATGACCAGTGCAGGCGATGCGTCGCATCTAAGAATTGAGATGCGCCGTATCTTCTGCGGGCCTGACAGACTTGACACAGAACAGAATAGTAAATTTTTTTCTCCGGGTTGTCTCCCGGTCAGCACTTGTCTTTATTCCAGAGTCTTCAAGTTAGACTCACGTTCAGCTCTTTATTTTGTTCTTGTTACGTGTCATCCTTCCTCTTTCATCCGAAAGATGTTCTTGTTACGATCCATTGTTGCTCTCAACTTCCTCATCTTCACCTCTCATCCAATATACCCATAACGCATCTTTAGTAGCTCGGTCCATGCTCTTATGGTTATTGAACTTACTAGCTAACCAATTTGAAAAATCAACATTGTTAGGATCGTGGCTAACATCAAAGCTAGTGTTACCAATCATGTTCCTTCTTATCTCCATGAACTCATTAAATTGTTCTTTAAATCTTCGTGTCAACCATGAGGTCACAATCCGTTTGACTTCATTCATAGGAGCAATTTCGGGATTGCCGTATTTAAGTTCAAGCCACTCTTCTAAAGAGATATCCATCAACCTTACCAACTTTCCATGAAATAGTATCTCCGATTCAGCATACATTCTTTCGTTATCCAGATAGCTTTTATCAAATCCCCAATACTGTTCGGAATAAGGCATATAAGAAGTTTGTAAAGGTTGGACTTCATTGCTTTTGTTGCTTGATTCGTTGACTACATTTGCTGAGTTCATGTATTCAATTTGGAATTTCCCATCTTTTTCTTCGATTGTACTCCAAGTTAATCCTTTAGATTCAATGATGGGCCATAAGAGTAACAATTCATCTTCAGTATAGCTCATTAGTAAATCATAGGAGAATATCCCATCTTCAATATTGCATAAGCGTTTGAATTCCTTATAAGTAGCTTCAAGAGGGGTCTCCCAAGAGAATAAATCGGCATCAATCGTGAGCACATTGAAGTTGACAGCTTCAAAAACTTCCACTTCGAATGAATCCGAAAGCAAGAGTTCCTTAGCAAGATATCCGTTCACTGACATGTCTTCCATAGCAAAACCTGTCATCATAGGTAAAATCGTAAGTAGGATTTGTTCGCTAGAAGAGAAATTAATGAATTTAGAAATGGATATAAGAATAAAAATAACTGATATCTGCAGATGATGCGCCGTATCCAAAAAGTTGGATACGCCGTATCTTATAATCGTTAAAATTTAATCAGACTTTTATTCAGAAAATAGATACGCCGCTTATAATTTTAGAATGCGCCGTATCAGTTTAAATTATCAAAAATCAATTATATTTATTAAAATTAAATGCGTCGTATTAACAGAAGTTAATGCGCCGTATTTTCGTTACGTTTCAAAATACAAGATTTTTGATTCAGAAGATGCTCCGTATCGATAAAAATCGATGCGTCGTATCTGTTTAATAATTTGAAAACTGTTTTTAATTTAAATCGATAATACGCCGTATCTGTTTAAACAGATGCGTCGTATGGCGTTAGGGTTTTAGAAAAATTTCTTATTAAAAACACAATACGCCTTATCTTGGGGAAAGATGCGTCGTATCGAATTTATTAAACGCGTTGTATTTTGTAAAAATTAATCGCAATACGCCGTATCTATGAAAATAGATGCGCCGTATCGTTTGAATTAGCTCAGTACAACGATAGCAGTATGCAGAAAAACAGAAAAAATAAAAAACAAAAATAAAATCAAAAAAAAAATAAACAAAAATTAAAGAAAATAAAAAACACAAAAACAGAAAATATGCAAATAATACAATGAATGCAATTTAACTAATATACAACGGGGTTAGCGGTTAGAATCTAAAAATTAAAAAGAAAAACCTAATTAAAATACTAATCAAATTAACAGATAATAACAATTCACTCCCCGGCAGCGGCGCCAAAAACTTGATGTGCGTGTTTTGTTGCTCTAATTTTTATATCCACGGTGTGTCGTTGTGGTTTTAGCAGTATTCAACTTTTAAATTTATATTTAGCTGACTTATCAATATAACACACACTTTAACGAGCAGTGTACCCGGTCAGTATGAATTTAATGGTAAGTAGAGTGTCGATCACTAAGAGTGGAACGTATTATCTAGTTATTCTAATCAGTATTTTAATATCTTAAGTTAGCTATACAACCTAATCTAACGCAAGGGGGGGTCAGCCTGAGAGACTGGCACGGTTTGGTTATGATTAAATATAAACTAAACTAATAGGCACGAATCAGCGATTAGCACACACGTACACAGATAGATACTTGAGACAAATAAGAAGACCTGTCCTGATAATTAAGTAGCTTGTCACTTGTTTTATTGCTAGTTTTATATGAAGTGTATGTAATTAACCCTTTCTCGTTGGCTCTAATCTTATCGGCGAGTAAACCCTTAATGATTACTTATGTCTATCCTATTTATTAAAGAGACGCTGAAACAAATAGGCGAGGAAGGGGCATGGCGACCCAAGCAATGCTCAGCTAGACACAGAGGTTATCAATGCACTAATAAAAGTCACCAAAGACATCAACATATAAACTTTAATTAATGGGAAAGCAATTTTAAGGGGTGCCCATGGTTTTCCGTAGTCACATGGAATCGGCCCATCAATCCTGATGAATTAAAGTGTACTAATACAATAAAACAAAACTACTTAATGAATTGAATACATGCAGGACCTTCTTACAGCTCTTGTATCTTCGTTTAGGGTGTGTCTTGTGCAGCTAACACGTCTGACTTCGTCCTAGGGTTTCTGTTCTCGTACTCCGTATATTGCCCTCTAAAATTCGTCTGACTTTGGGGTATTTATAGTTTCTGTCTGAGGGTTAGATGCGGCGCATAGGATAAGTAGATGCGGCACATTGACTTAACTTCGCGTTGGGTCCAAGATTAATATATTCAGGAATATTCGTACACCGCCAGAAGATGCGGCGTATCTCCATTTCTCTATGCGGCGCATGTCCTTTGCCGTCTTGGATAATATCTTGTGAAATCTTGATAGTGATGCGCCGTATGTAATAAGTGTGTTGTGGCGCATCTGGAGCAGAATGATCTTGATCTTGTACATTTCAATAGACTCTTAACTTCTTGCTTGTTTTGCTCCATAATTAGTCCAAAATCGCCAAGTTTCACATAGTACTTGTTTTTACCTGAGAATTACAAAAGTAAACATTAACGTATCAATTCTCACAGATAATATAATAAAACAAGTCAAATAAATAGGATAAATGATGGTAATAAAATGTACTTATTTGAGTTCATCAGTACACCTTTTTTTTTCTTTGAGGAACGGGGCCTGAAGTGTTATCTGCAGACGCCATAGTCGTTGAAGAACGAGGCCTGAACTGATGTGAACAGACGTCATAGCTAATGAAGAACGAGGCCTGAACTTATGTGTTCAGACGACATAGCCAATGAAGAACGAGGCCTGAACTGATGTGTTCAGACGTCATAGACAATGAAGAACGAGGTCTGAACTGATTTGAATAAACGTCATTTCTCTCTTTTCTATATCTCTCATCTAACTCGTTACCAACCCCATTATCATTCTGTCGACTTGATGTCGTGACCACTGATGGAGAAAACCCAGTATGATGAACTTGAGACTGAAGTAACATAACCCGAACTTGTGACTTAAACTTGTACTAATGCGTGACTAAGAGCAGTGTAGAGACTTCGTGCAACATTGAATCCCTAAGTACTCTATACTCTTCAACCAACCAACCATCAAGTATAAGACATACATCACCTCTTGGATATCCACAACTTCGTGTGACACTGAGCACTACAATGTAACTCCTTAAAGTGATAGTTATTTTGTAATAGAGAGGAAGAAAAAATAACTAGATATGCAAGTCCTTGTCATTGTAAAGGTTAAACGCTCTAACAAGGATCTCGAAGAATCTTCATCCAACCACCCCGATATCTTCAGATACTAAGTACACGCACTCGTGAAATTTCACTTCAACCTCAAATAAATAATAGTGAATTAATGCCGTAGTCACATCTTGTGGTTTAAATGTCCAGATCTAGCCCTTTATGATGTTTTAAATGAACTTTGATAATTGTTTTAACCCGATCACGGTCAAGAGCGCATAACCCATCATCACGGGATTTTACAAATCTATGATTTAAACCGAGAAATAAGTTCTTTCTCGGGATTTTACAAAACCAAGAAGAAACCGTGAGACAGTAACAAATTGAATGTGTTAGCCAAAATTTTGGTTTTGGTGAATATCAACTTGGGGTAACATGCAAGAGATCAACAACAATTCTTCTCCAATTATTCTTTCGGCTATTTGTGACCACTTGGTGAAGGAAACCCGATATACCCAACTTGAAAAATGAAATAGAAGTCCCCAAATTCGTTACTTAAGCTTGCACTAATGTTGGAAGAACGGTGTAGAGAATTAATGCTCCAAGCAAATCTCTAAGTACTCAATACCCAACCAAAGTATGAGACATTAACACCTCTTGCGATTATCGACAACGTCATCGACGTGTGACACTTAAGTGATGGTTACCCCGACTGCTAGTAACTAGATAACCTAAGTCTTCAACTTAAATTTTAAGCACGAGCAAGTTATCATTGAACGTCATGCATCCACCCAATTCCGACTTCAAGATACAATAAGTACGAGCCTTCGAGAAACCCACTTCAATCTCAAATGAGGAATACCAAATGAACTTCGTGATCATCTTGTGCGATTAAATAGCCAAAGGAAGAAGAAACATGAACCTATTCTCCCCCTCAAAAATGGCAAGCAATGACATTTTTGCCATAGCTGAGAGTCCGTGATGGTTGTGAATTTGTCAGGCACAACATAGATACATGGAAAGAGCCAAATAAAACTACTGCAAAGAAGATGGTGATTAGGACTCTCTTGTAGAAACCCCTCGTTTGTCTCCTCATCAATGGTTTAGCAGATTAAAGATTCACTGAAGCTCGTAATATGCCAAAACCGCTTGATGAAATGTGTTTAACTTTAGAATGAGTAAAAGGTTAAAACACGTCTCTGAACAATCCACCTTGTCTTCTTCAAGTCTGACCACCTCTTGAGAATATCTTGTACTACAATCCCATTAGAAACCTGAGAAACAACGATCTCTTGATGAAGCTTGATAAATGAAAGATCCGCGACTTATACTTGCACTAAATTTGTGATTTAGAACCTATATTGAGCACAACAACGTAACTCCTTTAAATATAGGTAGTGGTATATACCCAACCTTCCATCCTTTATTGTATATATCCACCTCTTGAACATCCAAGTCTAATCACTATAAATACGCTCGAACAAGGGTCATCAAACATCGTGCATCCATCCAACCCCGAGATATTTGAGACACTAAGTACACGAACCCGTGAATCAACAAACCACCCAAGCTACCATCATTTCCCAATTCCAACCGATCTCGCAGCACAAACTTATCCCAACAAAAAAATGTAGTCAAACCCTGTAAGTTTTATCATGTCAAAATCCAAGTCCAGCCTACTTGTCCAAAATTAATTTGACGGGATTTTACAACTCTTGAGATTTAAACCGAGAAATCGAATCTTTCGCGGGATTTTCTAAAATCAACAATAGAAATCGTGAAATCAACAAGAATAGCCAAGAGTGAATTGCAATACTAATCTTCAAAATTCAAGTCAAAGAAGTCAAATCTCAACTTGATCAAATCGCAACAAGTCAAGTCACAGTTTGTCAAATTGCAACAAGTCAAATCGCAATCAACCAAATTGCAATAAGTCAAATCGCAAGTGTCAACTCGCAAAGTTAAACCGCAACTGGTCAAATCGCAATCAGTCAAATTGCAACAAGTCAAATAGCAACTTGCCAGCTCGCTATTAACCAAATCGCAATTAGTCAACTATAACTTAAATCGCAAAGATCAAATCGCATGCTCACTCAAATCGCAACCGACGAATACTCGAATCGCAGGCACAATAGGACAACGCTGCCAAATCCACAACTCTGTAATCACGTTGATATTCATATACCCAAATACTAGCTATGACGTGTGTATCCTTGGGTGAAAATTAATAACCGAAATACCACTCCTTTTGACCAACAATTGTAACAAAAATAAATTAACATAATGTATACAGAATACATTTGTTAATTATTTTTCAGCCAAATGTGTTAATTTATTTCGGACACGTTAAACATTCGGTCCATGAGATAGAGCAAAAAGCTCACATCAGCCCACAATCCGTTTAACAAGAGTCTAGGCCCACATGATCGGTTATAAAATTCCAGCCCACATATCAACTACAACAAAATCGTCCTTGTGTTTAATAGTCCAAATTTTCAGCTCACTTACAAAGGAGCCCAAACCATTAAAACCCAACTTAACCCAAAAATTCTGATTATAAAACAGAACTAATCACACTTATCCCAAATTATAAGAACCCTAATCCAAAAAGAAAGAAATCCGCAGCCACTCAATCCAAACGGGAAAAAGAAATCCACATAGGAAAAAGAAATCTGACCCTCACTACCCTTAATCTGAAACCCTAATCCACACCAACAACATTCGATTCTAGTGCCTAATCACAACAATTCGTATATCCAAAACACCACGTTTCTTGCTGCTTTCGGAGACCAAACAATAATTAAAGACCCATCACTTTGTTCACGAATCAGTTTAAGGACGAAAGATTGCAAGATCTTGTGCAAGGTGTTACGGGTAGGTTGTGAATGATTATGTTGTAATTAGTTGTAGTTGTTTCGAGTGGATTTGGATTTGTATTTCGTTTCTAGTAAGTTGCTTGTATGGATTTGTTGATTAGTGTGGACTAGACAAAGGATTATCTGTTGTAGAATGTATTTGATGTTTTAAATATTGGATATATTTTGCTTTGAATTGGATTCGAATTGAGTTGTTGACTGTGATTGTTTGTTGTTGATGTTCAATGGAGTTGCGGTTTTGTTGTTCTTGTTTAAGGGTTGTTGTCGAATGGATGATGATGCTAACTGTGATGATTTTAAGTTTGATGCTAACTGAAATGAGTTGTTGGCTCGGGTAAGGTTACTGATTTTATGTTGTATCAAATCGCAATCTTGAGCAAATCTTACCAGATATTAGGTGATATCTCTAAGAAGGTGATATCAAATCGCAACACCTTTAATGAATTGAATGCCAAATCGCAGCTGCTCATCAAATCGCAACTGCATAAAGACAAACACAAACAAACAAACTGCAAGAGACAGTATGTGGTCACTTTTTCCCTTTACAGTTAAGGACCAAAACAGACCAGGCAAATCGCAACCACCTTTTTTCTTTTTATGTTCAAATCGCAACAAGCATCAAGGACAACACGCAACTCATACATAGACTAGTCACTTTCACTCGTTTTGTCACTTTCCTTTTTCAGCAATAACTCCAAAAGTACTTGCCAAAACGCAACACTTTAAACACCCTAACAACCTCAAATCACTACTAAGAAACACCCAAGTCGCAACCAAGAACAATTCTTTACGTAGAAACAGCTTAACCCAACATAAAAGTCACAAACTACACAAAAAAATTTCTTAGTACAACCCAATTCGGACAACACAAAAAATTAAAGCCGCAAACCAAAATAGAAAAATAAAGCCCCTATCTTAACTTCGCAACGTATAGAGAACAAAGATTTTCGAGACCAAATTTCGCTTCTTGACCCGTGACGCCAAACCACAACCACGAATTGTTGCTTTAATCATCAAGAAAACTTACAACTAGTAAAGTGTACATAATGGTTTTAAACACAACACTCAACGTATAGAAAACAAATGATATTTGTGTTTGTGGGTTGTGAGTTACTAACACTATTATGAGATGGAATACTTGGGCCCAAAACAGATTTCTTGCTGTTTCAATATGCTTGCTTGAAATAAACTTTTGAACCAACAAAAATAAAAAAAACAAGAAGATAGCACGCTTTCTTGAGATACAGTAAGAACCAAAATAAGAACAAAAAAAAAAAAAAAAACGAGAAATATAGAATCAACGAATCCAAGCACACACAATCAATCGAACCTAACCATGGCTCTTGATACCAATTGTAAGATTTAAACATATTGATTGTGTGGATTCGGGTGGCCTTGGATTGTGGAAGAACAAATCCATGGTAGAAGTTTTAGAGAGAGAGAGAGAGAGTAGAGAGAGTTGTATGATTAATAGTGAATGAAAGGTCCAACCCTCTCCCTAGTGGAGAGGGGTATTTATAGTTACAATATATGGTGCCCCGAGTGGGCTGTGGAGTAAGCTGACAGTGGGTAAAGACCCGACCCACTCCACGAATACTATATTAACTAAACTAATAATACTAATAATACTAATATTCTAATAAGCCTACGAGCTACATAAATGCTAAACAGATGCTCGGGGTGACCGAGTCTTCACATGAATATTTATATTCCTAACACTGTTACAAGTCCCGCCCATACAAGACTTGTAACATACGAGTTCACATACATTTCCATAATAAAAGTAAGTCCAACGTCTTTGAGAAAAGTCCACAAGGCAAAGGTAATGTCAAACCACTCAGTTACATGTACCGCCCATACAAGACTTGTAACTTGTGTTTTCACAAACCATTGCATAGAAGATTGTACATTTTATAGTCAAGCACAATGGTTAACAAGTTCACATTAAAAGCACCATGTATATAATAAAGTGTGCAGCAAAGCCCCTAAAATAAATAATATGCGTTCCGTAGACAGGGGAACGAGAGGTTGGCCGACCTCTAATAGCGCTATCCATACTACCTACTGCTCCACACAAGGAAGCCGTACTATAGAAACCAAGATCTAACTCTTCTAGGATTATAGAGACAATGATTGTTGCACAGCGGAATAAGAACAAGAACACAATCAAAGTTTCTTAACAAGGTTTTTCTAATCACAAGAACAATGATCCTCTATGGATCTCTATTATTTTTCTAAAATATTTTCCTGGAGTTGTTTTTCTCTCAAGAAGCGTACCTAATACAAAAGAAATATGTTCCTTTTATACACAAGGAACCCTAATACAATAACAAAATAAAAACACCAATGCATATCACTACCTAAAATAGCTCATGCATATCCTAACAAACAAATACTAAAGATACGGATTCACTATATCCGTAGAAATAAGCTTTCAGCAGAAACCATGTCATACCCCTTGTGAATACCTTCTTCCTCAGAGATTTGGAATTCTTGAAACTGCTGTTTCAACATTGATTTCCTCATCCTCTTTGACTCATCATTCCCACCAAACCTAGCCTTGATGGCCATCCAGATGTCCTTTGCATCCTCCATATAGTGAAAATCACCAATGTGATCATCTGGAATAGCCTGAAGGAGAATGGACCTTACTTTATTCTCTCTCTGTACGGTAAGAATCTCTTCAGCAGTTTGAGGATCAACAATGGTAACTACACCATCAGCATCTTTGATGTGCTTCTTCAAAGTATTTCCCTTTTTGACAATTTCCCATAGATTCCAATCTACATTAGTGATCCAGTTCTGCATCTTCATAGCCCACAATTCATATTCTTCCTTCCTGAGGTATGGGAACTTTGCATTGCTGTTGGTGAGAGTGAGTTGTTGAAAAGATGAAGATGTGGTGTTATGGTTGTTGTTGACTTCTGAGCCATCTTCTGATCCAGGCATTGTTTTGGTTGAAAGGGTGTAAGTAAAGGATGTTCTTAGTATCACAGAGACTCTTCCGAGGCTCTGATACCACTTGTAGAACCTAAGACCTTGATAGATCTTTGAGCACTCTTGGATCGATAGTAATGTTTATGTAATCACAAACACACTAATAGAAAGTCTCTAATACTTGTATAAAGCGGAAATTAAACACAAGTAAGAACACAAATAACTAAGAACGATTGATCCTCTATGGATCTTTGATTAATACTAAGAACTTGTTTTTCTAAACTCGTACATATTACATAATAACGTGTTCCTTTTATAGATAAGGAACCCTAAATCCGTTTTACTAGAAACCCTAAACCGTTTCACAAGAAACGTATATCTAAAAACTAATAGAAAATATGCTATATAATTTCCTAATAAAAGACGCTAAATATCTATATCAGCAGAAACCAACTATGCAGAATCTTTACTTCCGCAGAAACACTCTTCAGCAGAATCCAACACTTCAGCAGATTCCATCAGCAGTAACCATCAGTAGAATTCTTCCTTAGCAGAATTCCCAACAATCCTCCCCTAATCTTGAATTTGACATGGTTAAGTTCAAGATTCTTGATAGATCTCTAACACTTCAGAATAAGAGGATTGAATTCGAACATCAGCAGCAAAGAATCAAAAGAACCACATCTCTATGAATGGCAAAACTATAAACTCCAGGTCTTTGCAGCAACAAATGACAAAATGTACATCAAAACATTTAAGTTTCATACTATTCTCATAACATCCAGGTGTGTTAACTCCTGTGAGAGGTGAATCATTGAAAATAATGGATTTGATGTCTCTTTACCAATAGCCATCACTACTGGAGTAGCCAAATGTTTAAGTTCGAAAACTATGGTACACTGATAACCATATGATTTTTAGCAAATCATCAGCTATAAACGGATTTGAGATGTCTTTACCTGTAGCCGTTTGCTCAGGACTAGCCAATTCTTTGGTTACAACTGAACCTTGGTGAATTGAATACCAAATATGGATACCAAATGTCTTTACCACAAACCATACTTTTGTGGACTAGCCAATTCTTTGGATCCCAGAAAGGGTTACATCCATGGTGAATTGAGAACCATTTCAACTCTCAGGAATAAACCATCGGTGAGTTGAAGTACCCTATAGCTTTAAGCAAGCTATTACAGCTATCAACAGATTTGATGTGTCTTTACCAAAGTTGTACCCTTTGGACTAGCCAACTCTTTGATGGACACAAGTCACATCTGGTGAGTTGATAACCACCAACATAGTTATACAAGAAACCCGCAGAAAAGTTAGTACACAAAGATACAAGATTTTTTTTTTTTTTTTTTTTTTTTTTTTTTTTTTTTTTTTTTTTTTAACTAAGAAATAAGAATGAAATAAGAAATAAATGAAATAAAGAAAGATAAGATATACAAATAATACACAATACCAGAATCAAGTAGAAGCTTTGTGTTGCATAAGCTTGGACTTGATTAACCCAACCAATTGTTCAGCATGGGTCTGATCATTGGCCACTGGATCAGGAGGAACTTCCAATTTGCTTCTAAGCATACGTTTCAGCAGAGGAATGGACCAAGGATAATGCTGATCAGAAAACATACATACCCTAATGCCAGACTGTGTTTCAACAACATGCACATTAGGCATAGGGTAAAACCTCCAAGTATCAACCTCCCATGTGTGTGAATTTGCCCAAAGTGAGTAGCCTTTTCCATTAGGTGAGTGAGAATCAAACAGAACTTGCAGATCTCCCAGTAAGTACAAACCAGCCCCCTGTGGTGTATGAGAAGCATAGTACTCTGTGACCATTCCATAGAGAGTATGCAAATCTTGCCTATCCACCAAGTGAAGTATTTCTTGCAAGAAAGTAAACTCCATATAGGATTGATCTTGCCTATAAATGGTGTTTATCTGCCCATCTGTCAATGTCCATTTGACCAACACATTGTAAGAACCTTCAGGAAATGTCTCAGAAGAACCTACTTTGATAAAGGTTGCATCAGCAGCATTGAGATCCATATGCTTAGAAGAACTCCCCTTTTTAGACTTATGTGCTCTAGAAATATGCTCTCTAGCTAACCTCACAGATCTTCTGATAGCAATTTGTCTGCTGTGTGCCATCCTTTTCTTCCTTCTCCCAGGTATATATATCCCCAGAGGACTAACATTTTCAGATGCACCAGAAACATCTTCAGGAGGAATGGAAGAAGAGGGAATAGAACCACCTGCTGCAAGCAACTTCTCAGTATCTTCTCTTGTCTTTCTAGACTCAGCAGCTTCTAGTTCAGCTTTCCTTACCAACTCTGCATTGTAGTTGGAGATAAGTGATTCCTCTTGTTCAGCAGATGCAGAAGAAGGAATGGTAGCAGCCTTAGTAGAGGTGGCAGCAGATTGATTTCCTTCAGCAGTTGCCTCAGCAGAAACAGCTTGAGGAAGCACTTGGTCTTTATCACCAGAAGATGGAGTACCAAGCTCAGCTGTTT
The DNA here is from genome assembly GCA_021014915.2 of Artemisia tridentata subsp. tridentata. NCBI lineage: Eukaryota > Viridiplantae > Streptophyta > Magnoliopsida > Asterales > Asteraceae > Artemisia > Artemisia tridentata. The sequence goes on along the minus strand of CP139506.1, from coordinate 113,669,350 downwards.
TGGTTCTTTTAGCTTCAGAAGCATCTATACTTGCACTAGGCCTCTTCAATGGAGTTTGAGAGGAGTGAATAGCCTTCATAATTTGATTATATGTTTGATGCAAATCAGATTCAGATAAGGCCCATACTTGCTTCTTGGACAAAGCAGAGTTATATACAGAAGTATATTGATGATAAACCACATTTCTCATATAATTCTTGGTTTGTGCCGCAGTCTGAGGTTTAGCTCTCTTAGCTTTAGCCTTTTGCGTAGCAATGGCCTTTCTCCTTTCTGCTGCAGCCTTCTTCCTCTGTTGACCAAGAGCTACCATTTGTGCAGCAAAGTTGTTGCTATCAAAATTAGCTCCTAAGATGCTTTGGGCCAAAGTAGGATTGGAAGCAGCTTGTTGAGTATAAGAATCCCATTGTGCATCAGTAAAATGAACTGATTGCTCATCTAGTTCTCTTTGCCTTTCAGGAGGCAAATCTGAAGTAAATTGAGCTGTCATCTTTTGTGCCAAAGCTTGACTCTTAATCATATCTTCATACTCTTTAACCAGTCTAGCTTGCTCCTTCCTTTCTTTTTCACTTACAAGATCTGTACCAAGATCTTCATCAATTATCACTCCTTGCTCATTTCCAGAGATGTCAACACTAGGAACTTGAGTAGCATGCTCATCAGAAGAATCATTCCCAGAGATATCAACAATAGGAACTCTGTCAATATTCTCAGAAGAAATACCAATAGAAGCATCAGCAGAAACATGTTGAGTTGAAGATTCAACATGTGGAGTAGAAACTTCAGCAGCAGTATCCAAGACAAAAGATCTCCCAGCAACAAACACTGTAGCAGAAACTTCAGAAGGTGTGACACTCTTCATAGATTCATCTGCCTGAACATGATCAACTTGTTCTTGAACAACATTCAAACTTGGCATTGTAGATTCCTTGCTCAAATACTGTCTTCTTCTCTTTCTGTAGAACTTGATCTGATCTTTTTGTTGTGAGGATTCAGCAGCTGTGGGTGAAGAAGTATTTGTCTGCTGAGCAGCTTCAGCCAATAAAACAAGATGATCCAAATAACTATCCTCCTGCTCTTCATCAGAGGCAAAACACAAATTTCCTTTTCTTTTTCTGCCCAAGTTGATCTTCTAACTCCTGAACCCGCCTTTTCAATACTACAATTTCATCACCAAGTGAAGATTTGGTATCTGCAAGCTCCTTCTTCAACTTCTCAATTTCTTGATCATTCCTGTTGAGCAAATTATACAGAGAAGTGAGAGTAATAGGGTCCTCAGCTCCACCAGCAGATGTCTCAGTGGTAAAGGGAGCTTCATTGGGCCTTTCAGAAGAAATATGTATATTCTCAAAAGTAGGAGTGCTTTCATCTATTGGGTCTCTAAAAGGGCTAGGTGTGGACAGTCTTGTAGTCTCATCTTCAAGAGGTGTAGGCACATGAGTATCAAGAGACTGAATTGTCTCCTCAACCTCGGGAACAAGCTCATCAGGAGCTTCATAAGTTTGTGTTGGAATAGGACTGGGTGAGACATGTACAGGTTAAGGTGTAGGTTGGTCAGTAGAAACAATGGGTGCTTCAGCAGTTGTGGATGGACCCTCATCCCTTTCCACTGATGGATTACCATCAACAGTAACACTTGGAATTGATGGAGGACCTATCATCAGCAGCATTAGGAGATGGTGGAGCACCAGCAGCATTACCCTCATCAGCATCATCATTGCCATGTGGCAACATAGCTTGTAGCAGAGGGTGATGTTCCCCAACATAGTGAGTTTTCATGGAAGCAAACAACTTAGCACTAAGGGCTCCTATGGGATAATGGCCTCTATCTTGGGTGTTTATGTCTAAAATTATTTGAAGAAACCTAGGGTACATTAGAAACTTATGCTTTTTCTTTTGAATATTTTCTACCATATTATCAAAAATAAACTTAGAGAAATTATAAGTTAAACCCTGTGATAGACATACTATACCACAACCCAATTGGGTAGAGAATTGATCCCATCCTCCAGACTTGTTGCTGATGCACTAAAGCAATGTGTGTACCAAAAACCTCCACTTGGGGCAAAACTTGTTCTTGAGCCACATAACTGTATCGATACTTTGATAACCAGCAGCTCTCAGTCTAGCAAGTATCTCTTCAGTGTTGGTGTGATAGACACCATCTTCATCATCCAATTGCAATCTTTCCCTAATCAATGACTCAGTCACCACGTACTCTGCTCCATCAATCTTTGCTACAATCTCTGTATCAGAACGTTTCTCAGCAGATGCCCAAAATTGCTTGACCAAAGATTCATGTACCACATTTGGGTAATGAGTCAATGCAAAGTGAATCTTGGAACGCTTCAAGAAATCCACCATAGGTTCATACATTTCATGTCCCTTCGCTTTTCCTAGAAACACAACTTTATTGTGATCCTTCTTAAATTGAAGCGCCTCCATTGATGAACTTGTGAGAGATAGGATATGAATTAAGTGAATGAAAATGGGTTTAAATTGCTTGAAGAGGGAATAAGTTGTTTTGGGCTAAGATTATATGAAGTAGGTTATAAATAGAAGTTACCCAATTATGGTCAAAATTTATCGGAACTAATTGTTGACCATATCTGACGTGTAAAGTAACTCCAACATTCAAAAGTAACTCTTCAGCAGAAATGACGGTCAATCTGCTGAAGTGAGAAGTCAATCAGCAGAATCAACTCAAGAGTAATAATATCTTCAGTAAAGATCTTGAGTTTTACTTTGCCACCCAACTCGCATTTATTACCATCAACCCTTGACTTCGCCTATAAAATAACCCCAAATCACAATTCGCACATATTAATTAACCCTAATTAACCATCAAACCCTCATTCAACCAAGATCAACACCATGAACAACCAACCAGAAGTAGTTGATCTCACTTCTGAGTCATCAGCAGACTCAGGAGATAACATTCTCCAATCACCACCAAGACACCAAACCTCCCAATCAACTTCACGACCTTCACATAGAAGGTATGGTCTAACCAAAGAACAAGCCCGAAAGAAAAAGCATGATGTGGGCTCATCTAGCAGACCACACAACCCACCCAAAACTCCATCATCATCATCATCATCATCTGAGGATAGTCGTCCTTTATTTCGATACCCTTATCAGGATGAACCTCGTCCTTTGAAGTCCCCCTTTCTCCCTTCTTCTGAAGATGATAGTGTGGTGGATCCAAATGATTCACCTAGGGGCTCTGATGACTTCACAGAGTGTCTAGAGCCAATCTTCAATAGATTGGTGAGAGAGGAAGAGGAGAGGGTAGCAGCATCAACCAGGGAAGAGAATCCCCAACCTTCACAACCCCAACCAAGGCCACACACCAGAAATCCACCACACCCATTGACAAGGGAGGTGGTTATTGGTCTTCCTGCTCTAAGGACTGGTGTTTCATGCCACAGAGACAAAGGAAAGGGCAAGGGTGCAGAGGTGACCGGTAAAGGAAAAGGGAAAATGGAGTAGGTGATGATGAGATGTTGCCAAGGACCAAAGATATAAAACTAGGTTCTTCAGCATCTTCACTCCTGGTCATGCATCTCCAACAACTTTTGAAACCCTGATGATAGGATTTAGAGTCTGTGTAGGTTATCTTGTATAGGAATGGTCTTTTATTACAATTTGAAGTTGTTTGTATGCTGTAATTTCTTTTGAATGAATGAACAACTTCTCTATTATCTTTCAATTATTATCACTTGAACAATGCTTCAGCACTTTCATTCAGCAGAAATCATTTTTTAAGCTTACTTGACCATGTCCCATTTAACCAATCTTGGTCTTCAACTGAAGATCAGCAACTACACATCAAGGCATTATGCAAAACAGACACTTAACAGCAAACCAATCCAAACAAAACTTAAATTACATTCGTTGGTTAGTGTGTTAGCAAACATAATATACAAAATATTACAAATTTTACTACAACAATCCTCCCCTGAGGCATATGCCTCCCCTCAAACTTTGCATTTAAGGGTTAACCATCCCAATATGGACAACTAAGTGTTGAAACCTAGGTCCATCAAAAGCCTTAGTCAATAAATCTGCCACATTATCATCTGTGTGAATCTTAACCACCTTAATCAAATGTTTTTCATATGCATCTCTGATAAAATGATGCCTGATTTCAATATGCTTAGTTCTATTATGAAAAACTGGATTTTTGACAATGCATATGGTACTTTGATTATCAATGAAGATTGTGGTGTTCATGAAATTGAACCCATAATCCAACAATTGATTTTGTATCCAAAGAACCTGTCCACAACAATTGGCAGCAGCAACATACTCTGCTTCAGTAGATGAGGTAGCAACAATAGTTTGTTTCTTGCATTGCCAAGAAATCAATCTTCTTCCAAGAAATTGGCAACCTCCAATTGTGGATCTCCTATCCAGATTTGCACCAGCATAATCACTATCACTATATGCTTCCAACTTAAAAGGAGACTCTTTTGGGTACCAAAGACCTAAGTTAGGTTGGCCTTTGAGGTACTTGAAGATCTTTTTGACTGCATTCAAATGGGAAGTGAGTGGAGTGACCTGATGTCTAGAACAAGCACTCACAGCAAATGTGATGTCAGGCCTTGAAGCTGTCAAGTACATCAATGACCCAATCATGGATCTGTATAGGTGAACATTCACTGCAGGATCTGGTTCAAGATTGTTCTTTGGTTTTGGAGCTTCATAAGGTGTAGTGGCAGTTCTGACATTTTCCATATCAAATTTCTTCAATATATCCTTCACATACTTATCCTGACTGATAAAGATACCATCTTGTTTCTGCTGAACTTGTAGACCCAAAAAGAAAGTAAGCTCCCCCATAGCACTCATCTGAAACTCTCCCTTCATCAATTCCTCAAACTCCCTGCACCAAGCTTCTTTAGTGGAGCCAAAGATAATGTCATCCACATAAACCTGCACAAGAATTATATCCCTGGAATTTTTCTTAATGAAGAGTGTTTTGTCAATGGCACCTCTTCTGTATCCATGCTTCAGCAGAAAGGCAGAAAGCCTAGCATACCAAGCTCTTGGTGCCTGATGTAGTCCATAGAGAGCTTTTACAACCTTGTAAACATGTTTTGGATTATCTGGGTCTTCAAAACCTTTGGGTTGAGTGACATATACTTCCTCTTCAATTTCACCATACAGGAAAGCACCTTTCACATCCATCTGATATACCAGGAAACCCATATAAGATGCATAAGCCAAGAAGATTCTGATGGCCTCAACTCTGGCTACTGGAGCAAAGACTTCATTATAATCAACTCCTTCCTCTTGTCTGAATCCCTGTGCCACCAATCTTGCTTTGTTTTTGACCACAATACCCCTTGCATCTCTTTTATTCTTCAAAATCTATTTTGTCCCAATGGCTATCTTCCCTTCAGGTAGTGGTACCAAGATCCAAACCTGCTGATTCTTGAATTGTTGCATCTCATCTTGCATTGCTTCAAGCCAATTTGAATCTTCAAGAGCTTGAGCAACACTTGTTGGCTCCACTTGAGAAAGAAAGCAAGCAAACATACAATGCTTAAAGTCTGTATGATTGTCCCGTTGCTGATTTGAGACATAGGAAAGAAAAGCAACTTGACCATACTTAGAACTCTTTACAGTACTTCTAGTTCTAACAGGTGCTTGAGAATCACCAAGAATATTGGATTGGGGATGATCAATGTTGATCCTCTTGGTAGCATTGGGGTTGACATCAATTGTGGTGTCAAGATTGTTCACATTGGGTCCAAAATCACTATCATAGGAGGCTGAGTTGAAGATACCAGCTTTGGGTTGGTGATTCCTAAGATCAGAAGGACTTGGAAAACGTGTATATGGCTCTTCAAGGTCTGTGGACACACTAGGAGAGATGGGAGAACCTTCAGGAGAACTTTCAGTAGAATTGGTGATGTCAGGGGAAACAGAAGGCCTATCAGCAGAATCCTGGTTTCCACTAACTGGTTGTGCTAACTCCACATCAACTCTTTCAGCTTCTTGATTGGCTGCATGCTCCTGCTTCTTTAGTCTAGCAAGGTCCTCTGCATAGTGTGACTCATCTTCAATCTCATCAGAAGTTTCTTTAGAGCAATCACCTGCAAAATGGTTAGGAGAAAAAGAAGGTACAACAATTGGTTGTTCATCATGCTCAGACTCACTATCTGAGTCAACATTCATGGTACCAACACTGTTTGTGGGAGACTCTTGAGAACCTGCAGATTGGTTAGCAACATATCTAGTATAGCCCAAGTAATCAGTTAAGTAATCTAGGTCAAAATACCAAGCATGACCTTGACCCTGAACATTAGGCTTGTCTTCTAGGTATCTCAGGTTAAGGGTCTCCTCAATCTTTTTAGCATTTAAATTATATACCCTATAAGCCTTACTATGTGCTGAATAACCTACAATATACCCCTCATCAGCTTTTTCATCAAACTTTCCCAGTGGATCACTAGTTTTCAAAATGGTCACTTGACATCCAAAAGGTTTGAGATAATGAATATCAGGAACATTCCCAGTGAGAAGTTCATAAGGTGTCTTAAAATGAGGTCTAGTGATGGATACCCTGTTCAAAACATAACAAGCAGTGCTTACTGCTTCAGTCCAAAACATAGTGGGTAATTTAGAGTCTGCAAGCATGGATCTTGCTGCCTCTATTAAGGTCTTATTCTTTCTTTCAGCAACCCCATTTTGCTGTGGGGTTCTTGGATTGCTGTAGTCCCTTTTTATCCCTTTAGACTGACAAAGTTCTATTAAAACAACATTTTTGAACTCTGTCCCATTATCACACCTAATACCTTTAACCTTTTTGTTTAGCTGGTTTTCAACAAGGGTAATGAATTCTTTTAAAATTGGAGATGTTTCATCTTTAGTTTTCAAAAAGAATACCCAACAAAACCTGCTATAGTCATCAGTGATTACCAGGCAGAAGTACTTGAGATCAATACTTCTGATTTGAGTTGGACCAAAGAGATCCATATGCAGCAACTGAAGAGGTTCTAAGATGGTTCTCACAGCAGTAATGGCTTTGTATGAGGCTCTATGTTGCTTTCCTTTGTTGCAGGCAACACAATTGTGCTCATTGGTGAAGACTTTGGAAGGAAGTCCATGAACTAGACCAAGTTTAGAAAGCTTGTTAATGGTCTTGAAATTCACATGAGCCATCCTTCTATGCCATTTTGTAGACTCATCCAGGGATGCTTTAGCCACCAAACATGTTAGGTCACCTTCAGGTTGAACATCATTCAAATTGAATGTGTACAAATTGTAACTTCTGGGAACTCTCAGCAGAATTGTTGTATCTTCTGGAAGTTTGAAGTCTTTAGAGAGCACAAGACATTCATCCTCAGAGAAGAATACTTTGTTCTTGGTGTCACAAATTTGTGATACTGAGAACAAATTGAAATGTTGCAGTTCCTTCACATAATACACATTCTCAAAGTCCAAATTAGGTGTTCTGATGGTTCCTTTCCCAGTGATTCTACCATCTCCTCCACCAAAAGTCGCATTGCCTCCTCCTTCAATGGGTACAAAATCATGCATCATCTCAATATTTCCTGACATACTTCTGGAACAACCACTATCTACTATGCCTACTTCTTTACTTTTCAGAGGATGATCCTACAACAACAACAAAAATATACAAAATATAAGTACACTTTGGAGACTCAAGTCATTGCTGACTTGAGCCTACCTTGTGGATCAAAAGAGTTAGGCCATGTAGATGTATAAGATCCACCATTGTTCTTGGACCTGCTATGAAAATTAGGTCCCTTTTTAGTCCAATAACAACCTGCTGAGGGCTTAACATCAGTATCCCAATATCCCCTACCCACATACATTGGGTCAATAAATACATGCCAATAACCATTTTGAAAGTATGAACTAGTTGGTCTCACATATGGTCTAGCCACAGGTCTTCTCCCAGCAGATGGAGAATGTCTATCAGCAGAATTGCTGGACTTATGAGTTGCTTGTGAAACATATGGTGGTATATCCTTAACATTATTCCACATTGGTCTAGGTTTATTTTGATCAGCACATACACCCATTCTTTGCTCATGAAAATTACAATCCTTAATCAAATGAAATTTACTTCCACACACAAAACATTTCTTCCTTTTAGAAGATTTATTCATATTGAAAGATGTTCCATGACATGCAAAAGTATTCAAACCATTAACATTAACAGAATTGTTTTTGACAGAATTAAAAACATTATTTTGCAAAGAATTAAATGACAAGTCTTCAGAGGAAACTGTCTTTGAATTTGATTCATCAGCAGCAACTCTAACAGGCTTGTAGGGAGTCTTGGGTGTAGGCTTTGGTGAGGTCTTGGGTGAGGTCTTGGAAAGGTCTGACTTTTCACTTGAATCACAACTGGTAGTAGACCCTTGGTCAGAGGACTTGTCACTAGAAGAACAAGAGACATAGTCAGTAGAATTATAATCAGGGTCTGGCAAGTCACTTGACTTTTTGCCATAAAGATGGTGTGATCCATCAAAGTCTGTGGTGGTGGTGTTTGAGGGCATGTGTTCTCCTCTAATAGGACCAGGTACAGCATGTAAGGTTCCTTCTTTAACAAAATTTGCTAAGCCTGCTGGTGTAGATTTACCCTTATCATCCCTAGCCTCTAAACCAACATATTTTTTAAAGCCTAAACCTATACTAGAGTTTACAGGTTGACTATTATAGAGACAGTTAGATAACTTATCACCTGACATTAACCAAACATTATGATTAGCTATTTCCTTCTCTAATTTCTCTTTCAGTACTTGGTTTTCAGATTCTACATCAGCTTTTTCTTTCTCAGTTCGTTTTAAATCAATTCTAGTACATTTCAAATCACTTTCTAACACCCTTATCTTTTCATCATAAGCAAGCTGATTCTTTTGAAACCAAACCTTTTGTTTTTCTAGAGTTTTTAAAGCCTGTTTTAAAGACTCAACTTCTACATAACATTTATTATATTTAGGTTTTAATTCATCATAAGCCTCCTTAAGTTCATTATATCTTTCACTACAACCAAAAACACAATTATGTACCTGAGAGATGCCCATTAAGGCAACTTGATCATGTTGATCCTCTGTAGTACAGCATGCCAGCAATCCACTCTGCCCAGAAGCTTCATCATTATCAGGTTCATGCACATTCCAGTTGACATGATCATCCAGAGTGACCAAAGCTCCAGCTTTCCCAGGTTCCACTTGTTTCTACTGATAGGTAGTATATCTAACCTCATCACCAGCCTTCCTATCCTTGCACTCTCGTTTGAAGTGACCCATCTGTCCACAAGTATAGCATTTGATCTTCATCCTGTCAAATCTAGCTGGATTTCTTCCCTTGTAACCAAACTTTCTCCCAGACTTCTTTTTAAACCTCTGGACGTTCAAAGTGAGCATGGCCACCTGCCACTTCAAGTTCATCTCTTCCAAATCCAGAGGATCCAACTGGTCAAAATCCTCAAAAGCAAGTTGCTGCTGATGATCATAATCAGCAACAAAAGAGTGAAGTACATCTTCCAATACACCACTAGACTATGGTTGAGAATTTGGTCTATTGTTGGTGTAGGAAGATGATACTGAGGAGCTTGGGCTTGAAGCTTGATTCATCTTATTGGAGGTGGTGCTAACAAAAGCTGAGTAACTGGGAGTGGATGAACGAATGGGACTTCTAACATCAGGCTCAAGAGTTTTGAGCTTGTTGTAGAGATCATCAAAAGAAAGCATATCCAATCCACCTTTAGCTTTGAGTGCAATGCTCACATGCAGCCAAGATGGAGGTAAAGATCGCAAGAACTTTGCATTGCAATCCTCATTGTCTGGCCTGGCCTTCAGCTGATTCCATCAGCAGTAACCATCAGTAGAATTCTTCCTTAGCAGAATTCCCAACAGAAGCATCTTAAGGCAAAGTTGTAAGTTACTCAACGCCTCAATTAAAACTTTGTTGATTTAACTCTTAGCTAATTGGTAATTAAAATGGTTTTAAAAACTTATGATACGAAGATGAATGCATGCTTTTTCGTACATATTTTGATTGACACATCAAAATAAATACCCTAAAATTTAAGTCACATGCTATCTAATTATAAGAGAAACTTGAAGTTAATATCTGGCGTAAGTGAGACCTTGACACAGATATTAATGACAAGGTAAATTACATAATTTTATTGCTAGCGGATCAACTGATGTGATAAAATTATGTGAATTTACATGTTTCTAAATTAGACGACTTAATTAAGTTATAAGTGAGACCTTGAGACTTAAAGCATGAGAAGGGAAGAAACATGCTTACATTGCAAATTGATTGGCAAATGTAATTCCCATAAATTTAGGAGTCGGAAAATTGTTTCGCGATTATTGTACGACAAGTTACCAGCTTTTGTACTTCCACTGCTAGCAGATCAACTGATGTGGTGGAACTATGGAAAGTTGGATCCTAGTTTTTTAAGAAAATTAAATGGTTATTTTATATTTCCTGGGTAGTTTTCTTTTCTTGAAAAGTGTATTATCGAAAATACTAATATTTTAACTTATTTCTGTAGAAATGGCTCAACCCGACAACACTTCTGCTGGTTCTGCTTTCAAAGCTCACTTTGAGAGGGAAAAACTGACTGGGCCTAATTTCAATGATTGGCATCGGTCCTTGAGGATTGTCCTGCGAGTGACCAAGAAGCTTGATTATTTGACTAAGCCTTGCCCTGCACAACTAGCTGATGATGCATCTGATGAGGTCAAAGCTGATTGGCAAAAGGAGTTCGATTTGCATAATGAGGTAGCATGCTTAATGCTAAATAGCATGGTGCCAAAGTTGCAAAAACAGTTTGAGCATTACTTTCCTAAAGATATGCTTGAAGAACTCCATAAAACCTATGAGGTACCTCCTGCTGTTGAACTTTATGATTTGATCGATAAATCTCATAGCTGTAGGCAAGAGGAAGGTAAACCCGTGCGAGATCATGTGCTGATGATGAAAGATTACATCGATCGTCTCTATACTATGGGTTATGTCTTAACCGACAATGTTTATGTGAACTTAATCAATAGGTCCCTTAACAATGATTTTAAGGGTTTTGTTCAGAATTACAACATGCATTGCTCGGGGAAGACTATAACTGAATTACTCTCAATGCTCATTGATTATGAGAAGGGTCTACCGGGCAAGGATAAGGCTCCTACTCCACAAGTACTAGCAATACAGAGGGGTAGGGTTCAAAAACCAAAAGCACAAAATAAGGGGAAAGGTAAAGCTGCTGATAAAGGTAAACAAGTTTTGGCCTATCAGCCTGAACCTAAGAAGGCCCCTAAGAAGAACAAGCCTAATCCCAATAAGAAGGATCAAGGTTGTCATCACTGCCATAAGACTGGACACTAGAAGAGGAACTGCCTTCTTTATCTCGAGGAGTTGCGACAGAAAAAGCTGAAGGGTGAGACTGGGCAAGCCAGTACTTCAGGTAATTTCTTTATGATTGAATTATTTTCATTGACTCGTAAATTAAATTCCTGGGTATATGATACTGGATGCTGTATTCACATTTGTAATACGCTACAGGGATTTAGAGTGCAAAGGAGACTCGCCTATGGGGAGCAATTTCTGCAAGTGGGCAATGGAACACAAGCAGTAGTTGAAGCCATAGGAATATTTGAATTAGTTTTGCCTTCGGGCTTGATACTGAATTTAAATAATTGTCATTATTCACCATCTATTGTTAGAGGTGTTATTTCTTTTACTTGTTTATTGAATTTGGGATTTCAACATACTATTTCTGGCAATAAAATTTCTGTTTCATTAAATAATGTTTTTTATTTTGATGTTGTTGCTGTGAATGGTGTGTTTGAGATCAATATGAATGAACATAATGATTATAATTCGATGTATAGCATCAACAATAAGAGAGTCAAGAATGTCTTGGATTCTTCTTATCTTTGGCATTGTCGACTTGCCCACATAGGCAAGACTCGCATGCAAAAGCTGCAACGTGATGGGCTTTTGCAAGATATCAATGATGAATCATTTGATAAGTGTGAATCTTGTATATCTGGGAAGATGACCAAGAAACCTTTTAATAACCGTATTGAAAAGGCTGATGATCTACTTGGTTTAATACATACTGATGTGTGCGGACTACTTAGACATACGTCAAAGAGAGGTTCTACCTACTTCCTAACCTTCACGGATGATTTCAGCCGTTATGGTTATGTTTATTTCCTTAAACATAAACATGAGGTTTTTGAAACATTCAAGGTTTTTAAAGCTGAAGTTGAATTGCAACTCGGAAAGAAGATTAAAGCTCTTCGATCCGATAGAGGTGGTGAATACCTTAGTCAGGAGTTTAAAGATTATCTAAGTAAGAATGGAATTGTTCAGCATCTCACATCTCCATATACTCCACAACAAAATGGAGTATCTGAGAGAAGGAATCGTGCATTATTGGATATGGTGCAATCTATGTTTAATCTTACTACTCTGCCGTTATCTTTCTGGGATTATGCCTTGGAATCTGCGAATTGCATATTAAACATGGTTCCAACCAAGAAGGTAGATAAGACACCTTATGAGTTATGGTTTAAGAAAACGCCTAACTTGTCTTATCTTAAGGTCTGGGGTTGCGAGGTGTTTGTTAAACGTGACTCAGCTGATAAACTCCAACAAAGATCTGTGAAATGTATCTTTGTAGGATACCCAAAGGAAACAATGGGTTACTACTTTTATTTCCCACCTGAACAAAAGGTAATTGTTGCTAGGTATGCAGACTTTCTTGAAAAGGATCTGATATCTCAAGAATTTTGTGGGAGGCTCTATGATATGGAAGATGATCAAGAGAATACATTACCTTCTGAAAACACTAGCGAACTTCCTGTGGAACCGGATAGTCTGGGTCCTCCACATGAAGTTGAAGTGATTCCCATTCGCAGATCCGTAAGGACTATGAAAGCACCTAACCGTCTATGTCTTAACATGGAGGTTGAGGAAACTATATTAGGGGACCTTGAAGAGCCTGCTAATTATAGGGCTGCCATGAATGATCCTGAAAAAGGAAAAATGGCAGATTGCTATGAATGGGAAAATGCAATCCATGAGGGACAATCAAGTCTGGATTGAAGTATACCTTCCTCCCAATGCCAAGGTAGTTGGGAGTAAGTGGCTCTTCAAGAAGAAGACTGACATGGATGGCAATGTACACACCTATAAGGCCCGTTTGGTAGCTAAAGGATTTACCCAAACATATGGCGTTGACTACAAGGGGACCTTTTCTCCTGTAGCTGACATTAGGGCTATTAGGATTGATCCGTGTGTAGTATATATATATAAATATAGTATCGTGCACACGTGATACGTGGGAAATGACAAGTCAACCCTTTAGGAAAAAGACCAACTTGTAAAACCCGTGAATGTGATGTGTGTAATACCGGGCAAGTGATCACCCGGGTCGTGTCCCAGTGAGGTGTGAATCAAGGATTTTGTTATCGGTTAGGAATTAAAATGCTTGATGATTGGATTTTGGATTTTTGTGTTTTTTACTTCTAATTAAGATATGAGAAACAAATTCTCAAAGAAAAATTTAGAACGAATCAAATTATACTAAAAACGCGAATCGAAAAATCTAAAAACGAGCTTTAAAAGTGAAATCTCTAAAAATAAAACCTACAAGTTCAAATTTATTTTTCCTAAATCCTAAATGACAAAAGAAAATTTTGAAAAAAAGAATTATAATTTTCTGACTTTTAAATTAATTATTATGAATTAAAAACTACAAGAAACTATTTAAATGATTTAAAAATAGTAAATGACTTTGGAAAAATATGAAATTTTGCAGAAAAATCTTAAATGATATTCTAAAGCTAGGAGAAATAAAATTAGAACTCAGTTCAACCCTAATAAGCAGTTTGGGCAGATAAGCAGTTTGGAATAAGCACAAAAATAAGCTAATCAGCACCAAAAATTACCAAGTGTTCAAATATTGATTATTACACAAATTCAAGCATAAATCAACTTATAGTGACCAGAGAAACACTCAGAATAAGCTATTAAGCACTTTATGCAGCAACAAGATTTGACAAAGACAATGACTAATGAGCAGACTTTGAACCAATCTATAAGCTAGGAAAAAGCTACTTGGGGGAAACAGAAAGCATATTCTAAAAGTTCATACCAGAGACTGCTTATAAACTCAAAATGACCAATTTTTGAACTCAATTGCTTATTAAAATAAGGCAAAGATCAGATGACATGAAACACAAAAAACTGATGCAGGTCTGCACATGCCAGATGGCTTATTTGCAGTCCTATTTTAAGCTCTTAAATAAGCTACAAATGAGAATCCAAGCACAAAACCTAAAAGCTGATACTACTACCTACTCAGAAATCAATTTTCAGGCAAAGATTAAAAGTGGATCAGCAGAATAGGGAACAAGCAAAAACTGATATTATCAACTTATGTGCATGTCTGCACATAAGATTCTGATGCAGCAGTTATAGTAAAATGGACTCAACTCTTTCAAATCTAAATGGCACACTACCAAGTTTTGCAATCTTACTTAACTCACTGATATACACCTAAAAATGCTAAAAGTTGCTACCAAAACAAGCTGAGCTTATGAAGAGCTTATAGGGGCAGTTAGGCTTCTTATATTTAACTCACAAACTCAAAATCTTAAATAATCTTAGAACAGCTTAACATCTGATAAAAATTACTCATCTAACTTCAAATCAGTCCAATCAAACCTCACAACTTGGCTATTGAACAGTACAAACACTTTTCAACCCATTTTGACCCATTTCCAATTCTGACCCAAACAGCCCTTAATGGGGACTAAGGTGAAAGTCATAGTTAGTTTAACTCTTTTAAGCCTAGAATTTTTGAGAAAAGTGATTGAGTAACTTAATGAACAACTTTCAAACAGTGAATCAGCACAAATTAAGCCAGGTTAGATTTTAGCCTTTTTAACATTTTTAAGACTTTTAAGACAAAAGTGGAGATAAGTTGTTAAGTCCTACCAATTTACTCAAACATCAACTCAGAGATCATATAAGCTCAGAAAAACATAAAATAAGCAAACAAATAAGCAGATGAAAAGTATGTTGACTTTAGTTGACTAAACTTGAAATTTCATATTAAACTAAAATTCGAATTACAAGACTGGAAATGAAAAGCACAAATACAATAAGCTAAAAGAACAAAAGTACCTTAAATTATTAGCTAAATAAAACCTAGAGGACAAATAAGCAGAGAGAACACTAAAAAGCAAACAAATAAGCAAAGCAACAAGCTAAAGTGTATTAAGCTAAAGCTACAGTGAAATCCAAAAATACAAAGAAAGTTAAAAATTGCTCACTTGAGACCCTAGCTTAACAAGGGTACCAAGTAAATGGCAGCTACAAGCTCCTAGCTTATCAGAGATAAGCTAGGTAATGTCCATCTTGCCCCTCCATTGCGGGCAACTTCCATTAAGCTTTCCACAGTCATATGCCAAGGTAAACCTGTAATGTTTTTATTATTCTGAATTTTCTTCTTTTGTATTTTCTTATGATTATTAAGAGCTTATGTAAGGTTTTGAACCATTAGAGAAGCATAAACAAGATTTGCTAAAAACATGGAATTTCTATTAAAACTGAAAATGTTACAACTTGGAATTCTGAATGAGAAAATTAAATTAAACTTTAAAACAGAGATTACAACATTAAAACTAATTTACCAAAAATTAAAAGCATGCCATCAAAGGCTAACAATGGTCCTATTTATACTAAAAAGCTAACTAGGGGTCTTCATCTCATTGTGCTAGTTCTGTGAGAGAAAGGCCTTGGAAACTTCATTTGTGCTTCTTTGGATCAAATCCCATTCGTTGGATTAAGTTGGGATGATCACAGCCCTTCAATTGGTTTTGGCGCCCAAAAGGGTGAGGATTGCCAGCGTGGATTGGCATCTTGTGAAGAAGAAGGTACAAAAGTGGTGGGTTAGCAGAGTTGGGAAGGGAGAAATGTTGGGGAATTGGTGAAAATTGTGGGGAATAGGTGTGGGATGATGGTGATGGTGTACTGAGTTTATGGGGAAGGCCATTGTTTTGGCGGGATAGGGGAAAAAAAGAAGATTGACTTTTGTCAACTGATTGTGGTTAACTAAAATAAAAGCCGGGTTGGGTTTAGTGGGATATGGGCTTTGGTTATTTTTTTCATGGGCTGAGTTGGGATGTTGGGTTAATGGTTAGGTTCGGTTAATGGCTGGGTTTATAGGATTAGGATTTAGATTGTGTTAAAACTTTGAGGGACCATAAATGCCAAAACTGAAAATCCAGGGACTAAGGCAGCCAAAGATAAAAATTTATTCCAAGGATCATTTGTGTCATGTTGGTATTTTTGGGGTTGACTTTGACTTTTGATTTTGACTTTCGTCTTCACTTGATCAAATTACGCAGTTGTTGTCGAGTCGATCCAAAAATGTCCGTTTTCGCTCCGTTTTCAATCCTTTGTACCTGAAACACATAAAAACACAAAACCAAGGATATCTGCAATATATTTGGGTGTTTTTGGTTATTTTTGTGTCTTAAATGGGTGTAAAATGATGAGTATTTACACACTCATCAATCCCCCACACTAAGCTATTGCTAGTCCCTAGCAATCCGATCATATGAAGTAATGAAAGGAACCAAGTATACCCCGTTTTGACTTTTTATTCAATGCGAGAAATTTGAACTAGAACATAAATAAATAACATGCTTGATTTTCAAAAATGGTATCATGGAACGGGATTCACACAAAATGGGTGTCTCCAGGGAATTGAAATCGTCATCCTCTTTTTAATACTCCCAACTAAGCTTAAACTCAATGTGCAAACGTTTTTGTAAAATGCTAACGCTACTTATACTAATATTCTATGTAAGCCGAAACTTAACTTTTCACTCCCATAATTTATTTAAGTTAGGTGACTGTGCTCATTTTCAAAATTTTGACCGCAAAAATCGACGTTTATTATGGCTGCCATCCGTTTAAGTCAAATACTAATTTACCGGGAACCTCGAAAATCTAAGGATCGAAAAGGGCCTTTTCCATGTAGCGGCTTTCTTCTCGGCACATCCCAAACCAGTTGGTTTTAGGTGACCAGGCTTTTGACCCCCCACAGAGAATAGTACCGGAATCAGTATAATTTCGATTTCAAAGATTTAGGATATTCCCACTAAGCTAGTATTAAATACTTAAATAAATAACAACAAACGGTCATTTAGAGATTAGAAACTCAAAGACGAGATCACTCCATGTAACGGCTTTCTTCTCGGCACATCCCAAACCAGTTGGTTTTAGGTGACCAGGCTTTTGACACCTCACAGAGAATAATACCGGAGCTTTCGAGGCCTTTGAAATCAACAATCTACTAAATTACCGTTTAACTTTTATACAAAATTGACGAATCCAAGTTCAACTTCCGATTTAAATTTAAAAGAAAGCAATTTCTACATTTATTAACATATATATCTTTATTTTTGCAACATCAAAATTTATTGCATTTTGCAATATCATTCCATTTATTTTATTATTTATTTTTTTCATTTTTTCATTTTTTTTTTTTTTTTTTATACTTGTGCAACATAAACTAACGGAGTTTCACGGGAACCAAGACCTAAACGCCTTTAGGAATAAAGGATCCAAGGGCCGATTTCGAACCGTAGCTTAGGACTTATTTATTCATACTCCAAACTTTAATATGCTTTCTCAAAAATTAAAATAAAAAGTTGAACTCGGGCTCTATATCAAAATTGTATAAAAATTTGTTTTGCATAACAACATGATTTTAACGTTCAAACGTTTGAAAACAGCACGTATTTTAGTTCAATTAAGAGCTTCTGGGAGGAAAATCCATAGATTACTTGTATAAGCTCTAAAGAGAACCAACTACTCTACGCTTAGCATTTTCATTTGCACAAATCGTAAAACCTTAGTCTAATCGTTAAGGAAGCAGCTAGATCAACACTCTAGCAGAGTCGGGATTCCCCTTGTTCTAACCTAATCAAGACTAAACACTACTTTTTTATTGCAATTTCTTATCTAAAAACGACAAAAATTTTAAAATTTTGGTCAAAAACGGGGGTACTAGGGCACTAGAAGGTACACATGTGACAAAATTCGAGAGAATTCCCCCCCACACTTAGAATTGAATATTGCCCTCAATATTCAAAGTACCGACTATTATGCCGACACTTAGAACGTAAAAAGGTAATACCACTAGCCAAGTGTGGAACAGAAATCTCCATTTTTCACAAAAAAGGTTGAAAAGATATCCCTAGATAATCGTTAGCAAAAGGATAGGATATTGGGCGGCTGGATTGAAAACAGGCGCGTCAATCAACACTATCCAAGGGAAACCTGAAAATCAGAGCAAACAACACAAAAGCCAAGCACAGTGGGACTCCCCCACACTTAGTTGTTAGAAAGAAGAAAGAAGTCAGAAACATGGGTTGTCACCCATGTGATGCTAATGTTTTTGTTAACCGAGTCACTAGCTTGACTCGACCCCGAATTCATTGGTCCATGGGGAAAGTTTGGAGATCCGGACAACCATGGATGGTATGTCCCCTCCAAAGTAATGCTTCAACCTATGACCGTTCACCTTGAAGTTTGGTCCGTCGTTTTGAGATAACTCGACGGTACCATAAGGAAAAACTTTGGCAATGGTGAATGGTCCAGTCCAACGGGTTTTAAGCTTACCCGAGAATATTTTTAATCTAGAGTTAAAAAGAAGGACTCGATCACCAACGTTAAAAACGCGGTTCTTGATTTTGGAGTCATGGATCTTCTTTGTCTTTTCTTTGTAGATCAAAGAGTTCTCGTAGGCTTGATCACGAAGTTCATTTAATTCATTGAGTTGAAATTTGCGGTGATCACTCGCGGACTTTAGGTCAAAGTTTGCATGCTTCAAGGCCCAATAAGCTTTGTGCTCGAGCTCGATCGGTAGATGGCACGCCTTTTCGTACACAAGCTTGTAAGGAGTACACCCGATGGGTGTTTTATAAGCTGTACGGAAGGCCCAAAGTGCATCATCTAGTTTATCCGACCAAGATGCACGGTTTTCACCTACGGTCCTTTCCAAAATTCTTTTTAAACCACGGTTTGAAACTTCCACTTGTCCACTTGTTTGTGGATGATATGCGGTAGAAAGACGGTGAGTAATACCGTACTTAAGCATGACTTTTGCAAATTGGTCATTGCAAAAGTGCGTACCGCGATCACTTATGATAGCACGGGGAGTTCCAAACCGAGCAAAGAGAGTTTTCAAAAATTTGCACACTACTCGGGCGTCGTTGGTGGGGAGTGCTTTCGCCTCAACCCATTTAGACAAATAATCGACGGCCACGAGTATATACTTGTTCCCTCGTGAATACGGGAACGGGCCCATAAAGTCAATGCCCCAAACGTCAAAGATTTCACAAACTTGAACGACGTTTTGTGGCATTTCATCTTTTTGAGAGATCTTCCCGTGATGTTGACAAGAGTCACAAGATTTGACTAAGTCATGGGCATCACGGTAGATTGTGGGCCAATAGAAACCGGAATCAAACACCTTCTTGGCGGTGTAGTTGGCACCATGGTGTCCCCCGGTGGGTCCATTGTGGCAAGTCTTAAGAATTTCAACGGCTTCTTGGCCGTGAACACACCGCCGGATGACTTGATCCGCACACACTTTAAACAAGTAGGGGTCGTCCCAAAAGTAATGCTTCACATCTTTGAAGAATTTGTTCTTTTGTTGGGACGACATCCCTTTCACAACAAAGTTACCCGCATGGTAATTTGCAAAATCAGCAAACCATGGGGTACTAGAATCACCACGAAAAGATACCACGTTAAGTGTCTCGAGAGGAAATGTTTCATTTATTTCCTTTTTCTCGAGCACACTTTGGTGAGGATTCTCTAATCGGGAAAAATGATCAGCAGCAAGGTTCTCGGCTCCTTTTTTATCACGGATGGTGATATCAAATTCTTGTAGGAGGAGAACCCAACGGAGCAATCTCGGCTTTGCATCTTGTTTTGCAAAGAGATATTTGAGATCCGAGTGATCCGTATACACTATGCTTTTAGACAAGATTAAGTATGGCCGAAACTTTTCGAAAGCATACACCACGACTAATAATTCTTTTTCCGTCGTGGTGTAATGTGCTTGAGCTTCGGTCATAGTTTTGCTAGCATAGTGTATAGGCTAAAAATGTTTTGCTTTTCGTTGCCCCAAGACCGCACCTATGGCAAAATCACTTGCATCACACATAAGTTCAAAAGGTAGGTCCCAATCGGGGGCAACCAAGATCGGTGCTTCAGTAAGCTTTTTCTTAAGAGTTTGAAAAGCTTCAATGCACTCTTGTGAGAAAATGAACGGAGTTTCCTTTTCAAGGAGACGAGTCATCGGCCGGGCGATTTTAGAAAAATCTTGTATGAATCTACGATAGAAACCGGCGTGACCAAGGAAACTCCGAATACCCTTGACGGTAGTGGGATGAGGTAGTTTAGCGATAACATCAACTTTGGCCTTATCGACCTCAATCCCACTTTTGGAAATCTTATGGCCGAGGACAATGCCCTCTTTGACCATGAAATGACTTTTCTCCCAATTTAGACAAAGATTAGTGTCTTCACAACGTTGAATCATTTTGTCCAAATGGGAGAGACATGTGGTGAAAGAATCCCCAAAGACCGAGAAATCATCCATAAAGACCTCCATAGTTTTCTCGATCATGTCGTGAAAAATGGCCAACATACACCTTTGGAACGTGCCTGGAGCATTACATATGCCAAAAGGCATGCGTCAGTAGGCAAACGTTCCATAAAGGCACGTGAAAGTGGTCTTTTCTTGATCTTGCGGGTCAATGGGAATTTGGAAGTAACCCGAGAAACCGTCGAGGAAACAATCGTACTCGTTTCCCGCTAGTCTTTTGAGCATTTGGTCCATGAATGGTAAAGGGAAATGGTCTTTACGGGTGGCGTCATTTAACTTTCCGTAGTCAATGCATACACGCCATCCCGTCACCAATCGAGTAGGAATCAACTCGTTCTCATCATTTGTAACAACGGTAATGCCACCTTTTTTAGGCACGCAATGAACGGGGCTCACCCAAGGACTATCTGAGATAGGGTAAATCAAGCCGGCATCAAGGAGTTTAAGAACTTCCTTTTTGATAACCTCGTGAATTTTTGGATTAACCCTTCTTTGATGTTGAACCGCCGGTTTAAAGTCATCTTCCATTAAAATCTTGTGTGTACAAAATTCTGGGTTAACACCCTTAATGTCGGAAAGTTTCCAAGCGATGGCTCGCTTGTGTGACTTTAAAAACTTTATGAAAGCGGTTTTCTCCTCATCATTTAAATCTTTAGCAATTATGACGGGTAATTTATCGGTACCCTCCAAAAATGCATATTCGAGATGAGGCGGTAAGTCCTTAAGTTCGACCTTTGGAGGATCATCAGAATTTTCAACAGATTTGATTTCCTCATTATGAAGTTCTATCGGAGGGAGGGATGATGGATCTTCATTAAGTAACTTCTCAATTAGAAGAATGTCTCCCTCCATGTCAAATACACCATCATCAAATGGAGTTGAATCACAAGACAACCAAGCTTCAATCTCTTCCAAGATGAAGTCACCTCCCTCAAACGGAGTGAGAGAGGGGGAAGAGAGAGCAATGGTATGGTCTAAAGAAGTGGGATTGCCACTTAGTGCTTCATGAAAATATTCCTCGCATGTAGCATCAATGATATCAATTTGGTTAATTGACTCGTTATCACGCTTTAGAGGATATTTTGAAGTACTCTCAATATTAATGACCAATTTTTCATCACCGACTCGAAGAGTCATTTCACCTTCATAGACGTCGATTAATGCACGAGCCGTTTTCAAGAATGGTCGTCCCAAGATAAGGGGGACACGAGGATCGGCATCAAAATCGACCACTACGAAGTCAGCAGGGAAATGGAACTTGCCAACTTTCACGAAGACATCTTCAGCAATACCTTTCGGAACAGTAACCGATCGATTTGCAAGCTCTAGTGTCATTCGTGTATCAGTAAGTTCCGGTAGAGAAAGCTTTGCCCATACGGAAAGAGGCATTAGATTGATGCTTGCGCCAAGATCGGCCAAGGCTAAGCATTCATCAAGCTTTTGGAAGTCACAAGGAATGAGAAATTTGTCGGGGTCTCCTAGTTTTTCGGGTAACTTCTTAAGAATCACCGCCGAACAATTCTCATTCAATGGAGTTTTTGCCAATTCCAACAATTTTTCCTTATTGCTAAGGAGACTCTTGAATGTTGAAGCAAACTTTGGCATGTAGAGAAGAGCATCCGCAAAACTAATATCGAAGTGTATCTTTTGAAAGATTTCAAGAAACTTCATCATTTGACTATTAGTTTTGTCACGGAGCTTTTGTTCATTAAGCCTCGAAGGATAAGGAATCGAGGGCTTTGAATTTGTCTTCGGAACATCGGGTTCCGGAATTGGAGATTGGATGACCGAAGGTTGGACGTTTGCGGTACTTTGTGGGCTAGTAATTTGCACTTTGTCCTTTGTCACCTTGGTTTCTCGTTCCACTTCCTTACCGGAGAAGGAGTAGGAATCGAGGGTCCATCAATTGTCTTACCACTACGAGTGGTAATAGCTTTCAACTCACCCTTCGGGTTTGGAATGGTATTTCCCGGGAGGGTTCCCGAAGTTGAAGGTTGATTCAATTGGCACATGAGACTAGCAAACATGTTCTCAATTTTGCTTTGAGATTGATCAATCTTTTGATTTGTATTCTTAAGTTCATTTTTAAGTTCATGACCTTGCTTCGAAATTGAAGTTTGAAAATCATTTTTCAAGGTGGTGATTTGATTTTGCATTGACCTCATATTTGCTTCATTTGACTTGATGTAATTAGCAAGTTCGTTTGAGGGAGCAATTGGGGCTTGGTAATTCGAAGCTTGAAAGCCATGATTGAAATTACCACCTTGATTTGGGTATTGATTGATCGGGGCTTGAAATTGATTTTGAACATTTTGCCCTCTTGGTTGGTTTTGATTGAATCTATTTGGATTGTTGGGTTGAGAAAATCCGGGTGGTCCATTTTGATTGCTAACACGATAGTTCGGGTCAACTTGAGGACGGTATTGGTTACCTTCTTGGTTGTAAGACCCGGCTACCGCATTAATGTCACAACGACTACCATCGGTGGCAGTACAATTGTAGTATGCATGAGGACCACCACAAGTGACACAAGTTTCTTCCACCGCTTTGACTTGAGTGGGTGAAGAAGTTTGTGGGGAAGATTGTTTCTTTTACTTGGAAAGAACCAAAGCTTGAATAGCCTCCGTCAGTTTGTCAATCTTAGCATCGGTGCTAGAAGAACTCACGGGAGATGAAGTAGAAGGTGAAGCATTCACTTGAGAAACAACTTGCTTGCTTCGTGAAGTACGAACCTTAGACTTATTTTCAATGATGGCTAAAGCATCTTTAGTCGTCCGATACAAGAGATTACCACCGGCGGCGGCATTTAGAGAGTCTTGATCGGAATGGTTCAAACCATTATAGAAGGTATCGAGTTGATGTAACTCGGAGAAACCATGGTGAGGACATTTGCGAAGTAATTCTTTAAAACGGTCCCACGCTTCACTAAAGGATTCATCAAATTTTTGAGTGAATTTGGTGATTTCAATTTTAAGGCTTGTGGTTTTTGTTGGAGGAAAGAATTCATTCACAAATTTCGACACCAAATCTTCCCATGTTTCAATAGAACGAGGGGATTGTTTTTCAAGCCAAGTCCGGGCTGCCCCCTCGAGAGAGAAAGGAAAGAGAAGCAATTTGATTGCTTCTTGAGGAACATTCCTACATTTGATGGTAGATGAAATTTTGTTGAACCATCGAATGTGGGAATGAGGGTCATCCCTCTCGAAACCGTAATATTGATTTGACGTTACTAAGGATAGTAACGCCGGTTTAAGTTCGAAATTATCGGCAACGATCGGGGGAACAACAATAGCATCTCCATAACCCTCGATGGGTGCTTGGAGAAGCTCACACATGGTACGTTCCTCCGCCATTGTGACAATGGGAGGATCGGGAATAGCACGAATCTCGGGTTCGGCTATTGAGGCGGAATGCCTACGATTATGTCTCCGATTACGTCTTCCCGTAGTATGTACGAGTTCACGTAAAGGACTTGTTGACGGAGAAGAACGAGTGCGCATGCACTAACAAAAACAATTCAATTAAAACAAGACCGAGGCAAAACACAAGTGAACTTAAACCTTAAATCAAACAAGCGTACGGTAGCTCTTTGAAAGAAAAACGCACAGGGTGGCGGAGGAGCAAAGGTGGGCAATAAATGCCCTTAAAAACCCGCTCCTTTCGGTCTGCAATTTAATGTCAAGACCATCCTAGAACCTCCTTTATAGTTTGTTAATCAATCAAAGGTGAGCCGAATTCGCAAGCGACATAAAGGCAAGTTTTATATCTTTTGTTTGGGAACTTAATATGATAATACTTCAAGTTGAGGAATATTATATTGAGATTGCTTTTATCTTTTATTTAACACAATAAAACGACGAATGTTTTTGGGTTTTTGTTTTTATATGATAATATATATACAAAAGAAAAAGAAAATATTTTTGTATTTTATGGGGTTTATGGAAAACAGGAACTTCACAAGGAAGGATCTCAAGTCACTAATCGTTAAAACCTTTAACAATATTGTCGCAACACAACCTCCCCGGCAGCGGCGCCAAAATTTGATCCGTGTGTAGTATATATATATAAATATAGTATCGTGCACACGTGATACGTGGGAAATGACAAGTCAACCCTTTAGGAAAAAGACCAACTTGTAAAACCCGTGAATGTGATGTATGTGATACCGGGCAAGTGATCACCCGGGTCGTGTCCCAACGAGGTGTGAATCGAGGATTTTGTTATCGGTTAGGAATTAAAATGCTTGATGATTGGATTTTGGATTTTTGTGTTTTTTACTTCTAATTAAGATATGAGAAACAAATTCTCAAAGAAAAATTTAGAACGAATCAAATTATACTAAAAACGCGAATCGAAAAATCTAAAAACGAGCTTTAAAAGTGAAATCTCTAAAAATAAAACCTACAAGTTCAAATTTATTTTTCCTAAATCCTAAATGACAAAAGAAAATTTTGAGAAAAAGAATTATAATTTTCTGACTTTTAAATTATTTATTATGAATTAAAAACTACAAGAAACTATTTAAATGATTTAAAAATAGTAAATGACTTTGGAAAAATATGAAATTTTGCAGAAAAATCTTAAATGATATTCTAAAGCTAGGAAAAATAAAATCAGAACTCAGTTCAACCCTAATAAGCAGTTTGGGCAGATAAGCAGTTTGGAATAAGCACAAAAATAAGCTAATCAGCAACCAAAATTTACCAAGTGTTACAAAATATTAGATTATACACAAATTCAAGCATAAATCAACTTATAGTGACCAGAGAAACACTACCAGAATAAGCTAATTAAGCACTTTATGCAGCAACAAGATTGACAAAGACAATGACTAATGAGCAGACATTTGAACCAATCTAAAGCTAGGAAAAAGCTACTTGGGGGAAACAAAAGCATATTCTAAAAGTTCATACTAAGACTAGCTATAAACTCAAAATGCCCAATTTTTGAACTCAATTGCTTATTAAAATAAGGAAAGATCAATACATAAAACACAAAAAACTGATGCAGGTCTGCACAGCCAGATGGCTTATTGCATCCCTTATTTTAAGCTCTTAAATAAGCTACAAATGAAATCCAAGCACAAAACCTAAAAGCTATACTACTACCTACTCAGAAATCAATTTTCAAGCAAAGATTAAAAGTGGATCACAGAATAGGAACAAGCAAAAACTGATATTATCAACTTATGTGCATCTGCACATAAATTCTGATGCAGCAGTTATAGTAAAATGGACTCAACTCTTTCAAATCTAAATGGCACACTACCAAGTTTTGCAATCTTACTTAACTCACTGATATACACCTAAAAATGCTAAAAGTTGCTACCAAAACAAGCTAGCTTATGAAGAGCTTATATTTAACTCACAAACTCACAATCTCAAAATCTTAACTCACAAACTCAAATCTTAAATAATCTTAGAACATCTTAACATCTGATAAAAATTACTCATCTAACTTCAAATCAGTCCAATCAAACCTCACAACTTGGCTATTGAACAGTACAAACACTTTTCAACCCATTTTGACCCATTTCCAATTCTGACCCAAACAGCCCTTAATGGGGACTGAGGTGAAAGTCATAGTTAGTTTAACTCTTTTAAGCCTAGAATTTTTGAGAAAAGTGATTGAGTAACTTAATGAACAACTTTCAAACAGTGAATCAGCACAAATTAAGCCAGGTTAGATTTTAGCCTTTTTAACATTTTAAAGACTTTTAAGACAAAAGTGGAGATAAGTTGTTAAGTCCTACCAATTTACTCAAACATCAACTCAGAGATCATATAAGCTCAGAAAAACATGAAATAAGCAAACAAATAAGCAGATGAAAAGTATGTTGACTTTAGTTGACTAAACTTGAAATTTCATATTAAACTAAAATTCGAATTACAAGACTGGAAATGAAAAGCACAAATACAATAAGCTAAAAGAACAAAAGTACCTTAAATTATTAGCTAAATAAAACCTAGAGGACAAATAAGCAGAGAGAACACTAAAAAGCAAACAAATAAGCACAGCAACTAGCTAAAGAGTATTAAGCTAAAGCTACAGTGAAATCCAAAAATATAAAGAAAGTTAAAAATTGCTCACTTGAGACCCTAGCTTAACAAGGGTACCAAGTAAATGGCAGCTACAAGCTCCTAGCTTATCAGAGATAAGCTAGGTAATGTCCATCTTGCCCCTCCATTGCGGGCAACTTCCATTAAGCTTTCCACAGTCATATGCCAAGATAAACCTGTAATGTTTTTATTATTCTGAATTTGCTTCTTTTGTATTTTCTTATGATTATTAAGAGCTTATGTGAGCTTATGTAAGGTTTTGAACCATTAGAGAAGCATAAACAAGATTTGCTAAAAACTTGGAATTTCTATTAAAACTGAAAATGTTACAACTTGGAATTCTGAATGAGAAAATTAAATTAAACTTTAAAACAGAGATTACAATATTAAAACTAATTTACCAAAAATTAAAAGCATGCCATCAAAGGCTAACAATGGTCCTATTTATACTAAAAAGCTAACTAGGGGTCTTCATCTCATTGTGCTAGTTCTGTGAGAGAAAGGCCTTGGAAACTTCATTTGTGCTTCTTTGGATCAAATCCCATTCGTTGGATTAAGTTGGGATGATCACAGCCCTTCAATTGGTTTTGGCGCCCAAAAGGGTGAGGATTGCCAGCGTGGATTGGCATCTTGTGAAGAAGAAGGTACAAAAGTGGTGGGTTAGCAGAGTTGGGAAGGGAGAAATGTTGGGGAATTGGTGAAAATTGTGGGGAATAGGTGTGGGATGATGGTGATGGTGTACTGAGTTTATGGGGAAGGCCATTGTTTTGGCGGGATAGGGGAAAAAAGAAGAGTTGACTTTTGTCAACTGATTGTGGTTAACTAAAATAAAAGCCGGGTTGGGTTTAGTGGGATATGGGCTTTGGTTATTTTTTTTATGGGCTGAGTTGGGATGTTGGGTTAATGGTTAGGTTCGGTTAATGGCTGGGTTTATAGGATTAGGATTTAGATTGTGTTTAAACTTTGAGGGACCATAAATGCCAAAACTGAAAATCCAGGGACTAAGGCAGCCAAAGATAAAAATTTATTCCAAGGATCATTTGTGTCATGCTGGTATTTTTGGGGTTGACTTTGACTTTTGATTTTGACTTTCGTCTTCACTTGATCAAATTACGCAGTTGTTGTCGAGTCGATCCAAAAATGTCCGTTTTCGCTCCGTTTTCAATCCTTTGTACCTGAATCACATAAAAACACAAAACCAAGGATATCTACAATATATTTGGGTGTTTTTGTTTATTTTTGTGTCTTAAATGGGTGTAAAATGATGAGTATTTACACACTCATCAAGGATTCTCATAGCCATAGCTGCATACTATGATTATGAGATTTGGCAGATGGATGTAAAAACCGCCTTCTTGAACGGTCGTCTAGATGAATACATCTATATGGCGCAGCCTGAGGGGTTTGTGAATCCAAAATATCCAAACCGTGTATGCAAACTTCAAAGATCCATTTATGGATTAAAGCAAGCATCACGTCAATGGAATAAAAGATTTGACGAGGAAATCAAAAGGTTTGGATTTACTCAGAATCATGATGAGCCATGTGTATATCACAAAGCTAGTGGGAGTGGTGTTATTTTCCTAGTTCTATATGTCGATGACATATTGATCATGGGTAAAGACATTCCAAGTTTGAATAAGGTGAAAGCCTATCTTGAGAAATGTTTTTCCATGAAAGATCTAGGCCCGTTTGGTAGCTAAAGGCTTTACCCAAACATATGGCGTTGACTACGAGGAGACCTTTTCTCCTGTAGCTGACATTAGGGCTATTAGGATTCTCATAGCCATAGCTGCATACTATGATTATGAGATTTGGCAGATGGATGTAAAAACCACCTTCTTGAACGGTCGTCTAGATGAATACATCCATATGGCGCAGCTTGAGGGGTTTGTGAATCCAAAATATCCAAACCGTGTATGCAAACTTCAAAGATCCATTTATGGATTAAAGCAAGCATCACGTCAATGGAATAAAAGATTTGACGAGGAAATCAAAAGGTTTGGAATTACTCAGAATCATGATGAGCCATGTGTATATCACAAAGCTAGTGGGAGTGGTGTTATTTTCCTAGTTCTATATGTCGATGACATATTGATCATGGGTAAAGACATTCCAAGTTTGAATAAGGTGAAAGCCTATCTTGGGAAATGTTTTTCCATGAAAGATCTAGGGGAAGCAGCATACATTCTTGGAATCAAGATCTATAGAGATTGATCAAGGCGATTAATTGGTTTAAGTCAAAGTGCTTACATTGACAAGATACTGAAGAGATCCAGTATGCAAAATTCCAAGAAGGGATTTTTGCCAATGCAAGTAGAACATGGCTTGAGTAGTAAAGCTTGTGCTTCAACACCTTAAGAGGTGGCACGCATGAAGAGAGTCCCTTATGCTTCGGCTGTGGGATCTATTATGTATGCGGTGTGATGTACAAGGCCCGATGTGGCGTTTGCTCAGAACATTACCAGTCGATATCAGCAGAATCCAGGTGAACTCCACTGGACAGCTGTGAAACATATTCCCAAGTATCTGAGATCAACGAGGGATATGTTTTTAGTGTATGGGGGAAATCCAGAAGCAGAGCTGTGTGTTACAGGTTACTGCGACGCATCCTGGAAGTGTGATAAAGATGATACGAAGTCTCAGACGGGTTACGTCTTTGTCATCAATGGAGGAGCGGTGGATTGGAAGAGCAAGAAGTAGGGCACTATTGCTATGTCTACTTCAGAAAGCGAGTATATTGCTGCTTTAGAAGCTGCAATGGAAGCAGTCTGGATTAGGAAATTCGTTTCAGGGCTTGGAGTTATGCCCTCAATCGAAAGACCTATAAAAATGTATTGTGACAACTCAGCCGCAATTACATTTGCCAATGAACCTGAAATCATGAAGGGCACCAGACATTTCCCGATTCGATATCACTATGTTAGGGAACAAGTGGATATTGGCGAGATCGAATTACTTAAAGTTCACACAGATAACAACTTAGCAGATCCATTAACGAAGGCTCTACCTGGAGGAAAGCTTAAAGAACTTTCTGAAGGCATAGGACTTCGTTTAGCTGATAGTTTCATGCATGTCTGTGATTAGTGTTTGGATAAGGGATGTTGTAAAACGGTTATTATTTTAATGGAATGAAATAATGGTTATGTTTGTTTATCATTTTCTTAATAATATATCCTATATTTGCATGTTTATATCCTTGAATATATTTATATATTCTAAACTGTCCGTTGCCGGTTAATGATATGAGAATATCATTGAATTAAGGTAAATCTGAGTATTGGTATAATATACTTGAAAGTATATTGATGCGTTGTCATACCGATTTCACGTGATGTTCAAATTGTCTGAATATAGGACTTAATCCCGCCACATGAGTTTACTTTATGGATCTTGTCATCATGTAAATCATGAGTATATAGTTATCCTCAGACTTGAGATACCAGATAACTATCATGCATGTAGTACATTTCTTTGATTCAATTTAACGCTATACGTAACTGGTAGCTATACGGATTGTTTTGGGAAGCGTTGCGAAGTGCATGTGTTATGCTCGTAGTCAAGATAGAATTTGTTCCTTCAAACTGTTTGGAGTTTAATACTGCTGGGCCCCTCGTAGGATTGGTAAGATGTATGTGTGGTCACACCCAAGATCTCCCCTGAATAGTTCAGAAGATTTGGTAATCTTATATAATCATAAACAACGAGAAACAGAATTATTAATAAAGAATGACTTAGATCCATATATTTATTAATGTGGTATTAGAAACAAAAGGATGCCTATGATGATTTATCATCGAATGGTTTTTTCCAGGAGAACCATCACCCGAGTTGTTCTGGGGGCATTGGCGTGTTGCTAGACGCTAACCAATGTCATTACACTTTTAATAGATTTCCAAGTGGGAGCTGTTAGAGTTTTAATGGAAAAATATTATCGTGTATGACTAGATTCGAACTCGGGAGCGAGGGATTGCACACTTTACGTATGAATGACTAACGTAAATAATTAATATATATAATAGTTATGTATTTTAATTATTTGGACACGAAATGAATGATAACGGACGTTAAGTAATTAACCGAATTGACTAACGGTCGTTAAGTTAATAGTTAAAGGACTATTAGTGAAAAAGGAGATTTGGAAGGATCTAGAAACCCATATGATGGGTTAGGCCGGTTGGGGTTATGGGTTTACAACCCATGATCGACCTATATAATGTCTTGTGCTCCAAGATAGGTTTAGCCTATAAATACCAAGGCATTAGGCTTAGGGTTTTGACTAGTGCATTGTAACCTAAACCCTAAAATTCTCTCCTCTTCTCCTTGCTCTAAAAACCGGTCGACATCCTCTCTTAGGATCGATCCATTGCTTTCTTGTTAACAAAGTTAGTTTGGTTAACCGTGTTCAATCACTAGCATCATTCGTTAGTCGAGTAAACGTACTTTCACACAGACCAACCTAACAAACCTAATGTTTATTTCATAAACATCACTATATGGAAACATTACAAAATACCATTTACCATTTTACGATAAACGTACAAACAAAACATTCATTATCTAAATAGAGTTTCTAGGAAACCCTAAATTCATCACAACACCAAGTAAGCATAACAAAACCCTAGAACATAAAAGTACAACTCATCTAAGCTAATGTACAAGTTACCAAAGCACCAGAAACCCTAATTCTATTTCAGCTCCCGATAAAACCCTAATTTCATAAAATTATGATTTTATGTACACATTTCACAAACCCTAATTTATTTTTACAAGATAATATATGTACAAGTTATTTGAGCTAAAGTACAAGTCTTTTATGCATGAAACCATTTATTTATGAAATTCTTATTAAAATCTTATTTATATTTATTTTAAAGCATAAATTACAAACCATTCATGCATAACTCTTAAAAAATAATTTTTCTAAACTTATTAAATATTTTTACAAGTCTTTACACCCAATGTACAAGTGCCTAATGCACAAGAATCAAAAATCCCATTTATTTACTTTTCAACATAATAAAAATTAACAAATAATTTTTTATAACTTAATAGATTAATAAAACAATATTTTTCTTATACTCTAAATTATGGTACAACTCTATTAAGCATACTTTACAACTCTCTTAAAGCACAACCTATCTTTTCTCATATAATTCGAATTCTCCTTATATATATATATATATCTAGCTTTAAATATTTTCTAAACAACAAAACACTTAAACTAATTTAGTTAAGTTTCTAAACCCTAAGTACTACTCACTAAACCCATTGTACAACAACCCCAAGCCCATTCGATCCCTCCTCCAAAACCTGGTTCGAACTCCATTAAATCCTCACTAAAATTTCTACTAAATGTAACCTTCACTATATACATTGTATCTAGTCCAAAACACATAACATGCCCTCTCCTCTCTTCTCTTCAATAAACCCCTCCACATGTCCCTTCTCATATGCAAAAACCCTCCTCATTGGGAGATAGAAACCATGGCTGTAATTCGACCACATCAACACCATTTCCGTCCTCTTCCAAGTGGCACAACCTTCAGTTTGTCTCAGCCCTTGTTCCCTCATCTTGTCTCCTTATCACTT
This sequence comes from Artemisia tridentata subsp. tridentata, assembly GCA_021014915.2. Taxonomy (NCBI): domain Eukaryota; kingdom Viridiplantae; phylum Streptophyta; class Magnoliopsida; order Asterales; family Asteraceae; genus Artemisia; species Artemisia tridentata. The sequence goes on along the minus strand of CP139506.1, from coordinate 113,637,001 downwards.
CATGAAAAACCCTAACCCTTGCCACTATAAATAACAACCCATATTTCCCATTTCTACACACCATCACTCGACAACACACTACAACAATCCCATTCCATTTTCTCTACTGAACACAACCCCAAATCACTCTCAACATAAAAGCCTAGGAAGTCCAGAAGAGGAGGAGGAAACAACTAGTACTCAAGGAACCAACCCCTTCGATCCATAACCCTATTCGACTAACAACCTAAAGTAAGTCTTTGACTTTATTTTATTCCAGTTTATTTTACTTTATATATACTTAGAGACATCACTTAATAAACACTAAAACAAAACACAACCAAAAACTACAAGTTTTCTTTTCATTTTTCCTTTCTGTTCAAGCAGTAACCTAAACGCACACTAACTATTCAAATATTAGTAGCAACAAATCAAAGATCAATGAAACATGTTAAAATATATCTAATCTTATCATATCATGTATAAAAGTTAGTCAAAAATCTTTTAAAAACATTAAAACCCAAACGGGTGTATTTTCTGTGTTCCAGTCGAGCCAAAAATCAACCCACAGGCCTAACTTTCAATCTAAAAACCAACCCTCAAATGATCTTTATAAATTCTGAAGTTTGGCGAATATGAAGTTCACATAGCAAACTAATTTTTGGAAAAAGAATCAACTAAAATGATCAATTGAGTCAAAAGATATCGAGTCTTAAAAACATGCCAAAATCGCTAGAACTGGAACTAGTGTTTTCAGTTTACCTATTTTCAAGTTTTCACTTCCATCGCCCCAACTTTAGATCTATAAATCGACCACCTAGAGACCATGATAAAATCTGATCTTTGGCATGATTAAAGACCACCCAGCAAACAAAATATAGGAGAAAGAATTTCGAAAAATGATCAAGTTTACACTAAGTTATCGAGTCCTAAATATTTGCCTATATCGCTAAAAATAGAAATAGATTTCCAGTTATTTCTTTTTCAATAATAGTCAACCAGAAGCCCAACTTGCAACTTATTTTTCAACCCCTATTTAACCACTATAAATTCTGATTTTTTTGGCGTGTCGAAGTTCACATAGCTAAGTTAATATAGAAAGAAGAATTTTGAAAAACGATTGAACAAGTGGAAAGTTATTAAACTCCAAAAATCACCCATCGCTAACCTTTAAAATTCATTTTTCCAGATTTTAATTTAAAAACCTTGTCTCACTTCCATTTCACTCACCCGACTTTTGAAACATATTTCGACCACCAAACCAATTTCAAAAATTACGAGATTGGGTATATTCAAAGTCGACCTGGCAAACTTTTTATAGGAACAAAGAGCTCGTAAAATGATTTAGTTTTCGTTAAACTATTCGACCTCAAAACTCTAGCCATGTCACCTATTTTATAACGTATTATTTTAATTACTAAGAGTTTTTATGTGTTGATTTTGTAAATAATTTATTATCAAGGGTCATTTTTGTCAATAATAAATACGAAGGGTAGAAAATGTCATTTTTGAAACTTAAGGGTAAAAACTGTCATTTTCCAAAAGTCCAGGGTATAAACTGTCATTTGACCAACCTTAGGGATAAAATTGTAACTTTTCATAACTATTATTTTTATCATTTCTATTTTTATTTTCCGAGCTAATAACAACGTAATACGTTTATTTTATTAACGAACGAAGGATATATAAATATCAAACGAACGAACGGAAACATAAGAACGAATAATAAAATAAAATCTTATTTTTGAAGAGACTTCATGTTGTCTCATTTCAATACTTAATCAACAACCAAACAACGAAACGAAACGATCAAATGAACATATATCATCTTTGTACTAGCCGGATTGATAGCCAAATACACCTCATTTGTGTTAGCCGGATGGATTGTCTTTTTACTAGCCGGATTGATAGCCAAATGCACCTTATTTGTGTTAGCCGGATGGATAGACTTTGTGCTAGCCGGATTGATAACCAAATACACCATTACTTATATCATTTTATGATATCACCCACACACACACCCCGTTAACGTTTAAGTTCATGAGACTTAGTGCAATATATAACGAACTGCGATATTACTGATTTACTTTCTACTTAGCTTATGTTCAAACTGATTTAACTTTAAACACTATGGATTCACTCAACCTTTGTGTTGACTTTTTAGCATGTTTATCTCAGGTAAATTGAAGCACGGCTTGGCACGGAATGGCTATGGACTGTCCATTTTTGTTATCATTCAACAAATAACATGTTTTTATTTATGTATTTTGGAACCTCCTGCTGGGACCTGAATATTGTAACTCTGATATAAATGAATGATAACAATGTTATCTAAAAACGTCTCTTTTTGAGTCGTTTTTTATTATCATGACTGTGAACTGTGAAGTAACACCCCAACTTATATTTTCGCTGCGAATATCGAAAACGGGGGTGTTACAGAGTGGTATCAGAGCTCATGGTTATAGAGAACCAAATGTTTTCAAACATTGGACTATAACCGCGTTTTCAAAAATAAACAAAACTTACACCATAAAGTCCTACGCCTTCCGTGCCGGTATGTTTCAGCATTTAGAGCATCCTTTATTGTGATTATTTGGCATTAATAATCCCCCATCTGATAACTATTTGATTAGCTTTATTTGCAAATTTCAAATTGCTTATTATCACTATTTGCGGGTTACTACAGTATCATGTCCCCCGAAACTCCCGAACTTAACGAAACAACTTTCCGTACTATTTGTACATCACCTACCCATTCTCTTAAGAAAACCATATCCGATGAAAAGTTTATTGGTTGCCCAACAACATTTGAGGTTGGACAAAATTCACGCCAAGAAACAATTCAGAAAGATGTTGAATCAAATCCTCTTGAGTCTGACACTCCAGAAACCCTATCATTTGTTTATTATTATTAATAGACAAATGGCTTCATATAAACCATACCTAAAGCCCAATAAGTGTCACTTATCTTTTTCCTCCTGAACCTAGTCAACCTACCATAACTAGGTCATAACCATAGAACCCTCCTAAGATAAAATTTCGGAAGAAACCTTGATGAATGAAGAGAAAGTTGCTGAAATTCAAGTGAATTAGTTAGTTCCTTGGCAGATATACCAAAAGTTAATCATTTATCTACGATATTAACCAGACATCTCATGATTAATTGATTCTTGATGAATGTAATGGAGAAGGACATTATAGGAATCAATGCCCGAACTTCAATCCCGACTGGAAGACTAAGACTGATGCGGAAGAAAACTAGAACTCATTAAGAAATCTCAACTATGACCTAGAATGACCTCTAAGTTTAAGCAGAAGAATAAATTGAGGTTAGAGCTCTTTAAGTTTTATTTTCCTTTCAGATACTCCTTAGTTACGATGGACGTAATCTAAATAAATTATCTTTCTACTCTATTTCTCCATACCCTATTCATAGACATACCTAGTAAGAACCCTAGACAAACTCTAAGGTTTATTTCGAGGTTAACTCATTAAGTACCTTAAGAAATCCCTAACCTATCACTGTAGTGTGGACTAAGAATTTTCCTATGCTTTTGAAAAATTATTTATGAAGTTATTTTACAGAAATAAAGCGTTGAACACCATCTAAAACTTTTTGAAAAAGAATAAATATCACAGTGACTGAACAAAACATCACATCATTTGGTCCTCAATTATACATAGCCTGATCAACTATGTATAATTTAGGAAGAATCATGTAGTGAATTGGACAGTTATATTTTCAGATTTTCTACTACTAATTTTCATTCAAAAGCAAAATATTAAAACAAAACAAATTGTTTATAAACTATTATTTAGATTTAATACGACAAAAGTCTACTACGTATCATTTCTAAGATAGTAATTCTACAACATTGTGGATAGAAAAACCCTAAGATTTTATTCGAAACCTCGAAAGTTCATACATAGAGAAATGATTAAGAACGGAAGTACTAAGGTTACAATGATTACAAAATAAGAAATAGATTCTTCAAAAGGTTGACCCGCCATGAATATGAGGATAGCCACCAACAATACAATCGCTAGAGCCACAACCGGATGAATAACCTTGATTATCCTACAAGAATAGAAACTAAGCATAAGAATAAATAAGAATTTTGAGGATTACCTAGAAAAACAAACCCTTACCCCCAAATCTTGTCGACTCCGATAGCAAAGACCACGATAGGCATAATGATTGCTAGAACGCAAACTAAAAACGCATGATCTTCGTTGGGTACATAAGCCAAATAAGAAAACGCAAGGATCACGTAAACGATCGCTAGAAATGTAACAAGATGCGGCATTTTGAGGTTTTTAGAAGAAAATTTGTGGTGAAAGAATGAGGATTAGAAATAAGGTATTTATAGGTGGAAAAACTAGCTGTTATAACCATTATTCGACCGTTGGTCACTGTTACTGACCGTTGGAAATCTGACCGTTGCATAGTAATTTATTAGGTGACAAAACATTCAAATTTAATTCATCCAGTAGAGATAAGACTGACCAAACCTCGTTCCCTTAGGTATCAAACGGAAAACCAAGGATTAACAGTGAAACGACATTATCGGAGATAAGGCCTAAAAAACAAGATAATATTTAAGATAATATTATTTTTAACTTGAGGCATTTTAAGCATATCAAACTCTCATCCCAAACCAAATCGATGTACGATTTTCCTTTATCGCATTCCCTATCTGAATAGGTTAGAAATATGAACCTAGCTATCTCTATACTTCGCTTTTCTCAACTTTCCAACCAACACAAGCCGAATCTCGGGACGAGATTCCCTTCAACGGGGGGATACTGTAACCACTCGTAAAATTTCCTCATTTAAACCAACTACTTTACAGAATTATTATACTTTTTCCACGTATAATTTTTTATTTATTTATTTGATTGTATCTCATATTTTATGTGACGTAACTCACCTCCTTGATAAACGTGCTCCCACACAGACCAACCTAACAAACCTAATGTTTATTTCATAAACATCACTATATGGAAACATTACAAAATACCATTTACCATTTTACGATAATTCCTTAACGAACGTACAAACAAAACATTCATTATCTAAATAGAGTTTCTAGGAAACCCTAAATTCATCACAACACCAAGTATGAATAACAAAACCCTAGAACATAAAAGTACAACTCATCTAAGCTAATGTACAAGTTACCAAAGCATCAGAAACCCTAATTCTATTTCAGCTCCCGATAAAACCCTAATTTCATAAAATTATGATTTTATGTACACATTTCACAAACCCTAATTTATTTATATAATATTTTTACAAGATAATATATGTACAAGTTATTTGAGCTAAAGTACAAGTCTTTTATGCATGAAACCATTTATTTATGAAATTCTTATTAAAATCTTATTTATATTTATTTTAAAGCATAAATTACAAACCATTCATGCATAACTCTTAAAAAAAATAATTTTTCTAAACTTATTAAATATTTTTACAAGTCTTTACACCCAGTGTACAAGTGCCTAATGCACAAGAATCAAAAATCCCATTTATTTACTTTTCAACATAATAAAAATTAACAAATAATTTTTTATAACTTAATAGATTAATAAACCAATATTTTTCTTATATTCTAAATTATGGTACAACTCTATTAAGCACACTTTACAACTCTCTTAAAGCACAACCTATCTTTTCTCATATAATTCGAATTCTCCTTATATATATATATAGCTTTAAATATTTTCTAAACAACAAAACACTTAAACTAATTTAGTTAAGTTTCTAAACCCTAAGTACTACTTACTAAACCCATTGTACAACAACCCCAAGCCCATTCGATCCCTCCTCCAAAACCTGGTTCGAACTCCATTAAATCCTAACTAAAATTTCTACTAAATGTAACCTTCACTATATACATTGTATCTAGTCCAAAGCACATAACATGCTGATGCGCGTGATGTGTCGTTGCGGTTTAGCAGTTTTAATGCCTACTCAAGTTTTAAATTTATATTTAGCCGACTTATCAATAACACACACACTTAACGAGCAGTGTACCCGGTCAGTATGAAGATAATGGTAAGTAGAGTGTCGATCACTAAGAGTGGAACGTATAATCTCGTTAATCTAATCAGTATTTTAATATCCTAACGCAAGGGGGTTTCAGCCTGAGAGACTGGCACAGTTTTGTTTGCAATTAAATAATAAAATAAACAAATAGGCACGAATCAGCAAGTAGCACACACGTACACAGATAGATACTAGAGACAATAAGAGGGCTGTCCTTATGATTAAGTAGATTGTCACTTGTTTTATTGATAGCTTTATATGAAGTGTATGTAATTAACCCTTTCTCGTTGGTCCTATTCTTATCGGCGAGTAAACCCTTAATGACGACTTATGTCTAAAAGTTATTCCTAAGTGATCAATTTAGAAACAACCGTGGGAGCCACACCTTGTCCCGCAGTCGGGTGCCCGCAAGCCACTAATAAACACAGAGGTGGTCAATGCACTAATAAGTAGTAACCAAAGACATCAACATATAAACTTTAATTGATGGGAAAGCAAGTATTAAAGGGAGTGCAATCTTTCCGTTGTCACATTACACAAGCCACCAATCCTGATGAATTAAAGTTTGCTAAAACAATAAAACAAAACTACTTAATGAATTAAATACATGCAGCACCTTCTTACAGCTCTTGTATCTTCGATTTGGGTGTGTCTTGTGCTGCCTCTTGACTGAATTCGTCCTTCTCTTCTGTTCGGTCTTTAGGTTTTCGAACTTCCGAATCTCTTTAATGCGTCTGGTCTACGGGGTATTTATAGTTTGTGTCTGAGGGAAGATGCGGCGCATCTACTTAAGTAGATGCGGCGCATGTACTTAACTTCGCGTGGGGTCCAAGATTATAATATTCAGGAATATTCGTACACCGCCAGAAGATGCGGCGTAACTCCATGATTAGATGCGGCGCATGTCCTCTTGTATCTTGGATCGTATCTGGTGATATCTTGATAGAGATGCGGCGCATGTTGATAGTGAGATGCGGCGCATCTGGAGCAGATTAGTCTTGATCTTCTTTATTTCAGTAGACTCTTCACTTTATGCACGTTTTGCTCCATTATTAGTCCAAAATCGCCAAGTTTCACCAAATGCTTGTTTTTACCTGAGAATTACAAAAGTAAACGATTAAGTATCAATCCTCATACATAATATAGTAAAACAAGTCAAATTAATAGGATAAATGATAGTAATAAAATGTACTTATTTGAGTTCATCAAATATCCCCCCACTTGAACTTTACTTGTCCCCAAGTAAACCTTAGATTAAATTTCATGAAAATGTATCCTAAAAGATGTTAGGATTTATTTTTATATTTAAGCATGTATTCGTTTATTTCGTAATCACACAACTAAACACTTAACGAATTAGAAGTAAAATAAAATAAGTCGATAAAAGCAAATCTAATCGTTTAACTGTCCAGTCGCGACGAATATTCTATCATAAGCTTGGCAAGTATACACATCTCCACCACTAAAGCTAAGGAATAACAAGTCTAAAGCGGTAAAAAGGGTTTTTAGGCCTAAGGGTTAATTATTCTTATTTCACTATCGATCTCAAATTCCAGAAAAGGCGACAAAATCAAAAATACATGATCGAATCCACGAACACGATACTTGCAATTGCTCAAATCCTTAACTCGAATAGGCTAAAGATAGGTCCAAACTTCACCAATAATAATATATCAAAAAGGGCGACAAAATCATAAATACATAGCCGAATCCACGACTACGATACTTAAGATTGCTCAAATCCCTAATCTCAATAAATCAAAGGTTTGGTTGGATAAAGAACAATACAGGGTATGGATAACATTTGGGATATAAATTGGTGTAAAAATAAAAATAAAAATAAACAAAACAAATAAATTAAAATCCTAAGTGTGGTTAATCACTATCCCAACCATCCCATGAATAAGACTCATATCATTGAATAACTCACGCTTTAACACTTGAAACACACGCTTTAGGTAGACACGAATTATACTCAACAAAATCTTAATCAAAGAATAATCCTTAATTGGCATTCCCATAACTGCCAATTCCCATTCAATCCATAGATATAGTACAACAAATAGTGGCCATATGAACCACTTACATAACTTTACATCGTTGGCTTAAAATAAACATCCAACTCTTTTTTTTTTTTTTTTTTTTTTTTTTTTTTTTTTTTTTTTTTTTTTTTTAAGTAACATAAACATAGATGTGTAAAATTTCACCACATCACTACAACTTTCTTTCCGGATAATTTTTATTCATACTTTTCATACTTTCAGAAATAATGCTAATAGTGAAAGTAGTAAACACACGAAAAATAAACTCCAAAATATACAATATTTACTTTCACTCCAATTGCATTGTGCAATTTCCCGACCTAACCATATATAATGAATTACGCACGCGAACACAGGTAATGTAAGGAAACACACTCTGCCTATAGCAATTAACCAACCACGGATTCTAATCTACAGGGTAGGCTAAGGTTTAAGGTGTAACGAAACATTTTAAACATAGGTGTAAGAAACGAAAGGAATGGCTCTGAGTGTTTTTCTAGGGGTATCTTACTCTAAAAATGAGAGTAACAAAAGGGTTTATACGGGGGTTAACTAACCAGTGTAGTTAGTTAATAACACGTAACATATAATAGGCTATTTGGGTGTAATCCTAGAATTTTACCAATTTAGACAAGTCATTCCAATTAAATAAATAATACTCATTATGGTGGTCTCGAATAGTATACAAGCCAAGTTCTAAAGTTTACAAGTCACCGGCACACTCATAGATTTGTGAATTTTGGAAAAATCACAATTTTTGAAAATAACGTCATGTGTGCAGTTATGCAACTTAGATCTTAAACAAAAACATGCTAAAAAATTTTTAAGTTTGATATATTAAGCACATTTTAAGCATAATTTTTGAAAAAGTTTAGGACAAGTAATTGTTAAGTGTTCTAATTCTCCTATCCCCCCACTTAAGTTAAACAACGTCCTCGTTGTTTGTATAAAAGGTTAAAAACTGGAAATAAAAAGAATTAGAACGGAAAAACTCCCCTGAGATTTGCTCGGTATGATCCTCCATTTGTATATGAGCAAAAATCAACTTCTTGTGGATTAGAACGTTAAAGCTTCATACTTGATTTATCCACAGGAAATCCAGGAAACTATAATACCACCAACACTTTAAAACACACCTAAGATAAGAAAGGTTCAACTTGCATAATACATTAGTAGTTAGGAAAAATAAAACTAAAAAAATAATTAAAACTGAAAATCATCAGGTCAGTCGATGCGCCGTATCTTATTGAAGAAGATACGCCGTATCGAGCCTGGAATAAATACGGATCAGAATAAAGATGCGCCGCATCCTTAACCAGGGATGCGCCGCATTAAAATAAACTGATAAAAGTTAAAATAAAATGAAATAAAGGATAGGATGCGTCGCATCTGTTTACCAGATGCGGCGCATGTAATTACCAAACAGACTGTTAACAGTCTGTTGTAAAATGGCACGTTCCACGGTTTAATCTCTAATGTTCTCTCGTACTCTCGTGCTGAACTTAATGCCAGTCTTCGTCAGATATAACAAGAAACATAACTGAAACATTAAATATAAACATGAGAATAGTTGTCAGTACAATCCAAAATTAATATAAGTAATGTACGGGAAAACGTGTCCATAATGAAAATGTAAAGAGTAGTCAATCCATGGGCTGGTCAGGAGTCACGTCATCTGATTGGGCCCCTGAAGTGCTAGCTCCGTCTGTCCTGGGGCGGACCCAGCGCTCGTATCTGATAATCCCTCTCACATAAGCACCGTCTGGGAGGTTGTGGCTGACCCCATTAAGAGCCATCAACCTACTGACACCGTCGACCAGCCAACTCGTATCTCTCCTCATTCCAGCGAGCTCAATTCTCTGCGCCTCCAGAGCCTCCCTCAATGACCTAACCTCCAGCTCCACTCTCTCGACTCTCTGTCCAATATTGCGGGGAGCTGGTGCTGGTGCATGTACCTCCTCCTGAGCAGGAGCAGCAGCCGGGGCTGCCTGAGCATCCCCCTGCTCTGGCTCAGCAGGCCTAGGTGGTCCAAGTGGTGCCCAGAAGTACCCATCAATCATCTCTTCACACATCCCAAGCCTAGTCGCAAGATAATCCGCATCCATACTAGGCAATCTAGCAACATCAACTGGAAGATCACCGGGAATCTCATCACCTAATATCCCAAAATGCCTAGCAAGACGAGAGACAAAATGGCCCCCAGTCATCTGGCTCCTACCATCTCTCCCTGGAGCAACTCGGTGTAAATAATGTGCTAAGAAGTGAGGGATGTTCACCACAGCCCCCCCGTCCATGCTCCGCAAGAGAAAAAGATCCAAAGTAGTTACCTTCTCAGGGGATTGTCCCCTTCCGGCAATAGTCAGGGCAATCAGGCGATGACAAAGCCTCCTCATCGGCTCTCTAATCAGTGTGTACGAGGGAGTGGTGGAGGTAGAATCACCTCCAGATGAAATCTCAACCCAGTAATCTCCCAACTCCCCACGATCTGAAACAACTCTTAAGCTGTTAGCCCAATAATCAGTAAAACCAGGAGATGCCATCTCTGCTGTAGTATGCAACCCAAGAGCAAGTATAAACTGTCCCATAGACATCCTTCTCTCAAAACCACCCAATCTGAATACTAGAGTGTCAAACGTGTCGAGACCGAGATCAGTCTCCCTATAGTGTAAAGTGCAGAAAAACTCCAACATCAAAACCTTAATTAACGGTTCCTCTATCCTGAACAACCTTTCCCAGGCGTAGGACCTGAACAAAATCTGCCCCTCCCCATCTTTGTATATCATTTCCAACCTAGTTCTCAACCTTTCAGCAGCGTTACCCTCGTCAATATTGTTGATGCTATCAAAATTCAAAACCGGAACACTGAATACTTTCCTCTGGTAAAACTTTCTGAGCTTAGTCATATAATCATCAACAACACCCTGTGCTAGTCCCATCGTTTCAAAACGAAGCCACGGGTGTCTACGTGCAGGCTCAGGTAACTCCATCTGCAATAAACATTCAAAGTCAGTAAACAGTCTGCAAGAAAGGTAGATACGGCGCATTGATTAAATCAATGCGGCGTATCTGTATAAAGTATAAGGGATGCGGGGCAATAAAAGGAATACGGCGTATTGAGATGCGTCGTATCTAGATTAATCAATACGGCGTATCTAAAATTTTAGCAATTTTGAAATAGGTCGTTACGCCGCATTAATCAACCTAGATGCGCCGCATCTAAAAGCATATCAGTATAAAATAAAGGGTTAGGCACGTTTTTCAAGAATCCGTATCCGTGACGTAAACTTCCACTAAATATCACAGTATAATATTCTCCTTATATCAGTTCAAATATCTCAATCAACCACAGCTAATTTACCTTCCCGCTAAATATTCAAAATCAAACCCAAAACCTAAATTTTCGGTCGATTCAATTAGTGCCAAATTCGATGTCCAAATCTAAAATTAACTTAGGGGAGATAATTAATTCCAGGTTCTAATCATATCCCTATATCGTTTAAGCGCGAATCGATTCAATCCTATAAACCCTAATTTTCGTATTAATCAAAATTAAATCGAAATGTAACAATTACCTTAGTATTTGTGATTAGGAGAATGTTTTAATGCTCGGATTAAAGGCGGATTGAAGAAAGATGATCGGATTTTGAGTATAATTTTAGTGCGTGTTCTTAACTGTGTGTATTTATGCGGCGTATTCCCGTCGTATTTATAAGGCGACACGATGCGCCGTATTAGAAAATTGGGATGCGCCGTATCTAGTTAATTCCGTTGACTAGTCAATAAGTCCTAGTTGGTCAGGGATACGGCGCTTCGGATATTTAGATCCGCCGTATCTCTATGTTAGTTAACGAAATTTAAATGAAGAACGTACCTTGGCCTCCGCAACACAGTTCCTTATACATCAAATTTGGGTAAAAACGGCACACCATATAGATGAATTCAAAATAAGAGTAATAGGCATAAACGTTTCATTAATAATCGTAATCTTATTGTTTAGTGGATAAGGATTTATTCCGAGGTTAGGAACAAATATCGTTTTTGAGCATACAAAATTAAGATTACGAATTGAATCAGACGTATAATAAGGATAATAAAACTGAGATCATAGTGTAGAGAACTTTCCTTTGGGCAGTTGAATTATCGTAGAGTTTACCTGGGATTCTATTTCAAGAATTAAAGAAGTTCAATGTTACCAGTACTGAGTTTTCCTCCACTCTTCCCGTCTTATGTTCGGTCACTTCAGCTAGCGTCTCTTGGTTTGGTTCAGAATGTAATCCTTCTTGGTGATGCTTGAGTCATCATTTATCCTGAAAATAAACAACTTGCACACGAGAGTAGCGGACCGATCAAAGTAAATATCAAAAATCAACTATATTTATCAAATTATATTCGTCGTATTAACAAAAGTTAATGCGCCGTATTTTCGTTACGTTTAAAAATAAAAGATTTTTGATTCAGTAAGATGCGCCGTATCGACGGAAATCGATACGCCGTATTTGTTTAATAATTCGCAAACTGTTTTTAATTAAAATAATAGATACGCCGTATCTGCGAAAGCAGATGCGTCGTATGGCGTTAACGTTTAGAAAAAATTTTTATCAAAACAGATACGCCGTATCTACAAAAGCAGATGCGTCGTATTACTTTATCGCTTAGAAAAATTTTCTTATAAAAAACAGATACGCCGTATCTTGGGGAAAAGATGCGTCGTATCGAATTAATTAAACGCGTTGTATTAAAAAAAAATTAAACGCAATACGCCGTATCTGAGAGATCAGATGCGCCGTATCGTTTGATTTAGCACAGAACAACGATAGCAGAACAGAAAAATACGAAAAATAAAAATAAAAATTAAACACACGAAACAAAAATAAAACACACAAAAATAAAACAAAAGCAAACAAATAACACACAATACAACAAATATGCAAAATAGTACAATGATGCAATTTTAATCTAATAAAAAGAAAAACAAATCAAGATACACCACGAGTATTTTAATTAGGTTTTTCTATTAAAATACTAAATCAAATTAACAGATAATAACAATTCACTCCCCGGCAGCGGCGCCAAAAACTTGATGCGCGTGATGTGTCGTTGCGGTTTAGCAGTTTTAATGCCTACTCAAGTTTTAAATTTATATTTAGCCGACTTATCAATAACACACACACTTAACGAGCAGTGTACCCGGTCAGTATGAAGATAATGGTAAGTAGAGTGTCGATCACTAAGAGTGGAACGTATAATCTCGTTAATCTAATCAGTATTTTAATATCCTAACGCAAGGGGGTTTCAGCCTGAGAGACTGGCACAGTTTTGTTTGCAATTAAATAATAAAATAAACAAATAGGCACGAATCAGCAAGTAGCACACACGTACACAGATAGATACTAGAGACAATAAGAGGGCTGTCCTTATGATTAAGTAGATTGTCACTTGTTTTATTGATAGCTTTATATGAAGTGTATGTAATTAACCCTTTCTCGTTGGTCCTATTCTTATCGGCGAGTAAACCCTTAATGACGACTTATGTCTAAAAGTTATTCCTAAGTGATCAATTTAGAAACAACCGTGGGAGCCACACCTTGTCCCGCAGTCGGGTGCCCGCAAGCCACTAATAAACACAGAGGTGGTCAATGCACTAATAAGTAGTAACCAAAGACATCAACATATAAACTTTAATTGATGGGAAAGCAAGTATTAAAGGGAGTGCAATCTTTCCGTTGTCACATTACACAAGCCACCAATCCTGATGAATTAAAGTTTGCTAAAACAATAAAACAAAACTACTTAATGAATTAAATACATGCAGCACCTTCTTACAGCTCTTGTATCTTCGATTTGGGTGTGTCTTGTGCTGCCTCTTGACTGAATTCGTCCTTCTCTTCTGTTCGGTCTTTAGGTTTTCGAACTTCCGAATCTCTTTAATGCGTCTGGTCTACGGGGTATTTATAGTTTGTGTCTGAGGGAAGATGCGGCGCATCTACTTAAGTAGATGCGGCGCATGTACTTAACTTCGCGTGGGGTCCAAGATTATAATATTCAGGAATATTCGTACACCGCCAGAAGATGCGGCGTAACTCCATGATTAGATGCGGCGCATGTCCTCTTGTATCTTGGATCGTATCTGGTGATATCTTGATAGAGATGCGGCGCATGTTGATAGTGAGATGCGGCGCATCTGGAGCAGATTAGTCTTGATCTTCTTTATTTCAGTAGACTCTTCACTTTATGCACGTTTTGCTCCATTATTAGTCCAAAATCGCCAAGTTTCACCAAATGCTTGTTTTTACCTGAGAATTACAAAAGTAAACGATTAAGTATCAATCCTCATACATAATATAGTAAAACAAGTCAAATTAATAGGATAAATGATAGTAATAAAATGTACTTATTTGAGTTCATCACATGCCCTCTCCTCTCTTCTCTTCAATAAACCCCTCCACATGTCCCTTCTCATATGCAAAAACCCTCCTCATTGGGAGATAGAAACCATGGCTGTAATTTGACCACATCAACACCATGTCCCTCCTCTTCCAAGTGGCACAACCTTCAGTTTGTCTCAGCCCTTGTTCCCTCATCTTGTCTCCTTATCACTTCATGAAAAACCCTAACCCTTGCCACTATAAATAACAACCCATATTTCCCATTTCTACACACCATCAATCGACAACACACTACAACAATCCCATTCCATTTTCTCTACTGAACACAACCCCAAATCACTCTTAACATAAAAGCCTAGGAAGTCCAGAAGAGGAGGAGGAAACAACTAGTACTCAAGGAACCAACCCCTTCGATCCATAACCCTATTCGACTAACAACCCAAAGTAAGTCTTTGACTCTATTTTATTCCAGTTTATTTTACTTTATATATACTTAGAGACATCACTTAATAAACACTAAAACAAAACACAGCCAAAAACTACAAGTTTTCTTTTCATTTTTCCTTTCTGTTCAAGCAGTAACCTAAATGCACACTAACTATTCGAATATTAGTAGCAACAAATCAAAGATCAATGAAACATGTTAAAATATATCTAATCTTATCATATCATGTATAAAAGTTAGTCAAAAATCTTTTAAAAACATTAAAACCCAAACGGGTGTATTTTCTGTGTTCCAGTCGAGCCAAAAATCAACCCACAGGCCTAACTTTCAATCTAAAAACCAACCCTCAAATGATCTTTATAAATTCTGAAGTTTGGCGAATATAAAGTTCACATAGCAAACTAATTTTAGGAAAAAGAATCAACTAAAATGATCAATTGAGTCAAAAGATATCGAGTCTTAAAAACATGCACAAATCGCTAGAACTGGAACTAGTGTTTTCAGTTTACCTATTTTCAAGTTTTCACTTCCATCGCCCCAACTTTAGATCTATAAATCGACCACCTAGAGACCATGATAAAATCTGATCTTTGGCATGATTAAAGACCACCCAGCAAACAAAATATAGGAGAAAGAATTTCGAAAAATGATCAAGTTTACACTAAGTTATCGAGTCCTAAATATTTGCCTATATCGCTAAAAATAGAAATAGATTTCCAGTTATTTCTTTTTCAATAATAGTCAACCAGAAGCCCAACTTGCAACTTATTTTTCAACCCCTATTTAACCACTATAAATTCTGATTTTTTTGGCGTGTCGAAGTTCACATAGCTAAGTTAATATAGAAAGAAGAATTTTGAAAAACGATTGAACAAGTGGAAAGTTATTAAACTCCAAAAATCACCCATCACTAACCTTTTAACTTCATTTTTCCAGATTTGAATTTAAAAACCTTGTCTCACTTTCATTTCACTCACCCGACTTTTGAAACATATTTCGACCACCAAACCAATTTCAAAAATTACGAGATTGGGTATATTCAAAGTCGACCTGGCAAACTTTTTATAGAAACAAAGAGCTCGTAAAATGATTTAGTTTTCGTTAAACTATTCGACCTCAAAACTCTAGCCAAGTCACCTATTTTATACGTATTATTTTAATTACTAAGAGTTAGTTTTATGTGCTGATTTTGTAAATAATTTATTATCAAGGGTCATTTTTGTCAATAATAAATACGAAGGGTAGAAAATGTCAATTTTGAAACTTAAGGGTAGAAACTGTCATTTTCCAAAAGTTCAGGGTATAAACTGTCATTTGACCAAACCTTAAGGATAAAAATGTAACTTTTCATAACTATTATTTTTATCATTTCTATTTTTATTTTCCGAGCTAATAACAACGTAATACGTTTATTTTATTAACGAACGAAGGATATATAAATATCAAACGAACGAACGGAAACATAAGAACGAATAATAAAATAAAATCTTATTTTTGAAGAGACTTCATGTTGTCTCATTTCAATACTTAATCAACAACCAAACAACGAAACGAAACGACCAAACGAACATATATCATCTGGAAATGGTTACTGAGATTTGGCATAACAACCCAGGTTTTGTGTCCGGAGACGTTTATCAACTTCATTTCATTTTGTATTCCATCCAGATTGCTAAGGTGAGTTCATAGTCCCACTTTTTATATACGTTTTTCTAAATTTGTGGGGAGATATATGCTACCAAACCAAACATAAGTATTTTTTGTATGTTGTCCCGATTAATATTGCATAAAACACCTTATTTGTGTTAGCCGGATGGATAGTCTTTGTACTAGCCGGATTGATAGCCAAATACACCTCATTTGTGTTAGCCGGATGGATAGTCTTTGTACTAGCCGGATTGATAGCCAAATGCACCTTATTTGTGTTAGCCGGATGGATAGACTTTGTGCTAGCCGGATTGATAACCAAATACACCATTACTTATATCATTTTATGATATCACCCACACACACACACCGTTAACGTTTAAGTTCATGAGACTTAGTGCAATATATAACGAACTGCGATATTACTGATTTACTTTCTACTTAGCTTATGTTCAAACTGATTTAACTTTAAACACTATGGATTCACTCAACCTTTGTGTTAACTTTTTAGCATGTTTATGTCAGGTAAATTGAAGCACGGCTTGGCACGGAATGGCTATGGACTGTCCATTTTTGTTATCATTCAACAAATAACATATTTTTATTTATGTATTTTGGAACCTCCTGCTGGGACCTGAATATTATAACTCTGATATAAATGAATGATAACAATTTTATCTAAAAACGTCTCTTTTTGAGTCGTTTTCTATTAACATGACTGTGAACTGTGAAGTAGGACCCCAACTTATATTTCCGCTGCGAATATCGAAAACGGGGGTGTTACATATTGCACCCGACTGACATGCGTGGTCGTGGTCGTCGGGATTCCTTGCCATTTCAAGTTTTGCCTCCAGCATCCTTACTCTTATCTCTAGCACTTGTATTTTTGATTCCAGCAAGTTTATCCTAAGATCTTTGGCATTACGGTTTGAGCACTCTGTTGATGCAGATCCAGAACCTTGAGATGGTTTTACAGGGCAAGCAGTGGGGTTATATAGTCGGTAGGGGTAGGGTGTTAGCAGGCAGTGGCAAGACAAAGTTACCCATGCCGCCTCCAGGTTCGTACAGTGGGCCCGAGATTGACAGGATGATGGCCGAGAAAGAGAAGAAGATCATTGAAGTTGAAGAAGAGGCTAAGGCCACTAAGCGCCAACTCACTCAAATTATGATTGTGTTACAGACTAACCCCGAGTGGGCCCAGTTATTGAGCCAGATGCCTTCTCAAAACGAGGCAGGCTCGGGCAGTGGGAGTGGCGCGGGCGGGAGTGGCGATCTCAAGGATGATGGCGAGGACAATGATGACGAGGGGCAGTAGATTGAGGTATATGGGTTATTTTGTGTCACTTATCTTTTGGACTATGCTATTGACTCATCCATATGTTATTATTGTACACTTTAACATTTTGGCGACTTGAACATCGCGGACATTGCATCATTTGTGAATATGGTAGCTAGATCCTTAGATTATAACACCCATTTTGTAGATTTTGTAACGTTTTAATGTATTTTGAGGGTGTTTATCGATTATATATAAGTGTTTTAGCCGTTATAACTTGTTTTGGGATATCGGCATGTTGGTAGTGGTGGTATATAGGTTTTGGTTATTACAGGTTGTGGAGATTTTTTCCGGAAAAATTTCTGGAAAAAATCTGGAAAATCGCTGCTGTGCAGGCTGTTCTGCAGCAGCAGTATATGTAATATACCGACGACATGTCGTCGGTATATTTGTAAGTTTTTTTTCTTAGTTTGCTTTTGTACCGGCGACATGTCGTCGGTACAATATAAGCTTTGTTTAGCTTTGTGTATTTTGTACCGACGACATGTCGTCGGTACAAAAATTAATTCTTTTTGACTTTCGTTGACTACGTTAATAATTAACGATATTGTACTGACGACATGTTGTCGGTACAATACTCGTCGAACCCACAAAATGGTTGACTGAAAATGGTTGTGGGACCCACTTTTTCGTCGGGAACAGTCGTCCGGAACAGTCGTCGGGACAGTAAGTCCCGACGAGGCATCCACGACTATGACCTGCCTTCGTCATGTCGTCGGCATAATAATATACCGTCGACTTGACGTCGGCACGGTGGAACCTTAGTCGTCGGGGAAAGCCCCAAATGTACTAGTGTGTATCAAGTATCTCAACCAAAAATTATGAAACCGCCATATCTATATGTCAATTAAGTGTATGTCAACTTCCGCTATGATGGCTTGGCGGTTAGGGACGCTAAGCATGATGTGAGAGATGTCAAGTCGAGGCTCTCACATCATGCAGAGTGTCATTTGTATGTGATTACGACATTTTACCTCTCACATGATATATGATGACTATGAGACTGGTGTAGTCAGACCCAAAAGACCCAAAGATTGTTTTTGCACTTATTAAGGAGATAACTTACCTCCTTTCCTTTGAAAAAAAAGAGGGAGACAAGGACTAAACAGAAAGAACCATGAAAGTGCAAGGGCTAAATTGTAAATTTTTTAAAAATTTTACAAAGCAAAGCACATAACTTACTTGCTTTGTAATGCAGGTAAGATTTTCCCACTTATTAAAGTGTGTCTGTGGTTTCATTTTTGATATTGACCTTTGATTTTAATCCAATGGTTGAGGATCCTATAACTTGAGTCAAGTTGTCCCACCAACTTGAGAGGATCCTACTCTTATACACATTTACTACACAAACTCAACTTAACATCCATCAAACTAGCTAGTTAAGGTTTAGTTGGTTTCTAACTTTGTTCCTTTCTTTTTATTTTAAAAGCTTTTCATTCATTCAAACTTCAACTACTTTACTAGGTAGTTGGTGTTCTTGAAGTCGGGTATAGGGTTTTAATGTGTACAGACTATTCCTACTATTTCTTTAATGCCAACACAGACCAGAGAAGAAATGTTTAATAACATTGATACATCTTATCAAGCTTTTATTGGTACACCAAACACAAGAGTATTTACTTTTTGCAGCTGCTTGAATTTGTAAGTTGAATCCCACACAAGAATTGTGTTTCTGAAATTTCCCATTAAAAACCAACAGTTCATAGAGTTATCTGCAATTCATTGACAATAATGTTTTTAAATTGTAAAAAAAAAAAAAAAAAAAAAAAAAAAAAAACTTGTGGGAAAACTTATACCGGAGATGTCATTTTGTATATATTTTTTGAAGTTAGACACTGTACAGTAACAGATTTCATCGAAAGAGGGTTGGTTATAATTTTTTTCCATTTTAAAGCACCATACTCACCTCATTGATATAGGCTCGTTAGAAGCAAGAGAAAAGATTAAGGCACAATTACATTTACTGTAAGCACTGTGTTAGACACAAGAATACAAAATCAAAACAAGGATTTTATCTCTTCACTTCTACACACTAACATAATTACAAGTGTTTCTTTCTAAAGAATAGATGGACAATAACGTATTGTTGTCAGGATCCCGATCATATAAAAACGAGCAGGATCGTAGTAGGATCCCAATTCAAGCAGGATCGGATAGGATCGTAGGATCACACGCAGGATCGTAAACGATCCGATCCTACTACAAGCCTATGTTTCTTATTGTTTCTTTTCCCTAACTCAAGCCTTTTTTGCAAGGTTTTCAAGATCGGGATCCTACTTAGGATCGATTTTGTCTTTGCAAGATCGATATCGTAATATCGGATCGGGATCTTAAGATCCTACCATAATGTCATTTTTTTAGTATCCTTTGTAATATTATACAAATTTATAAATTATTATATATCATAAACACAAAATTATATAAATGTTTCATAGAAATGTTGTCCTAAATTATGGTTATGAAATGTATAAGAAGATTAACATGTTGTTTTTTAAATTTTACAAAACACAATTCATAAATTTGTAGTTTTTAGTTTGCTGGTTCGAGAAAAGTAAGATCGGATCGGATTAAATCTTAAGATCCTATGGTCAGGATCGGGATCCTATAAGATCTTAAGCTTTCAAAGAACCCATGTAAGATCCGGATCGTTTTTGCTTTGCAGTATCGTAAAATCGTAAGATCTTAAGATCAGAATCTGGATCTTGACAACCATGCTTTTTTGGCCTACTTAAAACACAATCACTTTAATCAAACTATTGAAACTTGAAATTAATAGATAATTGCATTATTGCTATTAGTATGATGTTTGCACTTAAACAATTTCATGAAACAGTCGCATAAAGTTGTGTTTGATATTATACTCTTTGAAAATGTACAACTCCTAATAGAAAAAAGAACATTTAGTCGCATCTCCGATCCTGATCCAATCCTGGTCCTGATTCGACTCTGCGATCCTTTTCTTGTAACAACAAAAACGATCATATGTAGGATTAATAGTATTATCCCATAGACATAGTTATTTCACAAACTTAAAGTCACAAATGACTAGTTAAGATTTGGTTTGCTTTTTCACTTTATTCATTAATATTAGAACTTTTTACTTTAACAAAATGCTTTGGATTTACAAACTTCAACTACCAATCTGATGTATGGTTAAAGACTACAAAGGTGAAAGGTGCAGACATCCAAGCAAGTATCCAACCACCTAATCTGATGTATCAATAGCTGTGGTGCCTTGGTGGAGTGCATTTACTATTTCTTCTTAAGTTAAAAAGCTATGTACATCCTTTTGTCCAATGGATGTTCAATTTGCTAGGTACCTTCGACATTAAACACTCTTTCACCACAACTCTACCCTTTCTATATATATATCTCTCTCTCTCGTGACCAATTTGTTCAACCCAACTTTGCAACTCAGCTATTTTAAATGCAAGCTTCTCAAAATGATTTTCCACCCAACAATGATCTCTAAACCAAGGTGGTTTTGTGTTAACACTAGTGGTATAGACTATCTTCATAAATATACACAGGTTAGTCATTTTTTTCTTGCAATATTTTCATAAAATAGCATGTAAGATTGTAAATGTGCGAGAAACATTGCTATTTCGATCAAAATTTCTTGGTTATTTTGTGAGTAGAAGCACCTTTCAGGAATCATATTTTCACGTCTCATTAGAGTGTGTGACATATGATAAAAACTATGACTTATAACAGGAGAAATTGGGTTTCCGAAAACAGTATATATGCATGATTAATCAAAAACATGATACTGATAACCAAATATTTTTTAACCTTGCAGCTGTAATATTTTCCTGATTCTCACATTAAACCGAGTAACAAACCCCTAGAAATTGACTTATAATGTGAAATCAAATAAGTTACGTAGGAAAGAAAAAAGATAATATTTTATCATGAATTGTGAAACCAAATTGTTCCATCATTCCAATGTATTAATATTTTATCAAAATAAACTGAGTAAGTCTGTAACATTTAAGGTGAGCAGTTTGATGAATAAAGCCTGAAACAAAGGAAAGAAGAAAAAAAAAAAAAGCAACGTCTCATATCATACATTTATTTTTACCATGGTAGTTGTTTCTTGTTTACTTGACCAAGGACTCATAACTTCCAAAAACCCCCTATAGATTTCTACCATACCTTTTCAAAATATCAATCTCACAGTAACCTCGTCTGCGTTTTTGTGAGTGTTTCATCTATAGATAATCAATAAACTAAATCACCCTTTATATTGTTACTTCTTAAGTTAGAAAGCAAGAAGATCATAACCATGCATATTGATGTTGATGTAAGTATTTCAAAAGAGTAGTATGTTTTTCTTGCATTTCAATTAAACCAAATTACCTAAATAATCCATCTAGATAGTCATTTTTACTAATCTAAACTAATTTCTTGTGTTTTAAAAAAATTTACCAAATCTGTCACATCAAACTTTTCAGTCGCCCGAATAACTCCCGTCACCCGAAATTTCCTCATCGCCTCTCAATATAATTGCCCGGAAGTCGCCCTAGTTTATTGAAAATCGACCCACATTAATGCCCTCACCTTCCTCCATAACTCATTTAATTCTTCACTTTTGAAAACACAGTAACAAGACCCACACAAAAAGCACTCACTTCACTTTTGTAGAATAACTCATTCAATCAGGGGCGAATCTAGCTTGAGCACAGGGTATGCATGTGCATACCCTGTGAAAAATTGTAGCAGTGTTAAAATTTTTTGATTTTATCGGAAGTTGCTACAAAACACGCTAAAAACTTACTAGTGCATACCCTCTAAAATACTGTAAAACCATGAGTGCATACCCATAGATTTCAAAGGAAAAAAGGGGGAAAGTAATTCACGCCTGATAATTTTGAGTAGGTTGGCTGTCTTGAGGAAGAAGAAGGGAGTCAGATAGTCGATGAATCCTTGTTTTTTAGTGGCTTAATTACTAGTCTTATTTGCAGTTGTTTTTAAGAAAACATACATGTATTTGTTAAAATTTGAAAAGCATAAGGTAAGTGTAGACTTATGACCAGTTAACTATGCAAATAAGAGTATCAGTTGTGGTTTACTTCAGCACAGGATGTTATGTATGTGTTATTATCCAAATTGTGAACGTCACTTGTTTTTGCTTGAAGATGTAGAATTATAAGGATTAATTTTGGATGAAATTTTGCACTTATTATTTATAGAGGTTTAAATGTAGGTTGTATCTTTATTGCAGTGTCCTTTTGTCCGCGATAATGTGTACATGATTTGGCGGATCTCTGAAGATGGACAAGTATGTTTTTTCCTAATATTGCGTGAGTAGTGTATTGAATTGATTCTGATATTTGTATTAATTTTCTTAGATGCGTGTGCGAAGTCAAGATGGTACTTGGGGAAACATGACCCTGCCAAATTTGCTGCCTCATCCACATGTGCCTAATGCTAATGGAAATCCCAATGCTGATGTTACTTTCGTGACTCAGGTAAATTATGATCTGCACTATTACTCGATCTTAAATTTATACTTACTATATGAGATTTGACTACTTGAAAATTGGATTTTTATGGAATAGAAGAATTCTGCCATTTATTTACGTGATTGATATTTTATTTGTGTGTGCAGTATAGAGAGAAACTTCGAACGCGTAAACTGTTTATGGAAGTAAAATATGTCATGGGAAGGGAGCATATCATCGGTATCAAGGAGCAATTGGTAAACCCGCCGCCGCCCTCCAAGTCGTTGTACGAAGAAGATTAGTTAGCATTTTATTTTATGCACTACAATGATTAGTCCATTTGGATTTGGGTTACGAACAGCTTAGTTTTGTGTACTTTAAGGGTGTGTTTGGTAAAAGTAGCGGTGAGCAGTAGCAGTAGCTGTGAGCACATAACTCACAGCTCACCGCTCACAGCTTCTTAAAAAAGCATTGCAAAAATGAGCTTTCCTAAAAAATAGCACCGCTCCTTTGCCAAACGAACAATAAAAATCAAAAAGCTCACCGCTCATCGCCTCAAAAAGCTCCGCGCCAAACATAACCTAGATTTCTCTATCTTTGCTGTTACAACTAAATGCAATAGCATCTCTCTTTTATTTTGCGTTTCATTGGATATTTCGTAATCAAAGTCATGTATGTTTAATTTTTCTTGCCTTAATTATTGTATTATTTCAGTCGTTGCTTTCTGTGTACTGTACTAATTTTGTCTTTGGTAACTTTTAACTTAACTGAATAAATCATATGTTAGACTTGCAATAGCTAATGTGGTACTGGAGTGGTAGTTAATAGTTTGGGTGAATAAATCATATGTTCAGTAGACAGTAGCAAGGTTTTTAGAAAGAAAAAAAAATAAAATCAAGTGGGTTGCAAACAAGCCGCAAGTTCAAGCATGAGCCTGAGCCCAATAAACTAACTTGGAACACATAATGAGCCAAGTCTACCTTTTAATTATCTCAGCCTGAGCTTTTCGAGCTATGTACATATATTTTTTATTATAGCCTGAGCATCAGAAGTGGTAACATATGGAATAGCAACCTGACTAAATTGCTCACGTACTTTCTTCCATTCGAGCAACACCTAACAGCAAAACATCCATCAGTTGTTGTAAGTTCTTAGTTTATATCATCTCATAAGTTATGAAAAGGGTGCCATTAGACTATGTGAAGTGATTATGCGTATACTTGAGGACTGATATATTGTAGGATCCCTATTGCTAGCCTCTATATTGGTTGCACTACCATTGGCTTTATGGTCTGTTTGTGTTGTTGTGGGCAGTATTTAGCTTATGGGTTTCTTCGTCCGGGTTTTGGCACTTTTAAAGCTATTGGTGAAGGATATACTCATAGACCGATAAGTTTTGCTATTGTCTAATTGTAAGTATATTAGATAATGTTGTAGAGGTGGCAAAAAGGCAGGAAGGATAAGGTAACGGGTAATTTTTTGGTATGGGTAAAAATGCATTGAGTATTGACACTTATAATTATCACTTAATATGATTTAGTAACTAACTAGACAATGACATTTATAATTTATACTAATATTGATATAAAACGATATAGGAGTTTTTACTTTTTATGCAGTTTGAAACTTTGAATACACTTTGGTAACTTTTAACTTAACTGACCCGTTAAAGACAATTCAGAGCCCACATCAACCCTTTAGCAAAATGAAATTGGTTATCAGGACGGAACATGGGATACCATCAAGTGGAGTTTAACTTTCGTTAGGGACTTAACAGATGTATGTTTGTATTCATACTTCTCAATGCTCGATGATCTCCGGAAATAAGACCCTCTAGGGGTAGAATTGAGATAAAGTTAGACACATTTCCTTCTTAAAAGTTGAAAACACAGGTCATTTAAGCTTAATTTCATATTGTAAAGCTCATTGTTGTGTTGTTGTGCAGGGTGGTTTATGTTCCTATAGTCATTTTGGTGGGTTTGCTAGGGTTCGTTGTTGACTTTCCGGTGGTCACAGTTGATGGTTCACTTATATAGTATGACTATTATGGATTATGAAACTCAACTGATTGTAATTATTTCTTCAGGATTTATTGTATATGCTATCGTCATTTTCTTTTTATTTTTTATTTTAAGTATAGTATGATTATCGTGGATGATAATTGATTGTAAGGTTTTATTTTTATTGATGATCAGGCAGCTTCTTACATTCTTGGTGTTTCATCTGCTGTGTAAAAATTTAATAGAGGTGTGTTCTCTGTTTTTCAACTTTTTAGTCCTTATTTTCATTATTTTAAAAAGAGTAAACTGCAAAAATCATCCATGTGGTTTATAATTTTTGGCACATATCATCCCTATCTCATACTATTGGCACTAATCATCCCTAAGTGGTCAATCCAGTGCCGCAGTTTACTAAATACTCCCTCCGTCCCTAAATAAATGTCCACTTAGACTTTTTTTTGTCTTTATTATTCAACTTTGACCTTAATTATTTTTGCAGTTTACTAAATATTTTTTTTTGAAAAAATCATCCCTATTAGGGATGATTGGTGGCGATGGTTTAACCACTTAGGGATGATTAGTGCTAATAGTATGAGATAGGGATGATATGTGCCAAAAACTATAAACCATAGGGATGATTTTTGCAGTTTACTCTTTTAAACATGCCATGAAGTAAATACTTTTAAGTTTCTATTGACAAAAGGAGTATGTGAGTGTAATTGTAATTTTCTCCTTAGCTCTGTTTGAAGATGAATTGCAGCTATGTTAGATGGGACAAAAGGAATATGCAAGTTATAATATAAAGAGTCAATTCTTTAAATGCTCCAAAGGTACAAGGCTACTCACCCTAAATGCCTCAAAAAATTCCAATTTCTCCAAATGCCCTATCGGCGACGGTCGCCCCTGAATTCTTGGGCGACTATCATATATGTGACAAGTGTCCCTATACTTGTCCCTACCATGTACTTGCATAGTACTAGTTAGACTAGGTTAGTTCTTGGGCGACTGGGTCCCACATTTCTTGAGCGACTTGTTTTTTTTTGTCTTTTAGTAAAAAAGTATAGTCTTTTTATATTATATAATAGTACATATTTTTTGAGTGACTGGGTCTCACTCTTGTGTATTCTTGGGCGACTAGTTAGGTAGAGAGTACATTTTTATATTTTTTTTATTGTATTTGTATTTGTGCCATACTTTTAAAATACCAAATAAACTTAAAAACAAAAATACAATTTATACTTTTTAAAATACATTTAAATAAATAAAAAATTTATACACTTAAAATCAATTACACTGAAAAAAAATCAAATTAACACACACTTTAACAAACACTCCTGCTACTACACACTCCTGCTACTAACACACACTCCTACTACTACACACTCCTAAACACACACTCAAACTCCTATTGTAACACCCCAACCGGAAAAGGGTAGAAGTATTACGTTATGGTGACATATCAAAGCAAACACAAGCATATGACATAAATAATACAAAATGAATTTCAAATGTTACAAAGAGAAAATCTGAAACTACAAGGTTACAAAAGAAGAATTACAAAAATTACTAAGTCTAAATATAATCTCTTCTAGTCGTCTCTAATCCGGAATGGCTATCAAGGTATAGTCTTCTAAGTCAAAGATACTCTCCACTCATACCCAGCTTCCTACTAAAAAAACCTGCCGCAGGAAAAGAAATGCGGCTGAGCTTAAAAAGCCCAGTGAACAGATATATATATATAACATAACCTAACGGTAAATAAGCATAAGCAGCGAAAGGGTAAGAATACGAAACGAAAAGCATAAACATGAAAGTCATACGAATACTAAGAAGAACAAACTATCACGAATGCATGAGGACTGAATAAGTAATGAATCAAGGAAATGAAATGAAAATAAAGGAGGGTTCATATAAGGATGTGCCATAAGAACTCCATACATAATCCGTCAAATCATATCATATCTTAAAAGTGCACGAAGAGGGGAGACCTCTAAGTACTAATAAAAGTGTGAGAAGGAGTGCAAGGCACACACCACCTGGTCACCATAATCACATATACATAAAACCTAGGATGCATCCATACGCTCCCTAACAAAATATGAATGCCAGTACTGGACTGGTCACGCATATATAAAGTTGGCCAATAGTGATCGCGATAAAATACATATACATAAGGGGGAACGCCGTAGATCTATCACACCTCTACGGGAGTGTCATGCCTAAGGTGCCATCAAAGACATGGTCCTAGTACCTCTAGAACTAGTTAAGCTCAGGCACGGAATATCATATCATACACAATCAAAACTAGTATGGCAAGAGAAACGAGAAAGTAACTCAAATAAGCATGGCAAACACATAAGCATAGCATGGCAGAGACATTTAAATAAATGTCAGAATGGATCAATAAGAATGACAATCATACAATGAAAGTCACGAATCAACTAGGGAATCATATCAAGGTCAAATGTCAAGTCATCAAAGTATCAAAGGTTCATCGTCAAAGGTTCATAATCGAAGGTTCATAATCAAATGGTTTATTTAAAGAAATCTTTATCAAATGATTTTCATAAAAATGATCTTTAATAACGGTTTTCATAAAAGTAGTCTTTAAAATTAGTTTTCATAAAAGATAGCAAAATTCCATATAAAAGTGGTATCGCATTGTTCGTAAACATCGTTTTAAAATAGTTTTTCTCAAAACATCTCCATGATATAATTAAAAAGGGTTTTCACATCTAGTCACCAAACTCAAATGAACCTTCGAAGTGTAAAGTGATTCGAATACTAATATCACAGGGTAACGAACGAATTTTATCAAGTATTATAACACAAGGATCATAATGAATGAATGTCAAATGGATCATGAAGAATGAATCAAAGTATAAGGGAACATAGCAATGGCTTAGGGAATCCTAATGAATCAAGACCAAGAAAGTCAGGAGATCGAAAGCACCCTTACTGAAAAAGGGTAGAATATCTGTACCTTAAACCGCCAGGGAAACACACACTAGAAACATAAGGATCGGAATAAACTCCTTCTTCAGCGAATCTACACGAATTATAAGTTTACTTATAAGTTTCATAGTTTCTTAATCATATAGGTTTCATTTTAGTTTTCTTTCCATATTAAGTAACTTTCCAAAAATAGCAAGTTTCCATATTTAGTAATATTAGTTATAAACATTCAAGTAAATCCATTTAATCGACTTAAAGTATTAAAGATGACCATATTGATAGTTTAAGGTTCATAATACCATTTATATAAGTTTAGGGTTCATAGTGTAGTTTTCATAAGTTTAGGGTTCATAGTGCAAATATAACAAGTTTAAGGATTATAATGTCATTATGGTAAGGTTAGGGTATAAAATGTAATTATTATAAAGTTACATGATTAAACAAGTTAAGTCCCTTAATTTAGAAGAATGACAATTTAAACCCTTTAGTTTGGAAAATAAACACATAGCACCTTTTAAATCCTTTTTAAGAACTCAGTAATAAAATCCCCAAAAATTTCCAGAGATACTTTAGTGTCTTAAGTACTTTACATAATTTTTCCAGATTTTATTAAGTTGTACAACTATAGATTAAAAATCACTTAAGCCAACTCGTTCAGATTTCTGATCAGTTTTAACATACGAAAAGTTTGTAATTTGTAACCCCTTCAGAAAAATTCAGAAAAATCTATAAAAATTCCATTAATTAATAGACATATGAAATTTTACTCAGTTCAAAGGGAATCTTCTAATTCAAAATGGTTTGCAAATTAAAATTCAAAAACACGGACGGATTTTCCAGACATACGAATTCCGACTGACACTTAATTTTCCAAAAATCAAAAAGTTGCCTTCCCGACCTCTAAAAATTACAAGGTTAATTTCTACAGAAATATATTTTCTTGAATTTAGTTTTAGACTCCAGAAATACCCCAATACACTTGGTTATCATCAAAATACAATCGATTAAAGTCGGACTAATTTCCAGATCAGAAAACTATTTCAATATTTTATGTGATTACTCATTCAAAAACTCACCCATTAACACCCATCCTTCATATATAACTCAAAAACACATTAGGTTGATTCATACATGACCTTAACATATTCATAATAATCATATTCATAGAACTTTCATATGCATCGATTCATATACTAAGTTTTTAGGGTTGTTATTTCATGTGACATAGTTATCATTTTATGTGGCATCTTTTTTTATCATCATATGTATTCATTATTTTGACAAGAACTTCAAGAACGAATCGAATCTAACAAAATTTAACAAGAAGGGATGATATACAATACCCTTGTAGCGTGATCAAAACACAAGAACACCACACGAATCACCAACTTCTCCTTTCCTTCCTCCTTGTGGTGATCGATCAACAAAAAAAAAAAAAAAAAACAATGGGTCGAGTAGGGTTTTATCAAGAGTTTCAAATGGATTAAACATGACGTGATTAAGCTTACCTTAGGACAAGAACACCACAAAGATCACCAAAACTTCTTCCTTGGAAATTCTTGGATCGAACAAGATGTGAGGGAAAAAAAAAGATGTCGACAATTTAGAGTGTGAGAAGTTAGGGTTTTTTTTTTAAAAATTTTCGTTTATGTGATTAAGATAGGACCGAATATGTGTGTTTTGGGTTAAGTAGGGAATGCATCAATCTCCATAATTGGCTAACAAATCAACTTTTAATGCATCCTTATCTCTTGTTTAAGCTTGGGCCGAAAATATGTGTATATAACACATTGAATGGATCGACTAGTATTGTGTTAGATGTAGAGATTTTATTTTGTACATAATCTTATAATGTAAGTTTTTTTTTTTTTTTTTTTTTTTTTTTTTTTTTTTTTTTTTTTTTTTTTTTTTCATTTTTTTTGAGCTGAATTCATTACATAACATAAGTCATAATCACTTTAGGTTAAGTATAATAAATGTTACTTATAGGATATTCATAAGTTCTCAAAATTTTAAATTTGAGGGCATTTTTGTCATTTCAAATTGTTTTAATTTTGGGGTTTTACAATTCTTCCCCCCTAAAAGAAAATTTTCGTCCTCGAAAATTGAAGTGAAACGAAACGGAAAACATAACGGACCGTGAACGGATATGTGAAATGACTAGTTTCTCATGACTCGAACTTGTCGATCCAAAATAGCTTCGGTTCCTCAGAACAGACATACCATACTGAATCCAGATCAAAAGAATAATATACCAATGTAAATAATGATAATCGTATTCTCTCGGGAGAGATACAGGAAATACGTAGGATTTGACGGATATGCCGTCCATAGAATTTGATTAGACAAAATAGATAAGAACGTACAGAAAATAGATTGTTCGATATCATCAACCGCAGAAAGTTCTACAACATCGCCTAAGATTATTATCGGAAATATAGAGGTCAGCAAAACGCGTGACGAGAATCCAAACGTATCGAATCGTACCATGGTGAAGGCAAATTAGGCGCATAGGTAGAATGAACCTAAAGTCTCAATAACGCAGATAATCTCAAATAGTTATCAGAATTCCTAAAACTCTAAGGTACTTCTCGAAATATCCTATGCCCACAACAAGTGCACGTTATATGATGTAAGTATTATCACGTTGGCCAAACGTCATAATACTGGCATCATATAAATATGCCCTCATGATGGTCATACTTTATCTCAAGTCGTGAACAAAACAACTTATCTTAATCTACCTAGTCCTTCTACAGTCTCAGAGGTCATTAAAATCAAACAACATAACTAAGAGGAGAACGAACTACTCGCAAGAGTAACAGAAATCTTAGAATGCCTATCGGAATTAAGGTACGTCGTTAATGGTGCCCCCAAACGAGGGGGAGTACACATCAAGGTGGGAGTTCTCGTCCTGACAATTTAGATTCTAAAACTTGTCGGCTTAACCTTTTTGATTCTACAAAAAGGGGGAGAAATATATGTAAACTCACTAAATACTTATCTAAAAACTAATTTTTAGACTTAATGAGTTTAGATTTTGTAATCATCAAAAAGGGGGAGATTGTTGATATAAATAATGCCTAAACACGTTATTAATATTTTTCGATATCTCTACGTTTTGATAATCACAAAATGTAAAATCATTAATCGGAAAATTATGACGTAAACAAGTATTTAGTTGTAAATATCTATTTCTACAACTCAAATCACTTAAGGTATGAATGAACTAATGCTTAATGCATTATATGATCAAAGAAACATTTTCTTAATAACTAGATTTTTTATAAAACATCAAAAACATTTTATATATTTTTGAAAAACATTTTTGGTATTAAATAAAAATGTTTAATCTTTTATAAAAATATGAATTCAAATTTTTAACCAAAATCAGTTAAAATGTTCCAGAAAAACCTTCCCCACAAAAGGACAAATCTGGGCAACGGACACCTAGGGCGGCCCCCTTAAAATTAAGGGGACCGCCCCCCTATTTAAGGGGGCCGGCCACGCTCCAGTAGGTCTCCAGCTGTCCAGTTTTTCTCCTATAAATACCAGCCTTCTCCTGGATTTTTACTTACCTTTTGCACACTAAAACTTTGTGTTCTAAATCCTTTCTAAACATTGTAAATCCTTTGATCATATTTTCTTAAGCATTGGTTTCTAAGTGATCCAAGCTTCCACCACCAAAAGTGCAAAAGAAGAACTCTACTTCAACTAGTGAAGAAGTGTTATTACTTACCTCATTCAATTGTGTTGTTGTGTAAAGTGTTGTATAGTTGTGATAAGTAGATTCTAGTGTAAGTAACTAGTTGTGTTGTAAAGAAGTTGTGTAGAAGTAGTTGTGATATAGTTGTGAAGTAGTCGTGGAAAAGAAGTAGTGAAGAAGTCGTGAAGCCATTGTGAAGCTGTCGTGAAGAAGTCGTGATTAAGTCGTGTAAAAGTTGTGTATAAGTTGTGAGATTGGTTCTAGCTACGATTAGGACTCGACATCTAGCTTTGTGTCGTTAAGCCGGTGTAAGCTAAAGTTGTGTAAGGTTTCTCCGCCATAAGGGAGTTTGTTGACATAGTGAAGAAAACTCTCGAGTAGGTGACTCGAGGAGTGGAGTAGGGCAAGGAAGGTGTCCTTGTAGCCGAACCACTATAAATCTCCGTGTTGTGGTTTGATCTTTCCATCTCTCTCTCTTATTTCATTATATTTACCTTACTTGCATTACTTATCTATATTTGTTTATATATGTTCATATTGATCAAGAGTTGAATTCACATAAGATAGAATCGAAGTTTTAAAAAGTAAACAAAAGTTTTCATAAATTAAAAAGACGTAAAACTATTCAACCCCCCTTCTAGTTTTCCACAATTGGTATCAGAGCCACGTCAAACAAGATTTTTAAAATAAACTATATTTTAAAACTTGAAACGATCTATGGAATCTGAAAAATATTTAGAAGGGCAATCTATGCAAAGACCACCACTATTTGAAAGTGATGGATTTTTATATTGGAAAAATCGATTCGAAACTTATGTGAAGTCAAAAGATCTAGATCTTTGGCATGTTATTACTAATGGTGATTTTTTACCTATTCAACATAATCTTGAAACTAAAAAGGATGAAATTGTACCTTTTGAAAAACAAAGTGATGATTTAAAAAGAAAACTTTCTAAACATAATGAGGCTAAAATGGTTATTTATAATGCGTTACCACGTAAAGAATACGAAAGAATCTTTATGTGCGAAACCGCAAAAGAAATTTGGAATTCTTTACTAATAACTCACCAAGGTAATAGTCAAGTCAAAGATAATAAAATAGATCTTCTTGTTCAACAATATGAACAATTCACGATTCCGGAAGAGGAATCAATTGATAATGCATTTGCTAGGTTTAACACAATCATCACAGGTTTAAAGGCACTTGATGAGAGTTTTTCTAGTAAGAATTGTGTCAGGAAATTTCTTAGGGCTCTTCATCCAAAATGGCGAGCTAAAGTTACGGCGATTGAAGAATCGAAGAACTTGTCAACTCTTCAACTTGACGAGTTGATTGGCAACTTGAAAGTCTACGAAGCAATAATCAAGAAAGACTTCGAGATGGTCAAAGGAAAGAAAGAGCAAAGCAAGTCAATCGCGTTGAAAGCTAGGAAAGCATCAAGTGACGAGGATAGCTCAACCTCCGAAAGTGATGATGAAGAATATGCCATGGCCGTAAGAGACTTCAAGAAGTTTTTTCAAAAGACGAGGAAGATTCGTTAGACATCCACATGACGAAAGGAAAACACTCCAAAGAAACAAAGACGACAAAGGTAGCAAGAGCGAGAGGAAGTGCTTCAAATGCGGTGATCCAAATCATCTCATTGGAAGATGTCCTATGATGTCAAAGGAGCAAAACCAAAAGGCGTTCATTGGAGGAGCATGGAGTGACAGTGAAGAAGACGAGAAAGAAACCACAAAAGAGGAGAAGTGTCTTATGGCTAAGACATCAAGTGAGGTACGTTCCGAAACCGAATACTTTAGTGATGAAAATTTATCATTAGATGAAAAAGACCTAGATAATGAATATAATAGGTTATGTATATTAGGTCAAAAAGTAATGACTAAAAATAAATCACTAAAACACATAAATAACCAATTAGAAAAAGAAATACTAGAATTAAAAATTAAACTACATAACTTAGAAAAAGGCAAAGAAGTCTTTGAATGTAAAACATGTCAAGAAACTAAAAATGAAAACGAAATACTTAAGGAAGAAATTTGTAGACTTAACAAATTTGAAAATAGTAGTAATTCTCTTAGGGATATAATAAGCATTCAAAGAATGTCAGGAGATAAAACCGGATTAGGATTTAACTCAACTAAGGCTACAACTAGTGAAACTAAAAATGTAAAGTTTGAAAGTGAAACTAGTAATCAAAAAATATTAGAGTCAAAGCCTAAATATATACTTATAAAAGATAGAAAAATACCCATAGCCAATAATGAGGAAATAAAAGCTTTCTACAAACCATCTTTAAAAACCGAAGTAGAAAACTCTAAACCAAAGCTTAGGTCAAAAACACCTCCTCCTAGAAGACCACCTAGTCCTCACCCTCGGCCTAAAACACCTCAACCTAAAAGAAACCAAAATAGACCAAACCGTCATAATAATAGTTACCCAATGTGGAATTACCCGAATCCACCGTAATCCATCCCACTCATCTTGGCATACATGCATCCAGTCAACTACAACCCATTTTTGGTTCAAACAACTTTGGATCAATGAGACAATGGGGACCAAGTGGCTAAATTGCTATCTCATTGGATTATTGGCATCTCTTCCTTGATTGACTTCTACAAGTCAAACATAAACGCTTTGAAGCGCTTGAAGACCACATGTTGAAGACTAAAAGGTACGCCCCTCTTTCATGCTCATCATTATGTGCGTAGATTAATGAACTAGCAAATTGCATGCCCCCATAAGTTTTAATGCCTAGTTTAGTTAGTACTTGTATGGTAGTTAGTAGATAATCACTTATACATATACATAATATATATATATATATATATATATATATATATATATATATATATATATATATATATATATATATATATATATATATATATATATATATATATATATATATATATATATATATATATATATATATATATATCCATATTATTATACTATATACATATATAAATATATCCGCACATAACCTAGATACGTCATTTGTTGACTATCTAGAACTAAAAGAAATTGTTCGTCCTCGAACCTTTTCTTCCCCCTTTGCCTCTTTTGAACTTTAACGTTCAACACGAAAATCTTCCGTGTCCACTATCACATAACTCATGGTGATGAAGAGAAGTGAGTTAAGTGGATTAACGTAGAAGTAGCACTTTGACCGTCGAGTCAAGAAAACTATGGATGAAACAAACTCCCGTCGCCGTCAGCACCTATCTCCGTCATTACCTCATCATTTCTTAACTCCATTCAACATCCCATGTTTACACACAAAATAAATATGCACTTTTACTCTCACCCCTTAACACATTTGTCGACTTGACATCTTGATCATTTTATCCAAAATTCTCAAGAAATGTTTTCTTAACGAAATGTTAATAAAATGTCAAGTATTCCTTCCTCGTGCCATTAAAACCCAACGTATTTTTGATATATAATAAATCTATATATATATACATAAAATTATTTTGCTATCAGAAACTAAACCCGAACTAATTCCAAGTTTGGTAGGCGGCCCCCTTAATGTTTAAGGGGACCGGCTAGTAAACGGGGGCGGCCCCCTTAATAATTAAGGGGACCGGCCTACTGTAGCTTCCAAAAACGTTTTTCTTCCAATTTCATTTGCCAAACACCCCACTTTTCAAACAACACCCATACTTGCTGCTGCTGTGAACGAACCAAAACCCAAAACCATTCACCAAATCATCATTCCCGACTAATTTCACAAGGGGCAAACACCTATATTTAGATTAGCAACACATTTTGTAAGTTTTCTAATTCACATTTCATCTAATTCCATTCAATTTTGAGTCTAATCATAATTAGGTCTTTTACTTAATTTTCTTTTAATCCAAATTTTGTTAAAATTAAGTCTAGAAATCTTATAACCAAATGCTCCCCATAGGATTAGCATGCTTAATCAACCTAGAAACTAAGTAATTAAACACCATTATGTCAAAGCATTGATAAACTAATCACTTCTTTTCAAAACTAATCACATTGTTGAATTATGCCATAAACACTTGTTAAAACTAATCACATTGGTTTATTACAACTCACAAATCCTAAAAATATATTTTTCGAATCATAAAAAATAATGGTTTTTGTTAAATATAAGAGAGTGTTTGGATTAGGAGCTAGAATCATCAAAATTTGATCAAAATTAAGTTCACAACTACTTGTCAAGTTTATAAACACGCAATTAGTTGTTTTAAGTCATCAAGATACATAATTCATATGTAAGAAATAGCTAGATATACAATCCAATGTTTGTCTAGCCACATTTCAAAGTAGCTTATGACGTATAAAAGAACGTTCGGATATTTTTGATTTCTTATCATAATGTCCCTATAACTATTCTTTAACATCATAAAATACATTTTAAGCGAGTTAAAAATTAAAACTAAGGAACATTGTAAACTACTTCTTAGGATTTAAGTTTTAGAGTCGAAGTATGTTTACGTTCCACATAAGTAGCATATATAATATATGCATGTCATTTTCTTATTTTTCTTTGTTGCTTTCTTGTATAGGTGAAAATGCCCAAAACTACAGTCGGTGATGTCTCAAAAACAAAAGAATACATTCCAAAAGTCTCTGCCACTCCAGGCATTTCTCCCGTTATTGCTTGTTTCTATCGTCCCATTGAAGATAGAAACATTCATGAAGGGAGAGTTGTCTATCCATCGTTCTATGAATCCGACTATATCGAACGAATGTTCTCCAACGTTAGTCTTGATTGTCTCTACAAAATCAATGAGCTTATCATTCCCCGCTTTGTTCTTGACTTCTATAGCCAAGTGACGGTGCAAACCGATCCCAATGGCTGTATCCTCATATCCTTTATGATTCAACACGAATTCATTACTCTTACTCTCGCTCAATTCGGTCAAATTCTAGGAATCCCCTACTCCGGTCAAGCCGTCTTCTCTAATGAGTGGGATCTCTCATCTCTTGAGCAATATCGACCTCAACAGGGTCCTTACTACTCTGAGATTCCATCCTCTGAAGAAATTCGTCAATATCTTGGGCTAGATCGTGGTACGACTAGCCGGAGGATCAAGTCAAAAGATGTTGACATCCATGCTAACCAAATCCTCCTCAAGGAGTTACGCCCCGACATGAAGCGTTGGGAAGAACTCATTCGTAAGAATGCGTTCGGTACCGGTGGTCACCGTGATCATGTCACGGCGAGCATAGCTCATATGTTGTATTGTATTGTCGCTGAACAGCCGTATAATTTGGCATATCTCTTTGTCTTCCGCATCATGTCCGCCAAAAACACTCATAATGCAAATCTTCCGTATGGCATGTTTCTCACTCGCCTCTACAATCATGTCATGATGCATTATCCACATCTTCAGAGTCCAATTTATGAGTCTGTTCAACCGGTCCTTAATCCACTTGTTCGTGTCCGTGAACGTCACCCCCGAAGCGACAAGGAAAAATCTCGTAAATCTGTCTCACTTCCACCTCGTGGTTCCACGTCACATCAAGGAGACGATGATGATGATGATGATGATGAGGAGGGCACAACACGTGCTAGTACCCCATCACCTAGGACCTTCGTTGAAAATCTTCCGGATCTTGATTACACCGAGTATCAAGTTCCTTCTCGTTCTGAACGAACAGACGAACTACTGTTTGAAAGACAAATCGAACTACTCAACACCATACAGCAGATGCCCCAAAGAAGTACGAGGCGGTTTCAAGTCTATTGGAAAGACACTTGGAAGGATATTTGGAAAGAAGAAGAAATAGACATGTTTGATGAGCGTTTAGTTGATTATTATTGATGTTATGATTAGACATTTATATGTAGTATTATTATCTTAACATTTGTTTGCTATGACTTTTATTATGTTAGATGATAAACTTATTAGAACTAAGCTACTAGTTTATTTGATATAATATGCCTATGCTTCTAATATGATTTTTTTTTCTAGTCTTAAATATGTATATTATTTGTTTAATATGCTATTGATAATATTTAATCATTCTTGATGTACATGATCCAAATGGAACTTGCTGCAAATACACCCTAAAAATGACCTTTTTCTGAAAAAATTTCAAATTTGGTCGCCTGAGAAAACACCAGA
Source organism: Artemisia tridentata subsp. tridentata (assembly GCA_021014915.2). Classification (NCBI taxonomy): domain Eukaryota; kingdom Viridiplantae; phylum Streptophyta; class Magnoliopsida; order Asterales; family Asteraceae; genus Artemisia; species Artemisia tridentata. The sequence continues at coordinate 113,598,901 of CP139506.1, read as the reverse complement.
TGGGCGGCCCCCTTAATTTCCTAGGCGGTCCCCTTAATTTTAAGGGGGCCGCCCAACAATTAAGGGGACCGGCCATCTGAACAGTAAAATTTACTGTTTTCTTTTGCATCTTGTGACCACTTTTACCTAGCCCCAGCTACCATTTCTCCTTATGGACGAACTGGTATTGGAATCTTCCTACAAAACCTCAAAAATCAACCTAAACCAACCACATTTTCATACTATAAATTCCCTCCATACAATCACCTCTCATTCCATCATCCTTCACCATCCAAAACCACCATGTTATCACCAAAATCCTCCATCTCTAAGACTCCAAGGAAGCAAAGACTTGTCATCATACCACCAAAACAACCTTTCATAGACCTAACCCAAGATGACATCAAAACTCCATCACCACCACCTCAAAATTCATCCCCAAGTGCACCTAATGCACCATCAAAAACACCCTCTACCCATGGAGCTTCATCTTCCTCCATTCCATCCACTTCATCCATCAATGACTACATCCACACTCACCTAACATCATCACTTCTCACCATCACCAACCCCACAACCATTCTTTCCTATACCTTGGGCAATGCTTGAAGCCCATGGTGATAATTGTCTTTGTTGCATCCATAACCGGACCATAATCTTTGGTCTTAGAGATGAGATACACTACATGTTTTCATCTCTTGAACACATGATTGCCAACCCACCACCACCACCTCCTCCACCTCCTTCACCCACTACACCACCACCACCTCCATTTTCACCCAATTAAGCATATGCAATGCTTAAAAATAATTTTTCAAAACCTTCTTGTAAGCAAGCTCCATGGAAGACCATGTACTTCTAGGACGATTATGTAGTTTCATTAGTTGTTTTTTTGTTTGTATGCTTGCATGCTTCATGTTGTGATCTTCTTGGTTGTGTATTTATACACAACACTTTTATTAAATAAATGATCTTATTCTATATGCTTGCTTATTGTTGTTACATATACTTGTGCTTCTAACATTTTTTTTTGCAAGCGTTCCATAGCTCGTTTACTTGGTGCCCCCAAACGAGGGGGAGTACACATCAAGGGGGAGTTCTCGTCCTGACAATTTAGATTCTAAAACTTGTCGGCTTAACCTTTTTGATTCTACAAAAAGGGGGAGAAATAGATGTAAACTCACTAAATACTTATCTAAAAACTAATTTTTAGACTTAATGAGTTTAGATTTTGTAATCATCAAAAAGGGGGAGATTGTTGATATAAATAATGCCTAAACACGTTATTAATATTTTTCGATATCTCTACGTTTTGATAATCACAAAATGTAAAATCATTAATCGAAAAATTATGACGTAAACAAGTATTTAGTTGTAAATATCTATTTCTACAACTCAAATCACTTAAGGTATGAATGAACTAATGCTTAATGCATTATATGATCAAAGGAACATTTTCTTAATAACTAGATTTTTTATAAAACATCAAAAACATTTTATATATTTTAGAAAAACATTTTTGGTATTAAATAAAAATGTTTAATCTTTTATAAAAATATGAATTCAAATTTTTAACCAAAATCAGTTAAAATGTTCCAGAAAAACCTTCCCCACAAAAGGACAAATCTGGGCAACGGACACCTAGGGCGGCCCCCTTAATTTTACTAGGCGGCCCCCTTAAAATTAAGGGGGCCGGCCACGCTCCAGTAGGTTTCCAGTTGTCCAGTTTTTCTCCTATAAATACCAGCCTTCTCCTGGATTTTTACTTACCTTTTGTACACTAAAACTTTCTGTTCTAAATCCTTTCTAAACATTGTAAATCCTTTGATCATATTTTCTTAAGCATTGGTTTCTAAGTGATCCAAGCTTCCACCACCAAAAGTGCAAAAGAAGAACTCTACTTCAACTAGTGAAGAAGTGTTATTACTTACCTCATTCAATTGTGTTGTTGTGTAAAGTGTTGTATAGTTGTGATAAGTAGATTCTAGTGTAAGTAACTAGTTGTGTTGTAAAGAAGTTGTGTAGAAGTAGTTGTGAAGTAGTCGTGGAGTAGTCGTGGAAAAGAAGTAGTGAAGAAGTCGTGAAGAAGTCGTGAAGCCGTTGTGAAGCTGTCGTGATTAAGTCGTGTAAAAGTTGTGTATAAGTTGTGAGATTGGTTCTAGCTACGATTAGGACTCGACATCTAGCTTTGTGTCGTTAAGCCGGTGTAAGCTAAAGTTGTGTAAGGTTTCTCCGCCATTAGGGAGTTTGTTGACATAGTGAAGAAAACTCTCGAGTAGGTGACTCGAGGAGTGGAGTAGGGCAAGGAAGGCGTCCTTGTAGCCGAACCACTATAAATCTCCGTGTTGTGGTTTGATCTTTCCATCTCTCTATCTTATTTCATTATATTTACCTTACTTGCATTACTTATCTATATTTGTTTATATATGTTCATATTGATCAAGAGTTGAATTCACATAAGATAGAATCGAAGTTTCAAAAAGTAAACAAAAGTTTTCATAAATTAAAAAGACGTAAAACTATTCAACCCCCTTCTAGTTTTCCACAAATAGCGTCAACCCTTCATCACTCACCGAAATCAACTCAGCCAATATAAGTGGTTGCTTCAACATCTGCCCATTCCGGGACATAAATCTCAAGGTTCCTTCCACAATGCGTCAAAATTCGCATAACAAAACTATCATCCAACCTACGCAGAATGAACACAGAACGGAATTACTAATAGAGAACCTAAATCATTCAAAGGATATCATCATCAGGTAACGGAAATTTAAATAGGTTAAGAGGAAATGAATTACGTCATCGATAGCTTCATCCTTCACAGAATCAACCCTTCCAAACCCAAACATTGCTTCAAAATTTCATCCATTCAAACTCATGATTTCATATCTCTTCTAATTCCAAGCAGTCTGCCTACGTCTGTCTATATGATCATAGGGTGGAAATGAATTATAAACTTAAGTCTGGTCCCTCAAGCCTTCGGCACCTCTTCTGGACACTGTGGTGTGGTAACGTGAATCTCTGACATGATCACCGTGCATTTTTCCATTCGCGAGTCTGCTTCTGCTCTCAATTCATCTTAGTACAACTAAAATGAATAGAGAAGCAAGACTGTGCGTCTTTGACAGGTCTTCTAACATAGTTCAAAATTCGGCAACTCAAACTGCTGTCATCACAGGATACCTGGTAATGTTGTCTGCTACGATCTCTGAACGCCAATCAAATCTATTCTTCCAGAACAAACGGTCAATCTACTTAATACGAAGATGATCTACGTGTTCCTCGTTCGTCTCTGAGCATAAACACACTGTCATACTATGACAATTGTACAAATACTCGCGAAAACATGATTCTATTAGCCAATACAATTGGCATCCTTTAAAGTTCACAATGATTCACAACGAATACGAAAGCAGCTTCAGGAATTGTCTCAGGGAAACTTCATATCTACTTCACATCACCTATCTCCCTCTTCATGAATAAAACTGAAATGCTTCACGGAGGTTACTCTCAGTTAGTCATCTACCTTCTTAGAAGTTCTTGTGGTTGCTTTTTCCGTCCTTCAAGCATTAAATGAGGCCGTCTAATACGGAGTTTCAAAAAATAGAACAAATCAATCATTGATACGCAGAAATGGATAATGAGTATGGATAGGGATACGGTTAAATTCACGATAGTCGATACGTCGCGGCATACTTCTCTCTTTCTTCTTCATAAACCAATAGGAGCATTCAAAGAGAACACTGAGGTGAACAAAATCGTATTCCATCAGTTCCTTTAATCTCTCAACTTCTATGGCATCATGGTTTCCTCAACTGAGATCGGTTCAATGCCAAGCAGGAGGGAATCCCAAGAGGTTCATCAGAAAACACAAATTTTTTTTTGTACAACAAATACTTCCAATGTCGGAGCTTCTAAGGGTGGATACTAATAGGTGTCAGGAGAACTTGACAATCTAATGAGATCGGAATATGTGCTTTCATAGCAACATTAATCTTAACAGATTTAAGCGGTTGAGAGTCATCATAACAAAAGTAGGGTGAAAAATAGATTGCTAAAAGTCTTATATCAGATATGGTAGTCTTTGGTAGCTTTATGAAGAGCCAGCCAATCCATAACCAAAAGACCTCAAAATCAACTATATCAAAAGTAAATGGATTCGTAGATCGAATACGGTCATCAAGCCAGACGGGTAGCTTGTATGTCAAGGTCAAGTACATGGTTCATCATTGTGTTGAGATAGATAAGCGAACAGTTCAAAGTGTCGGAATTTTGTTTAGCTTTCTAGCATAAGGGGCAGGTAGGGTGTGTATCATTGGTAATACGAACATCGTATAACCGTCAAAAGTGAGCTTGTATGGAATATTAGCTATCAGCATCATCATGCGTAGTTAACAATTTCGTACTGAGATAGTATTTACATCATATCCTTCCAAAGGAAACTGGTTGGCAGGTAAGATTTATCATTCAAATGGAGGGGACAAAACTTCCTATATTCGGGGTTAATAATTACCAGGGTTCTCATAAGAGTAGTAATGGATTACGCAGAATTAAGTAGTATCAGATGATACACTTCATATCCGACATGAGTAGTGAATTCATAGAATGTGTCAAACACATTATGGTTGAATGACCATCTGGATGGTCGGAAGGTATCTAACTGTTTATCGAACAGATCGGAAGTGGAGATCAAAATTAGGAAGTGAAACTTAAATGGTGTAAGGTATCCATGAAGTTTTCGAGGAATTCCAAACTTACTTGGTTACTAAGCTTAAGTTGCAAAACTTTCTAGTTTCTGAAACAAATGTTCTTATGAGGCTTAGCTAAAGGCAAAGGCACGAATCAGAGTGATGCGGAAGCAATGATACTTACATAGATGTCCTAGTCTACCAATTCCTCACCGGTAATAACTTAAGTTCTCATGGGGAAATCCTAAAGCAATATCTCAAAGGTTGTCTTATGAGCGCCTACAGTGGAAACATAATGGTCCAAACTTCACAGGCCAAGGGTAAATGTATTACAAGTCGCAGCCTGTCGCTCTGATACCATAATTGTAACACCCCAACCCGAAAAGGGTAGAAGTATTACGTTATGGTGACATATCAAAGCAAACAAAAGCATATGACATAAATAATACAAAATGAATTTCAAAGGTTACAAAGAGAAAATCTGAAACTACAAGGTTACAAAAGAAGAATTACAAAAATTACTAAGTCTAAATATAATCTCTTCTAGTCGTCTCTAATCCGGAATGGCTATCAAGGTATAGTCTTCTAAGTCAAAGATACTCTCCACTCATACCCAGCTTCCTACTAAAAAAACCTGCCGCAGGAAATGAAATGCGGCTGAGCTTAAAAAGACCAATGAACAGATATATATATATATATATATATATATATATATATATATATATATATATATATATATATATATATATATATAACATAACCTAACGGTAAATAAGCATAAGCAGCGAAAGGGTAAGAATACGAAACGAAAAGCATAAACATGAAAGTCATACGAATACTAAGAAGAACAAACTATCACGAATGCATGAGGACTGAATAAGTAATGAATCAAGGAAATGAAATGAAAATAAAGGAGGGTTCATATAAGGATGTGCCATAAGAACTCCATACATAATCCGTCAAATCATATCATATCTTAAAAGTGCACGAAGAGGGGAGACCTCTAAGTACTAATAAAAGTGTGAGAAGGAGTGCAAGGCACACACCACCTGGTCACCATAATCACATAGACATAAAACCTAGGATGCATCCATACGCTCCCTAACAAAATATGAATGCCAGTACTGGACTGGTCACGCATATATAAAGTTGGTTAATAGTGATCGCGATAAAATACATATACATAAGGGGGAACGCCGTAGATCTATCACACCTCTACGGGAGTGTCATGCCTAAGGTGCCATCAAAGACATGGTCCTAGTACCTCTAGAACTAGTTAAGCTCAGGCACGGAATATCATATCATACACAATCAAAACTAGTATGGCAAGAGAAACGAGAAAGTAACTCAAATAAGCATGGCAAACACATAAGCATAGCATGGCAGAGACATTTAAATAAATGTCAGAATGGATCAATAAGAATGACAATCATACAATGAAAGTCACGAATCAACTAGGGAATCATATCAAGGTCAAATGTCAAGTCATCAAAGTATCAACGGTTCATCATCAAAGGTTCATAATCGAAGGTTCATAATCAAATGGTTTATTTAAAGAAATCTTTATCAAATGATCTTCATAAAAATGATCTGTTTTCATAAAAGTAGTCTTTAAAATTAGTTTTCCTAAAAGATAGCAAAATTCCATATAAAAGTGGTATCGCATCGTTCGTAAACATCATTTTAAAATAGTTTTTCTCAAAACATTTCCATGATATAATTAAGAAAGGTTTTCACATCTAGTCACCAAACTCAAATGAACCTTCGAAGTGTAAAGTGATTCGAATACTAATATTACAGGGTAACGAACGAATTTTATCAAGTATTATATCACAAGGATCATAATGAATGAATGTCAAATGGATCATGAAGAACGAATCAAATATAAGGGAACATAGCAATGGCTTAGGGAATCCTAATGAATCAAGATCAAGAAAGTCATGAGATCGAAAGCACCCTTACTAAAAAAGGGTAGAATATCTGTACCTTAAACCGCCAGGGAAACACACACTAGAAACATAAGGATCGGAATAATTCCTTCTTCAGGGAATCTACATGAATTATAAGTTTACTTATAAGTTTCATAGTTTCTTAATCATATATGTTTCATTTTAGTTTTCTTTCCATATTAAGTAACTTTCCAAAAATAGCAAGTTTCCATATTTAGTAATATTAGTTATAAACATTCAAGTAAATCCATTTAATCGACTTAAAGTATTAAAGATGACCATATTGATAGTTTAAGGTTCATAATACCATTTATATAAGTTTAGGGTTCATAGTGTAGTTTTCATAAGTTTAGGCTTCATAGTGCAAATATAACAAGTTTAACGATTATAATGTCATTATGGTAAGGTTAGGGTATAAAATGTAATTATTATAAAGTTACATGATTAAACAAGTTAAGTCCCTTAATTTAGAAGAATGACAATTGAAACCCTTTAGTTTGGAAAATAAACACATAGCACCTTTTAAATCCTTTTTAACACTTAACAGTTTTTAAGTACGAATTTGTTATGTTTTACCTAATTTATGAATCATATAAGAACTCAGAAATAAAATCCCCAAAAATTCCCAGAGATACTTTAATGTCTTAAGTATTTTACATACTTTTTCCAGATTTTATTAAGTAGTACAACTATAGATTAAAAATCACTTAAGCCAACTCGTTCAGATTTCTGATCAGTTTTAACATACGAAAAGTTTGTAATTTGTAACCCCTTCAGAAAAATCTATAAAAATTCTAGTAATTAATAGACATATGAAATTTTACTCCGTTCAAAGGGCATCTTCTAATTCAACATGGTTTGCAAATTAAAATTCAAAAACATGGACGGATTTTCCAGACATACGAATTACGACTGACACTTAATTTTCCAAAAATCAAAAAGTTGCCTTCCCGACCTCTAAAAATTACAAGGTTAATTTCTACAGAAAGCTATTTTCTTGAATTTAGTTTTAGACTCCAGAAACACCCAAATACACTTTGGTTATCATCAAAATACAATCGATTAAAGTCAGACTAATTTCCAGATCAGAAAACTGTTTCAATATTTTATGTGATTACTCATTCAAAAACTCACCCATTAACACCCATCCTTCATATATAACTCAAAAACACATTAGGTTGATTCATACATGACCTTAACATGTTCATAGTAATCATATTCATAGAACTTTCATATGGATCGATTCATATACTAAGTTTTTAGGGTTGTTATTTCATGTGACATAGTTATCATTTTATGTGGCATCTTTTTTTATCATCATATGTATTCATTATTTTGACAAGAACTTCAAGAACGAATCGAATCTAACAAGATTTAACAAGAAGGGATGATATACAATACCCTTGTAGCGTGATCAAAACACAAGAACACCACACGAATCACCGACTTCTCCTTTCCTTCCTCCTTGTGGTGATCGATCAACAAAAAAAAAAAAAAAAAAAAAACAATGGGTCGATTAGGGTTTTATCAAGAGTTTCAAATGGATTGAACATGACGTGATTAAGCTTACCTTAGGACAAGAACACCACAAAGATCACCAAAACTTCTTCCTTGGAAATTCTTGGATCGAACAAGATGAGAGGGAAAAAAAGATGTCGACAATTTAGAGTGTGAGAAGTTAGGGTTTTTTTTTTTTTTTTTTTTTTTTTTTTTTTTTTTTTTTTTTTTTTTTTTTAGGTTATGTGATTAAGATAGGACCGAATATGTGTGTTTTGGGTTAAGTAGGGAATGTATCTTCACATGTAGTAGGTGTTGTTATTAAATAATGTGTTATCGTTCTTGTTTAATTGAATAATAACAGTTGTTTTGTTTAATGTGTTAACGTTAACGTGTTATTGTTTAATGTGTTAACGTGTTTGTGTTAATGTGTTAACATTGTTGTTGTTTAATGTGTTAACGTTAACGTGTTTGTGTTAATGGGATGCACTAACCGAACCCTCCCTAGTGAGAGGGTAGGTGTACTTTGTGTACTTTGATAGGCTGAGACTTGTTAGTGGAGGTGAGGGTAGGTGTACTTTCCATTTTTTGTTTTGTCTTCATTCATTTTTTTCTTCTCGAAAGCAAAAGCATCCAACTACTTTGTTTCTTATTTTCGTTGATATACACAAGAAAAGGACAGCTCCATGTAAAAGTATATAAAAAAAAAAAAAAAGGGTTGTAAAAGTTATAAAAAATAAAACAATTTGTAAAAGTTAAAAAAAAAAAAAGTTGTAAAAGTTATAAAAAAATAAAAAAATTAATTTCGAAATAAAAAAAATTTAATTTCGAAATAAAAAAAATTTAATTTTGAAATAAAAAAAATTAATTTCGAAATAAAAAAAAAATTAATTTCGAAATAAAGTAAGTTGTTAAAAAAAATTTAATTTCGAAATAAAAAAAAATAATTTTGAAATAAAAAAATTAATTTCGAAATAAAAAAAAAATTAATTTCGAAATAAAGTAAGTTGTTAAAAAAAAAGAATTTTGAAATAAAAAAAATTAATTTTGAAATAAAAAAATTAATTTCGAAATAAAAAAAATTTAATTTCGAAATAAAGTAAGTTGTTGTTAAAAAAAAATTTAATTTCGAAATAAAAAAAATTAATTTCGAAATAAAGTAAGTTGTTTTGTTTATTTGAATAATAACAGTTGTTTTGTTTAATGTGTTAACGTTAACGTGTTATTGTTTAATGTGTTAACGTTAACGTGTTTGTGTTAATGTGTTAACATTGTAGTTGTTTAATGCGTTAACGTTAACGTATACAAAAAAACAAAAATTACACTCAAAATAAACATTACACTAAAAAATAACACATAAAATAAACATTACAAAAAAAAAAAGTACAAATCGCTGCAAGACAAAAGTACAAAAAAATGTACTAAAGTACTAAAAAGTACAAAAGTATTAAAAAAAAAAAAAAAAAAAAAAAAAAGGTACAAATGTACCTCCCTACTAGGTAGGGAGGGTCAGTATATCAATTATAGGGAGGGTCAGTATATCACGAGCCTATATGTAATATACCGACGACACGTCGTCAGTATATTTGTAAGTTTTTTTTCTTAGTTTGCTTTTGTACCGGCGACATGTCGTCGGTACAATATAAGCTTTGTTTAGCTTTGTGTATTTTGTACCGATGACATGTCGTCGGTACAAAAATTAATTCTTTTTGACTTTAGTTGACTATTTGGTAATTACGTTAATAATTAACAATATTGTACCGACGACATGTCGTCGGTACAATACTCATCGAACCCACAAAATGGTTGACTGAAAATGGTTGTGGGACCCACTTTGTCGTCGGGAACAGCCCCGACGAGACATCCACGACTATGACCTGCCTTCGTCATGTCGTCGGCATAATAATATATCGTCGACTTGACGTCGGCACGGTGGAACCTTAGTCGTCGGGGAAAGCCCCAAATGTACTAGTGTGTATCAAGTATCTCAACTGAAAATTATGAAACCGCCATATCTATATGTCAATTAAGTGTATGTCAACTTCCGCTATGATGGCTTGGCGGTTAGGGACGCTAAGCATGATGTGAGAGATGTCAAGTCGAGGCTCTCACATCATGGAGAGTGTCATTTGTCTGTGATTACGGCATTTTACCTCTCACATGATATATGATGACTATGAGACTGATGTAGACATACCCAAAAGACCCAAAGATTGTTTTTGCACTTATTAAAGTGTTTATGTGGTTTCGTTTTTGATCTTGACATTTGATTTTAATCCAATAGTTGAGGATCCTATAACTTGAGTCAAGTTGTCCCACCAACTTGAGAGGATCCTCTTCCTATTGACAGTTACTACACAAACTCAAGTTAGTTGTCTGCAAGTGTTTATGTTTGCTTCTCATAAGGTTGTTCGTCTGCAAGTTTTGTTTTTCATCTCAAAAGGTTCTATGGTCCCTTAGTGGGTTCTGCTTCAGTTAGTTTCGAGGTTTGTTTGGTTTTGGTCATAGCTCTTTTGTATGTTCCGTGTTGTGTTTTGTTTTGAATTTTATATTTTACTTGGTCGGGTTCCTCTCTCTTTAAGTGTCTTGTTTGGAGGGGTGGAACGCCATTTGTATGTATTGTCTTTGTTGCGTTTTTAATATATTGATGCATTTCAAAAAAACTACACAAACTCAACTTAACATCCATCAAACTAGCTAGTTAAGGTTTAGTTGGTTTCTAACTTTGTTCCTTTCTTTTTATATTACCTAAAAGCTTTTCATTCATTCAAACTTCAACTACTCCACTCCGTCTCAATTTATTTGTCAGGAGAGAGAAAACACAAAGTTTAATAAAAGTTGGGCCACTTTAATTTTCAACCACTAAAATGGAATATTCCTCCACTAGATTCTCTAGTTTTTACTAAATAAGGAAAGTGGACAATTAATTTGAGACATCCATAAAAGGAAATATGGACAATTAAATTGAGACGGAGGGAGTACTTTACTAGGTAGTTGGTGTTCTTGAAGTCGGATATAGGCTTTAATGTGTTCAGACTATTCCTACTATTTCTTTAATGCCAACACAGACCAGATAAGAAATGTTTAATAACATTGATACATCTTTTCAAGCTTTAATTGGTTCACCAAACACAAGAGTATTTACTTTTTGAAGCTGCTTGAATTTGTAAGTTGAATCCCACACAAGAATTGTGTTTCTAAAATTTCCCATTAAAAACCAACAGTTCATAGAGTTATCTGCAATTCATTGACCATAATGTTTTTAAATTGTAAAAAAAAAAAAATAAAAAAAAAAAAAAAACTTGTGGGAAAACTTATAGTTAGACACTGTACAGTAACAGATTTCATCGAAAGAGGGTTGGTTATAATTTTTTTCCATTTTAAAGCACCATACTCACCTCATTGATATAGGCTCGTTAGAAGCAAGAGAAAAGATTAAGGCACAATTACATTTACTCTAAGCACTGTGTTAGACACAAGAATATAAAATCAAAACAAGGATTTTATCTCTTCAATTCTACACACTAACATAATTACAAGTGTTTCTTTCTAAAGAATAGATGGACAATAACGTATTGTTGTCAGGATCCCGATCATATAAAAACAAGCAGGATCGTAGTAGGATCCCAATTCAAGCAGGATCGGATAGGATCGTAGGATCACACGCAGGATCGTAAACGATCCGATCCTACTACAAGCCTATGTTTCTTATTGTTTCTTTTCCCTAACTCAATCCTTTTTTGCAAGGTTTTCAAGATCGGGATCCTACTTATGATCGATTTTGTCTTTGCAAGATCGAGATCGTAATATCGGATCGGGATCTTAAGATCCTACCATAATGTCATTTTTTTAGTATCCTTTGTAATATTATACAAATTTATAAATTATTATATATCATAAACACAAAATTATATAAATGTTTCATAGAAATGTTGTCCTAAATTATGGTTATGAAATGTATAAGAAGATTAACATGTTGTTTTTTAAATTTTACAAAACACAATTTATAAATTTGTAGTTTTTAGTTTGCTGGTTCGAGAAAAGTAAGATCGGATCGGATTAAATCTTAAGATCCTATGGTCAGGATCGGGATCCTATAAGATCTTAAGCTTTCAAAGATCCCATGTAAGATCCGGATCGTTTTTGCTTTGCAGTATCGTAAAATCGTAAGATCTTAAGATCAGAATCGGGATCTTGACAACCATGCTTTTTTGGCCTACTTAAAACACAATCACTTTAATCAAACTATTGAAACTTGAAATTAATAGATAATTGCATTATTGCTATTAGTATGATGTTTGCACTTAAACAATTTCATGAAACAGTCGCATAAAGTTGTGTTTGATATTATACTCTCTGAAAATGTACAACTCCTAATAGAAAAAAGAACATTTAGTCGCATCTCCGATCCAGATCCAATCCTGGTCCTGATTCGACTCTGCGATCCTTATCTTGTAACAACAAAAACGATCATATGTAGGATTAATAGTATTATCCCATAGACATAGTTATTTCACAAACTTAGGAAGTGTTTGGTTTGAGGGTTTGGTATGGGTTTTAGATTGATGTGACCCAAAACAATCGTTTGGTTGTATATTTTGGAAATAGGAATGGAATTAGTAATGATAGATTGATAGATTACTAAATAGGTGGGTTTCACTTGAAACCTGCGGGCCTCATTTTTTTTCCTCTCACATTCCTAACTTTTTTATTATAATATAATATTTAAATACAATATAAAATTTAATAAATTATATATAATAATATATTTTCTCTCTCCTACTTTTTTCTCAAATCTTTCTCACATCTTTCAAACCTTTCCCAAATCCGAATCCAATTCCAATCCCACTTACGAACCAAACGCACCCTTAAAGTCACAAATGACTAGTTAAGATTTGGTTTGCTTTTTCACTTTATTCATTAATATTACTTTTTACTTTAACAAAATGCTTTGGATTTACAAACTTCAACCACCAATCTGATGTATGGTTAAAGACTACAAAGGTGAAAGACTGAAAGGTGCAGACATCCAAGCAAGTATCCAACCACCTAATCTGATGTATCAATAGCTGTGGTGCCTTGGTGGAGTGCATTTACTATTTCTTCTTAAGTTAAAAAGCTATGTACATCCTTTTGTCCAATGGATGTTCAATTTGCTAGGTACCTTCGACATTAAACACTCTTTCACCACAACTCTACCCTTTCTATATATATATCTCTCTCTCTCGTGACCAATTTGTTCAACCCAACTTTGCAACTCAGCTATTTTAAATGCAAGCTTCTCAAAATGATTTTCCACCCAACAATGATCTCTAAACCAAGGTGGTTTTGTGTTAACACTAGTGGTATAGACTATCTTCATAAATATACACAGGTTAGTCATTTTTTTCTTGCAATATTTTCATAAAATAGCATGTAAGATTGTAAATGTGCGAGAAACATTGCTATTTCGATCAAAATTTCTTGGTTATTTTGTGAGTAGAAGCACCTTTCAGGAATCATATTTTCACGTCTCATTAGAGTGTGTGACGTATGATAAAAACTATGACTTATAACAGGAGAAATTGGGTTTCCGAAAACAGTATATGCATGATTAATCAAAAACATGATACTGATAACCAAATATTTTTTAACCTTGCAGCTGTAATATTTTCCTGATTCTCACATTAAACTGAGTAACAAACCCCTAGAAATTGACTTATAATGTGAAATCAAATAAGTTACGTAGGAAAGAAAAAAGATAATATTTTATCATGAATTGTGAAACCAAATTGTTCCATCATTCCAATGTATTAATATTTTATCAAAATAAACTGAGTAAGTCTGTAACATTTAAGGTGAGCAGTTTGATGAATAAAGCCTGAAACAAAAGAAAGAAGAAAAAAAAAAAAAAAAAAAAAAAAAGCAACGTCTCATATCATACATTTATTTTTACCATGGTAGTTGTTTCTTGTTTACTTGACCAAGGACTCATAACTTCCAAAACCCCCTATAGATTTCTACCATACCTTTTCAAAATATCAATCTCACAGTAACCTCGTCTGCGTTTTTGTGAGTGTTTCATCTATAGATAATCAATAAATTAAACTAAATCACCCTTTATATTGGTACTTCTTAAGTTAGAAAGCAAGAAGATCATAACCATGCATATTGATGTTGATGTAAGTATTTCAAAAGAGTAGTATGTTTTTCTTGCATTTCAATTAAACCAAATTACCTAAATATCTAGATAGTCATTTTTACTAATCTAAACTAATTTCTTGTGTTTTACAAAAATGAACCAAATCTGTCACATCAAACTTTTCAGTCGCCCGAATAACTCCCGTCACCCGAAATTTCCTCATCGCCTCTCAATATAATTGCCCGGAAGTCGCCCTAGTTTATTGAAAATCGACCCACATTAATGCCCTCACCTTCCTCCATAACTCATTTAATTCTTCACTTTTGAAAACACAGTAACAAGACCCACACAAAAAGCACTCACTTCACTTTTGTAGAGTAACTCATTCAATCAGGGGCGAATCTAGCTTGAGCACAGGGTATGCATGTGCATACCCTGTGAAAAATTGTAGCAGTGTTAAAAAATTTTGATATCATCGGAAGTTGCTACAAAACACGCTAAAAACTTACTCGTGCATACCCTCTAAAATACTGTAAAACCATGAGTGCATACCCATAGATTTCAAAGGAAAAAAGGGGGAAAGTAATTCACGCCTGATAATTTTGAGTAGGTTGGCTGTCTTGAGGAAGAAGAAGGGAGTCAGATAGTCGATGAATCCTTGTTTTTTAGTGGCTTAATTACTGGTCTTATTTGCAGTTGTTTTTAAGAAAACATACATGTATTTGTTAAAATTTGAAAAGCATAAGGTAAGTGTAGACTTATGACCAGTTAACTATGCAAATAAGAGTATCAGTTGTGGTTTACTTCAGCACAGGATGTTATGTATGTGTTATTATCCAAATTGTGAACGTCACTTGTTTTTGCTTGAAGATGTAGAATTATAAGGATTAATTTTGGATGAAATTTTGCACTTATTATTTATAGAGGTTTAAATGTAGGTTGTATCTTTATTGCAGTGTCCTTTTGTCCGCGATAATGTGTACATGATTTGGCGGATCTGTGAAGATGGACAAGTATGTTTTTTCCTAATATTGCGTGAGTAGTGTATTGAATTGATTCTAATATTTGTATTAATTTTCTTAGATGCGTGTGCGAAGTCAAGATGGTACTTGGGGAAACATGACCCTGCCAAATTTGCTGCCTCATCCACATGTGCCTAATGCTAATGGAAATCCCAATGCTGATGTTACTTTCGTGACTCACGTAAATTATGATCTGCACTATTACTCGATCTTAAATTTATACTTACTATATGAGATTTGACTACTTGAAAATTGGATCTTTATGGAATAGAAGAATTCTGCCATTTATTTACGTGATTGATATTTTATTTGTGTGTGCAGTATAGAGAGAAACTTCGAATGCATAAACTGTTTCTGGAAGTAAAATATGTCATGGGAAGGGAGCATATCATCGGTATCAAGGAGCAATTGGTAAACCCGCCGCCGCCCTCCAAGTCGTTGTACGAAGAAGATTAGTTAGCATTTTATTTTATGCACTACAATGATTAGTCCATTTGGATTTGGGTTACGAACAGCTTAGTTTTGTGTACTTTAAGGGTGTGTTTGGTAAAAGTAGCGGTGCGCAGTAGCCATAACTCACAGCTCATAACTCACAGCTCACCGCTCACAACTTCTTAAAAAAGCAATGCAAAAATGAGCTTTCCTAAAAAATAACACCGCTCCTTTGCCAAACGAATAATAAAAATCAAAAAGGTCACTGCTCATCGCCTCAAAAAGCTCCGCGCCAAACATAACTTAGATTTCTCTATCTTTGCTGTTACAACTAAATGCAGTAGCATCTCTCTTTTATTTTGCGTTTCATTGGATATTTCGTAATCAAAGTCATGTATGTTTAATTTTTCTTGCTTTAATTATTGTATTATTTCAGTCGTTGCTTTCTGTGTACAGTACTAATTTTGTCTTTGGTAACTTTTAACTTAACTGAATAAATCATATGTTAGACTTGCAATAGCTAATGTGGTACTGGAGTGGTAGTTAATAGTTTGGGTGAATAAATCATATGTTCAGTAGACAGTAGCAAGGTTTTTAGAAAGAAAAAAAAATAAAAAATCAAGTGGGTTGCAAACAAGCCGCAAGTTCAAGCATGAGCCTGAGCCCAATAAACTAACTTGGAACACATAATGAGCCAAGTCTACCTTTTAATTATCTCAGCCTGAGCTTTTCGAGCTATGTACATATATTTTTTATTATAGCCTGAGCATCAGAAGTGGTAACATATGGAATAGCAACCTGACTAAATTGCTCACGTACTTTCTTCCATTCGAGCAACACCTAACAGCAAAACATCCATCAGTTGTTGTAAGTTCTTAGTTTATATCATCTCATAAGTTATGAAAAGGGTGTCATTAGACTATGTGAAGTGATTATGCGTATACTTGAGGACTGATATATTGTAGGATCCCTATTGCTAGCCTCTATATTGGTTGCACTACCATTGGCTTTATGGTCTGTTTGTGTTGTTGTGGGCAGTATTTAGCTTATGGGTTTCTTCGTCCGGGTTTTGGCACTTTTAAAGCTATTGGTGAAGGATATACTCATAGACCGATAAGTTTTGCTATTGTCTAATTGTAAGTATATTAGATAATGTTGTAGAGGTGGCAAAAAGGCAGGAAGGATAAGGTAACGGGTAATTTTTTGGTATGGGTAAAAATGCATTGAGTATTGACACTTATAATTATCACTTAATATGATTTAGTAACTAACTAGACAATGACATTTATAATTTATACTAATATTGATATAAAACGATATAGGAGTTTTTACTTTTTATGCAGTTTGAAACTTTGAATACACTTTGGTAACTTTTAACTTAACTGACCCGTTAAAGACAATTCAGAGCCCACATCGACCCTTTAGCAAAATGAAATTGCCACCATTAAAACATGTTTTGAGCTGTGTTTTTTCTCTATTTGTTCATTTTAGTTTATAAAAAAATATTATGAAATGTGGTTATCAGGACGGAACATGGGATACCATCAAGTGGAGTTTAACTTTCGTTAGGGACTTAACAGATGTATGTTTGTATTCATACTTCTCAATGCTCGATGATCTCCGGAAATAAGACCCTCCAGGGGTAGAATTGAGATAAAGTTAGACACATTTCCTTCTTAAAAGTTGAAAACACGGGTCATTTAAGCTTAATTTCATATTGTAAAGCTCATTGTTGTGTTGTTGTGCAGGGTGGTTTATGTTCATATAGTCATTTTGGTGGGTTTGCTAGGGTTCGTTGTTGAGTTTCCGGTGGTCACAGTTGATGGTTCACTTATATAGTATGACTATTATGGATTATGAAACTCAACTGATTGTAATTATTTCTTCAGGATTTATTGTATATGCTATCGTCATTTTCTTTTTATTTTTTATTTTAAGTATAGTATGATTATCGTGGATGATAATTGATTGTAAGGTTTTATTTTTATTGATGATCAGGCAGCTTCTTACATTCTTGGTGTTTCATCTGCTGTGTAAAAATTTAATAGAGGTGTGCTCTCTGTTTTTCAACTTTTTAATCCTTATTTTCATTATTTTAAAAAGAGTAAACTGCAAAAATCATCCATGTGGTTTATAATTTTTGGCACATATCATCCCTATCTCATACTATTGGCACTAATCATCCCTAAGTGGTCAATCCAGTGCCGCAGTTTACTAAATACTCCCTCCGTCCCTAAATAAATGTCCACTTAGACTTTTTTTGGTCTTTATTATTCAACTTTGACCTTAATTATTTTTGTTTGTGTTATATAATACTTGATGCAAAATATATGAATGGATTGGGTTTTAAAAGTATTTTTCATTGGTATAATTTTCATCAAGTATTATATAACACAAAAAAAATTATTTAAAGTCAAAGTTGAACAAGAAAGACTGTAAAAAGTCAAAGTGGACATTTATTTAGGGACGGAGGGAGTATTTCTTTTTTGAAAAAAATCATCCCTATTAGGGATGATTGGTGGCGATGGTTTAACCACTTAGGGATGATTAGTGCTAATAGTATGAGATAGGGATGATATGTGCCAAAAACTATAAACCATAGGGATGATTTTTGCAGTTTACTCTTTTAAACATGCCATGAAGTAAATACTTTTAAGTTTCTATTGACAAAAGGAGTATGTGAGTGTAATTGTAATTTTCTCCTTAGCTCTGTTTGAAGATGAATTGCAGCTATGTTAGATGGGACAAAAGGAATATGCAAGTTATAATATAAAGAGTCAATTCTTTAAATGCTCCAAAGGTACAAGGCTACTCACCCTAAATGCCTCAAAAAATTCCAATTTCTCCAAATGCCCTATCGGCGACGGTCGCCCCTGAATTCTTGGGCGACTATCATATATGTGACAAGTGTCCCTATACTTGTCCCTACCATGTACTTGCATAGTACTAGTTAGACTAGGTTAGTTCTTGGGCGACTGGGTCCCGCATTTCTTGAGCGACTTGTTTTTTTTTTTGTCTTTTAGTAAAAAAGTACAGTCTTTTTATATTTATATAATAGTACATATTTTTTGGGTGACTGGGTCCCACTCTTGTGTATCCTTAGGCGACTAGTTAGGTAGAGAGTACATTTTTATATATTTTTTATTGTATTTGTATTTGTGCCATACTTTTTAAATACCAAATAAACTTAAAAACAAAAATACAATTTATACTTTTTAAAATACATTTAAATACAAAAAATAATTTATACACTTAAAATCAATTACACTGAAAAAAAAAATCAAATTAACACACACTTTAACAAACACTCCTGCTACTACACACTCCTAAACACACTCCTGCTACTAACACACACTCCTGCTACTACACACTCCTAAACACACACTCAAACTCCTATTGTAACACCCCAACCCGAAAAGGGTAAAAGTATTACGTTATGGTGACATATCAAAGCAAACACAAGCATATGACATAAATAATACAAAATGAATTTCAAATGTTACAAAGAGAAAATCTGAAACTACAAGGTTACAAAAGAAAATTACTAAGTCTAAATATAATCTCTTCTAGTCGTCTCTAATCCGGAATGGCTATCAAGGTATAGTCTTCTAAGTCAAAGATACTCTCCACTCATACCCAGCTTCCTACTAAAAAAACCTGCCGCATGAAAAGAAATGCGGCTGAGCTTAAAAAGCCCAGTGAACATATATATATATATATATATATATATATATATATATATATATATATATATATATATATATATATATATATATATATATATATATATATATATATATATATATATATATATATATATAACATAAATTAACGGTAAATAAGCATAAGCAGCGAAAGGGTAAGAATACGAAACGAAAAGCATAAACATGAAAGTCATACGAATACTAAGAAGAACAAACTATCACGAATGCATGAGGACTGAATAAGTAATGAATCAAGGAAATGAAATGAAAATAAAGGAGGGTTCATATAAGGATGTGCCATAAGAACTCCATACATAATCCGTCAAATCATATCATATCTTAAAAGTGCACGAAGAGGGGAGACCTCTAAGTACTAATAAAAGTGTGAGAAGGAGTGCAAGGCACACACCACCTGGTCACCATAATCACATATACATAAAACCTAGGATGCATCCATACGCTCCCTAACAAAATATGAATGCCAGTACTGGACTGGTCACGCATATATAAAGTTGGCCAATAGTGATCGCGATAAAATACATATACATAAGGGGGAACGCCGTAGATCTATCACACCTCTACGGGAGTGTCATGCCTAAGGTGCCATCAAAGACATGGTCCTAGTACCTCTAGAACTAGTTAAGCTCAGGCACGGAATATCATATCATACACAATCAAAACTAGTATGGCAAGAGAAACGAGAAAGTAACTCAAATAAGCATGGCAAACACATAAGCATAGCATGGCAGAGACATTTAAATAAATGTCAGAATGGATCAATAAGAATGACAATCATACAATGAAAGTCACGAATCAACTAGGGAATCATATCAAGGTCAAATGTCAAGTCATCAAAGTATCAACGGTTCATCATCAAAGGTTCATAATCGAAGGTTTATAATCAAATGGTTTATTTAAAGAAATCTTTATCAAATGATTTTCATAAAAATGATCTTTAATAACGGTTTTCATAAAAGTAGTCTTTAAAATTAGTTTTCATAAAAGATAGCAAAATTCCATATAAAAGTGGTATCGCATTGTTCGTAAACATCGTTTTAAAATAGTTTTTCTCAAAACATCTCCATGATATAATTAAAAAGGGTTTTCACATCTAGTCACCAAACTCAAATGAACCTTCGAAGTGTAAAGTGATTCGAATACTAATATCACAGGGTAACGAACGAATTTTATCAAGTATTATAACACAAGGATCGTAATGAATGAATGTCAAATGGATCATGAAGAATGAATCAAAGTATAAGGGAACATAGCAATGGCTTAGGGAATCCTAATGAATCAAGACAAAGAAAGTCAGGAGATCGAAAGCACCCTTACTGAAAAAGGGTAGAATATCTGTACCTTAAACCGCCAGGGAAACACACACTAGAAACATAAGGATCGGAATAACTCCTTCTTCAGTGAATCTACACGAATTATAAGTTTACTTATAAGTTTCATAGTTTCTTAATCATATAGGTTTCATTTTAGTTTTCTTTCCATATTAAGTAACTTTCCAAAAATAGCAAGTTTTCATATTTAGTAATATTAGTTATAAACATTCAAGTAAATCCATTTAATCGACTTAAAGTATTAAAGATGACCATATTGATAGTTTAAGGTTCATAATACCATTTATGTAAGTTTAGGGTTCATAGTGTAGTTTTCATAAGTTTAGGGTTCATAGTGCAAATATAACAAGTTTAAGGATTATAATGTCATTATGGTAAGGTTAGGGTATAAAATGTAATTATTATAAAGTTACATGATTAAACAAGTTAAGTCCCTTAATTTAGAAGAATGACAATTTAAACCCTTTAGTTTGGAAAATAAACACATAACACCTTTTAAATTCTTTTTAACCCTTAACAGTTTTTAAGTACGAATTTGTTATGTTTTACCTAATTCATGAATCATATAAGAACTCGGAAATAAAATCCCCAAAAATTCCCAGAGATACTTTAATGTCTTAAGTATTTTACGTACTTTTTTCAGATTTTATTAAGTAGTAAAACTATAGATTAAAAATCACTTAAGCCAACTCGTTCAGATTTCTGATCAGTTTTAACATACGAAAAGTTTGTAATTTGTAACCCCTTCAGAAAAATTCAGAAAAATCTATAAAAATTCCAGTAATTAATAGACATATGAAATTTTACTCTGTTCAAAGGGAATCTTCTAATTCGACACGGTTTGCAAATTAAAATTCAAAAATACGGACGGATTTTCCAGACATACGAATTCTGACTGACACTTAATTTTCCAAAAATCAAAAAGTTGCCTTCCCGACCTCTAAAAATTACACGGTTAATTTCTACAGAAATATATTTTCTTGAATTTAGTTTTAGACTCCAGAAATACCCAAATACACTTGGTTATCATCAAAATACAATCGATTAAAGTCGGACTAATTTCCAGATCAGAAAACTGTTTCAATATTTTATGTGATTACTCATTCCAAAACTCACCCATTAACACCCATCCTTCATATATAACTCAAAAACACATTAGGTTGATTCATACATGACCTTAACATATTCATAGTAATCATATTCATAGAACTTTCATATGGATCGATTCATATACTAAGTTTTTAGGGTTGTTATTTCATGTGACATAGTTATCATTTTATGTGGCATCTTTTTTTATCATCATATGTATTCATTATTTTGACAAGAACTTCAAGAACGAATCAAATCTAACAAGATTTAACAAGAAGGGATGATATACAATACCCTTGTAGCGTGATCAAAACACAAGAACACCACACGAATCACCAACTTCTCCTTTCCTTCCTCCTTGTGGTGATCGATCAACAAAAAAAAAAAAAAAAAACAATGGGTCGATTAGGGTTTTATCAAGAGTTTCAAATGGATTAAACATGACGTGATTAAGCTTACCTTAGGAAAAGAACACCACAAAGATCACCAAAACTTCTTCCTTGGAAATTCTTGGATCGAACAAGATGAGAGGGAAAAAAAAAGATGTCGACAATTTAGAGTGTGAGAAGTTAGGGTTTTTTTTTTTTTAATTTTCCGTTATGTGATTAAGATAGGACCGAATATGTGTGTTTTGGGTTAAGTAGGGAATGTATCAATCTCCATAATGGGCTAACAAATCAACTTTTAATGCATCCTTATCTCTTATTTAAGCTTGGGCCGAAAATATGTGTATATAACACATGAAATGGATCGACTAGTATTGTGTTAGATGTAGAGATTTTATTTTGTACATAATCTTATAATGTAAGTTTTTTTTTTCATTTTTTTTGAGCTTAATTCATTACATAACATAAGTCATAATCACTTTAGGTTAAGTATAATAAATGTTACTTATAGGATTTTCATAAGTTCTCAAAATTTTAAATTTAAGGGCATTTTTGTCATTTCGGATTGTTTTAATTTTGGGGTTTTACAATTCTTCCCCTCTAAAAGAAAATTTTCGTCCTCGAAAATTGAAGTGAAACAAAACGGAAAACATAACGGACCGTGAACGGATATGTGAAATGACTAGTTTCTCATGACTCGAACTTGTCGATCCAAAATAGCTTCGGTTCCTCAGAACAGACATACCATACTGAATCCAGATCAAAAGAATAATATACCAATATAAATAATGATAATCGTATTCTCTCGGGAGAGATACAGGAAATACGTAGGATTTGACAGATATGCCGTCCATAGAATTTGATTAGACAAAATAGATAAGAACGTACAGAAAATAGATTGTTCGATATCATCAACCGCAGAAAGTTCTACAACATCACCTAAGATTATTATCGGAAATATAGAGGTCAGCAAAACGCGTGACGAGAATCCAAACGTATCGAATCGTACCATGGTGAAGGCAAATTAGGCGCATAGGTAGAATGAACCTAAAGTCTCAATAACGCAGATAATCTCAAACAGTTATCAGAATTCCTAAAACTCTAAGGCACTTCTCGAAATATCCTATGCCCACAACAAGTGCACGTTATATGATGTAAGTATTATCACGTTGGCCAGACGTCATAATACTGGCATCATATAAATATGCCCTCATGATGGTCATACTTTATCTCAAGTCGTGAACAAAACAACTTATCTTAATCCACCTAGTCCTTCTATAGTCTCAGAGGTCATCAAAATCAAACAACATAACTAAGAGGAGAACGAACTACTCGCAAGAGTAACAGAAATCTTAGAATGCCTATCGGAATTAAGGTACGTCGTTAATAGCGTCAACCCTTCATCACTCACCGAAATCAACTCAGCCAATATAAGTGGTTGCTTCAACATCTGCCCATTCCGGGACATAAATCTCAAGGTTCCTTCCACAATGCGTCAAAATTCGCATAACAAAACTATCATCCAACCTACGCAGAATGAACACAGAACGGAATTACTAATAGAGAACCTAAATCATTCAAAGGATATCATCATCAGGTAACGGAAATTTAAATAGGTTAAGAGGAAATGAATTACGTCATCGATAGCTTCATCCTTCACAGAATCAACCCTTTCAAACCCAAATGTTGCTTCAAAATTTCATCCATTCAAACTCATGATTTCATATCTCTTCTAATTCCAAGCAGTCTGCCTACGTCTGTCTATATGATCATAGGGTGGAAAGGAATTATAAACTTGAGTCTGGTCCCTCAAGCCTTCGGCACCTCTTCTGGACACTGTGGTGTGGTAACGTGAATCTCTGACATGATCACCGTGCATTTTTCCATTCGCGAGTCTGCTTCTGCTCTCAATTCATCTTAGTACAACTAAAATGAATAGAGAAGCAAGACTGTGTGTCTTTGACAGGTCTTCTAGCATAGTTCGAAATTCGCCAACTCAAACTGCTGTCATCACAGGATACCTGGTAATGTTGTCTGCTACGATCTCTGAACGCCAATCAAATCTATTCTTCCAGAACAAACGGTCAATCTACTTAATACGAAGATGATCTACGTGTTCCTCGTTCGTCTCTGAGCATAAACACACTGTCATACTATGACAATTGTACAAATACTCGCGAAAACATGATTCTATTAGCCAATACAATTGGCATCCTTTAAAGTTCACAATGATTCACAACGAATACGAAAGCAGCTTCAGGAATTGTCTCAGGGAAACTTCATATCTACTTCACATCACCTATCTCCCTCTTCACGAATAAAACTGAAATGCTTCACGGAGGTTACTCTCAGTTAGTCATCTACCTTCTTAGAAGTTCTTGTGGTTGCTTTTTCCGTCCTTCAATCATTAAATGAGGCCGTCTAATACGGAGTTTCAAAAAAATAGAACAAATCAATCATTGATACGCAGAAATGGATAATGAGTATGCATAGGGATACGGTTAAATTCACGATAGTCGATACGACGCGGCATACTTCTCTCTTTCTTCTTCATAAACCAATAGGAGCATTCAAAGAGAACACTGAGGTGAACAAAATCGTATTCCATCAGTTCCTTTAATCTCTCAACTTCTATGGCATCATGGTTTCCTCAACTGAGATCGGTTCAGTGCCAAGCAGGAGGGAATCCCAAGAGGTTCATCAGAAAACACAAAAAAAAAAAAAAAAAAAAAAAAAAAAAAAAAAAAAAAAAATTGTACAACAAATACTTCCAATGTCGGAGCTTCTAAGGGTGGATACTAATAGGTGTCAGGAGAACTTGACAATCTAATGAGATCGGAATATGTGCTTTCA
This sequence comes from Artemisia tridentata subsp. tridentata, assembly GCA_021014915.2. Lineage (NCBI taxonomy): Eukaryota > Viridiplantae > Streptophyta > Magnoliopsida > Asterales > Asteraceae > Artemisia > Artemisia tridentata. Next base: position 113,573,832 of record CP139506.1, on the reverse strand, counting down.
CAGCAACATTAATCTTAACAGATTTAAGTGGTTGAGTGTTAGGACCTAAGCTTCTCCTCTTTATCACACAAACACTCTAGATGATGACACTCACAAACAATATAAGAACAATAAGAGTAGTATGGATCGTATGGTGTATTTCAAGTCAAATGATTATTAGCTTCAAAGAAAGAAAATAATACAAGAGACTTTGGGACCTTTGCACACACACACACACTCTTTTCTTATCTAAAAATGAGGCATCCTTACTGTGAAGAGTGTGTGTGGTTTAAATGAAACACAGCCAACCATTTTGGACAATGGTGGGCTTTCTAATGGACTTAAAGTGGGCTTAATAATTACACTACACATATAATTAACTTACAAACATTACTAATGCTATAAGCCCACTAAACAAAATACATATTATACACGACACATTAATTCTAAACGGCAAATGACCATCACTTCCTAAATAGCATAAAATAAATGCTAACAATCTCCCCCTAAGGGATGGTCATATCAATGATGCTCCCGTGATTGGTCTTTTGCATTTGTTGTCTTGAACTTCGTGTGTCAATGTATAACATTCTTCAATCAATGTTCCTTTATGCACTGTGATCTTCAAAGAGTCATCTTTGAGTGTTCTTGCCTTGATCTACATCTTCTGTCCTGAAGCGTCGTCGTTGTAGATGATGATGGTGGATAGACTTTCGTCGGTACCTGCATAAAACAGTTAGCAATAATTCGTCCTTCGGCCATCATGTCGTGAGGCAAGATCCTTATATCTCATTACGACTCATACAACTTGTATCCTTTGGATGAACACAAGTGTATTTCATAGGAAGTGTTCCTAAGAGATCTTTTGATGAATCTCATGTCTCTAGACTCAATTATGTGCGTTTTGATTTTAGTCGTCGGAGGCATGGAGCAGAGTGCCACCTTTTCAATATCAACACATCTCGGAATGAAAGGTTGATAGATTACGTAGTGTTCTCCGTGAGAAATGAAACAAATATCTTTTGAGAGATATCTGAGTGGATAGGAGGGGTGGTGCAAATGCGTCACTGGGTCCATGACGTCTTGTCTTCAATACCAGTATCACCTTAGTGAGTACCGATAGCAGATGTATTGACCTGGTTTCTGACCTAAGTTTTCATGGAGGGCTATTTCTTTTCACCCTTACAAAAACTTTTCTTTTTCATTCTTCAACCCCTTCTTTCTCCTTTCTCATTATACTCCTTTTTTCAATCTTTCCTAAGGACTTCTAATGCTAAGCTATTGGAATAGTCCTTGGGTAGATCCCTCCGGTTCTGGCGGATCATTGGACATAACCTAACCATAATCACCTTATTACTCCATGATTATCCTAGATTATTTGTCACATGCCATTAAACCTTGTGAAAATCTCTCAACGTGTTTATGAGAAAAACACATTTTATTAACACATCGAGAGTTTTACATTTTTGAAACACTCCCCCTTCACATGTGCTCATGCATTTTTGAAATAAATTGCACATGTTGGGTAGAGTTCGCACATTTGAAATGATCGACTTTCAATGAACATGACCTTCGCGAGACACGCTTACATCACTAGTTAGACTAGCTTGAAGTTATTACCCGTCCCGGTCATATTCAAAGATCATCTCTCGAATTGGTACATTCTACTCAGACAAGTCCTTTGCGAGACACGCTTACATCACTGGAAAACCAGCTTGAAATTATTACCCGTCCAGGACATGTCTTTTCGAGAACGGACATTTAGTTTCGTCAATTCGAGGGTTCATGCTGAGTCTTTTTGAAGAACTCGTTTTGAGATTCAAACGATAAAACTTCTTTTAGATCACATTTTAATCATGTCCTCTCCCCCATATTTATAATAAACACCTAATCTCCCCCTCAAAAATAGCATGAAGTGGTATTTTTGAAAACAGTTGATTAAAATGAAACTTTTAGTGGAGAGACGGACTGATTTTAGCATGAAAAATGGAACATTTTTCTTTTTATACTCCCCCTTAATCAGAGCAAATGGTTAAACTTTTGAGTTTAAAAGCATTTAGAGGTCTTTGAGGGAGTTGTTGTGAGCACAAAATTTATAAAAAGACTTTGAAAAATCTTTTGAAACAATTTTGATTAAGTGCTCACGGGTTTTAGCTTTTCGCCATTAACATTGCGAGTTCTGATCGGAAATAATCAGAAGGCATTCAATGTAGCGCGGGTTCCGTACGGAAATGCACGAAAGCCTTAATGAAGAAAAATTTGAGAAACGACATGTTTTAGAAAAACATAAAAAATAACTCTCGCTTAAGCATCTGTAAATACCCGTATCATTGTTGAATGACATTTCTAAGTACGTACAGAATATTGATTAGACGAGAGACATGTCGTGAGAAGAATATTTTTGGTTTTTGAGTTTTATATATATATATTTTTTTATGGCTTTTAAAAATTTTTCTATATTTACAGTATAGATTTTAACAAGTATATATTTACAAAAATATTTACATGCGAAGCTTTTTGATATATATCAATAAGATTCGAGAAGACTTTCTAACTCTTCAGGAGTTAGGCTTCGCATTCCAATTCGACGAACTAAGTTTTCAAACCGCTCTTTTGGGAGGGCCTTAGTAAATAGATCGGCGAGCTGGTATTCAGTCTTAACGAAAAACAATTCAACAGTACCCTCTTCAACGTGCTCTTTTATGAAGTGATAGCGGACTCTAATATGCTTGGTCTTCGAGTGTTGCACTGGGTTGCACGAGATGGCTATGGCACTTTTTGAATCGCAATACAAAGGTATGCGGTTGAAAGAGAAACCATAATCCGTGAGTTGTGTTCTCATCCAAAGGACTTGAGCACAACACGCAGATAGAGACACATACTCGGCCTCTGCTGTTGATAAAGCAGTGCAATCTTGTTTTCTTGACGACCAGCCTACTAGCTTTTCACCCAGAAATTGTGCTCCGCCTGATGTACTTTTCGCTGTTACTTGGCATCCAACATGATCAGCATCTGAAAAGGCAATTAGTGTAAACTCCGAATCCTTTGGATACCAAAGTCCCATGTTAATGGTTCTTCGTAGGTATCTAAAGATTCGTTTAACCTCTTGGAGGTGAAGTTCGGTAGGCCTTGCCTGAAACCGTGCTAATAAACACACAGCAAAATGTATATCTGGTCGGCTTGCAGTTAGGTACATGAGAGAACCAATCATGCTCTGATATTTCTTCGGATCCATGGGTTTCCCATATAGGTCAGCGCCAATTTTTGGTGAAGTGACCATAGGAGTACCAACAGAGTCACAATTGTCCATTCCATGTTTTTTCAAAATCTCAATTGTGTATTTAGCTTGATTTAGAAAAATTCCACGCGGGGATTGATGAATTTGTAAGCCTAAAAAGAATTTTAATTCACCCATCATGGACATTTCGAATTTTCTTTTCATGAGATTTTCAAAATGTTTTGAATGTTTCGAATTAGTGGACCCAAATATTATGTCATCCACATAAATCTGAACAATCAAAATATCATTTTTGTATTTTCTTGTAAACAAGGTTGGATCAATCGTTCCTTTGGTGAAATTATTTGACAACAAGAAAGATGATAACTCGTCATACCACGCCCGTGGGGCTTGTTTCAAACCATAAATTGCCTTCTTTAGCTTGTAGACGTATTCCGGATGATCTTTGTCAACGAAACCGTCTGGTTGACTCACATACACTTCTTCTTTCAAAGTTCCATTCAAGAAAACTGTCTTGATGTCCATCTGATAAACCGTGATGTTCTTGTGAGCGGCATAAGCTAAGAAAATCCTGACTGCTTCAAGCCTTGCAACCGGTGCGAACGACTCTTCAAAATCTATTCCTTCTTCCTGTCTGTATCCCTTTGCCACCAGACGAGCCTTGTTGCGAATCACAGTCATTTCTTCATCCTTTTTGTTTTTCCATAACCACTTAAGATCAATGACTAGTTTGTCAATTGGTCTTGGAACTAAATCCCAGGTGTCATGGATTTGAAATTGAAGAAGTTCTTCCTGCATCGCTTCAATCCAGGCATTATCTGCCATTGCTTCCCGAATGTTCTTAGGTTCTATGAGACTGACTGAGCAGACATAGATGCACATGTCGAAATCGGTATGAAGTTGTTTTCTCGTCTGAATTGGTCTTGAGGGTTCACCAATAACCTGTTCAATCGGATGGTCTTTTGTCCACTGTAGAGTTGAAGGATACCTTGGACTGAATAACTGCGTGTTAGTCGGTTCATGTAATCTGGAAGATGATTCACCAGATTCCGTTCCAAACGGGTTTTCAAAGACTTCTTCGTCTAACACAGCATTATTTGGTTCTTGCTCATCAATTCTTGGTAGAACAATTTCAATGAATGGAGTTTCAGGAGTAAATGTAGATGATGTTGATGGTGAGGGAGGTGGTGTGCCAGCTTCGAATGTTGTGGATGCATCTAGATTTGGTGGAGTTGGTGGTGGTTGTTGATGTTGAGTGGTTGCAGCGGAATGTTGGTTAGATGCATTTTTCGAAGCGCCACCATAGTATTCATCGTACATGAACTCGAAGAAATTATCCATTTCTTGAGTTGTTGGTTGTTCCTTATGAATTGATTGAGCTCCTTGAGGTGCGAGTCCCGAACTGATATGTCCGGAAGTCATCGGGTTAAGCGCGGGTTCTAGAGCGAGTCTCTCAGAAGCCATCTGTGAAATTTCATCAAACTTCACGTTCATCGTCTCCATGATCTTTTTCGTTCTCCTGTTATACACCCTGAATGCCCTCGAGTTTTCAGAATACCCAATAAAGATTCCAATATCACCCTTAGCCTTCAACTTTCCCAGATCTTCCCTGTCATTTGTTGGATAGCATAAAGCACCAAATACATGAAGATAAGAAATATCCGGTTTTCGGTTGTTGATTAGTTCGTATGGGGTTTTATTGAATCTTGGATGGATTAGGGATCGGTTTTGAGTAAAACAAGCAGTTGAAACAGCATCAGCCCATAAGAATAATGGAGCACTGGAATAAATCAGCATGGTGCGAGCAGCTTCTACAAGGGTTCTATTCCTTCTTTCAACTACCCCATTCTGCTGTGGAGTTCTAACAGCTGATGTCTGGTGAGTAATACCAGTTTCTTCAAAGAATGTTCTTAACTCCTGATTGACAAATTCCGTGCCATTATCCGTTCGTACTATCCTAACTGGAGCTTGAAGTAGAACTTGAATCCGCTTCAGAAAGGCGATGATGGTGCTTGGTGCTTCATCTTTAGATCTCAAAAACTTTACCCATGTATATCTCGAATAGTCGTCAACAATTACAAGAATATACTTCTTCCCATTTATGCTTTGAACTCTCATCGGGCCACATAAGTCCATATGCAACAAATGCAACCTATCAACCGAACTAGGTACAGGTTTAGGTTTGAATGTTGCTCTTTTGCTCTTTCCCTGCTCACATGATGGACATAGGTGTTCTTTGGTGTATTTAAATTTAGGAAGACCGGAGACGATGTTGTCTTTGGCAAGCTTGTTGATCGTATCAAAGTTCAGATGGGACAAACGTCTGTGCCATAACCAGGATTTTGTTTCACCTGCCCTGGTCATGAGACAAATAGGAGATGAAGAGGCCATTTGGTTTATGTCAATTGCATAGAGATTGGTGCCACGATTCCCAATTAAGAGATCATTTCCCACCAAATTCCTGACAAAACAAGTGTTTCTCCTAAAAGCAACCTCTAAATCTGCATCACAAAACTGTCCGACAGAGAACAGATTGTGTCCCAACCCTTCGACATAGTAGACTCGTGTGATCAAGTAATTCCCAAACTGAAGATCACCATAACCCAGAATAGCTGCAACATGATCATTTCCAAACCGTACAGTCCCCATGAACTGCCACACAAAATTGATCAGCAGCTTCAGATTCCCGGTCATGTGCTTGGAGCAACCCGAGTCGACGATCCAAAGACAGATTTCAATGACCTGAGAAGAACAGAAGAATTTGTATATGGAAACCGTGTAACATTTGGTTCCAGTGGGTTAGATGAAACAGGTGAATTACACTTAGAACTGGTTTCCGTAGATGCATTGGGAATTATTTCTAATGTGCCATTCTTGAGTGTAAACATTCTACCCGTTGGTTTCCATGCACAAAACTTAGAGTGATCCTTAGGCAATTGGCTGCTAGTGGTTTTTCTAGCTTTTGCAATAAGTCTTCGAATATATCTAGACTTAGCCTTAGTTACTAAAGGAACCTTTTTCTGTTCAGGCATATCATTCTTTTTCACATCATTAGAAACATTATCATCACAAGCATTTACAGACAAAGATTTCTTTTGCATTAAACAATCAGAATCATTACATGCATTAGAAACAGGAGTCTTTTCATTACAACTAGATGATACATGTTTCTTCTTGGAAAGCTTTAAATTCCTAGGGTGTTCTTCTACTTTCTTGCTTGGACTCTCAGAAACAGGCGAGACACTAGGTTTCATGATATTGCTCCTAGTCTGTCTTCTGCTCCTAGAGTTGCTTTCTAATCCTGTAGAAGGTAAGGCACACTCATTAGAATTTATGGGGTTGTCCTTAGATGTTTTTGTAGCATCCCTAAACTCATTCGGATTATCTTTCTTACTTTTGTCTATCACCCTATATGTTTTAGATGTAGAGGCAGACTCAGTAGTGGGACTAATCCTATAAAGGCCAGGTGCTATCACATTAGTGTTCTTGACAACAGCTTTCCCTTTTTGTTTCTCATTAGGCAAGGGGGTTGATGGTGCAATACCCGTAGTTTCCTCACCCTTCCCTTTTTGACTTTCAAGCTGAGACTTCAAAATATCAATTTGTTCTTTCAACTGTTTGTAAGAACGCTCATACGACAGTTTGTCATACTTGCATTCTTCCTTTTTCGTATCAAGTTGTTTAAAATATGTGCAATTTTGTTTTTCAAGTTTCAAAAGCGACTTTTCATATTTTTCAACAATTTGAGAAATCTCAGCTCGAAGTGTTTCATCATCCTCCACAGAATATGTTTGGAAAATAATTGACATGATATCGGTCGATAGAGCTTCGAAAGAGAGAGAGTCATTTTGATGTTCCAAAACCTTTATTCGTTCCAAGTATTCATTTGCTTCCTTCACTAAGGATTTGTGATCCTTAACGAATTCTGCAGACTCTTTTAAAAGATTATTTTCCACATTTTGAACAACCGCATAGATTGCAGCAACATGTGGATTAATTTCCTTTGAAAAAATCTTTTTCAGTTCATCCTGAACACCCGGAAACCATTCAAACTTGTTATTGTTAATTTTGGAAGCCACAATACGTTGAAGTTTCTCAATTCTCTGCTTAAGATCAACCAAATATAGTCTAGCTGCACTTGAATCATAAGTGTTTTTAGATGCCATTTGTTCGATGTTAGGCAGATGTTTTGAAACTTCTTTTTGTTTTATGAAAACCACTGGTTTTTGAAAAAACAAAGGTGACTCCTTTTTAACAAGATGAAGACCATACTCTTTATGAAGCTTATTATAATCAATTGGTTGAATTTCTGGTTTCATTTGTTTCATTTTGATTCTACTCTTTTTGGAAAGCTCAATCGATTCATCAGAATCATGACCCGTTAGAGGATCATGCACATCATTTATAAGAGTACCATCATATAACACATTCTGTCCTTTCTGAGCTTTCTTGAGATTACAAGGGTTTTCATAACCGATAGCCACTTTCTTTATTGTATGTAAAATCGGGTTTGGATCGTTTATTAACAAGTTAACTGTTTGTGCAGAATGACCCGTTTTTACAAGCAAATCATCCAACTTTGCAATGGTTTCCTTTTTGTCATTGATCTCTTTAAGAAGATCCTTTTCACATTTTAAAAACCTTTCATTCAACTCCTTCTTTTCTTTTTCAAGATTGGAATAAGTTGATTTTTGTTTTGAAAGTTGGTTGGTTAGTTCAGAAATTTCCTTGTTTAGAGATTTGATTTGATTGTTCAAATTAACATCTAGAGTGTTAAATTTGATTTGTAAACGTTTTTCTCTTAACTCAGAATCTTTTAAGCTAACCTCAAGTTCTGACTGTTTTTTGTTATGAAAATCATAAGCTCTTGCATTCACCTTATAACTCTCAAGCTCAGTGGTCAATTTTTCATTCGCGGCCTTAACATCGCGATTGACCTTTTTGACCTTTTCTATTTCAACATTACAATTCTGCAATAATGATTCAAACATAGCACGTGTTTCCTCATCATTATCAGTATGCTGTGACTCGAATTCTTCATTAGGATTCATATCTGGAGTTTCCAAATTAGTATTACTACAACTTGGTTCGTCCATGTATGTATCATAAATGAGATTAGGAGTCTCAGGATGCTGTTCATTTTGAGGTGACATATCAAACATTTCATTATTGTGACATGTAGCATATGGTTGTACCTCAGAAACTGCATTAGTGTCAAAAGCAGGAGGTGCTTCTGAGTCTGTGTCGTACTTTGCCTCCTGGAGATTTGCCATAAAAATGCAGTTTGCATCGATGTCCTCTTGATCTTCTGAAGCATCCATAATAGCCATGAAGTCATTCTCTTCTGCACTCAACTGAAGCCCAGCCGTTTCCTTGTTTGCCAACATTAATGCTTTCTGCAAATACGCTGGATCCCTCTTATTCGGCTTGTCTGGACAGTTCCTAGCCATGTGACCAATACCCTGACAGTTGAAGCACTTCATCACATTTCCCTGATTTCTATTCCCAGCTCCCTGAGCAACATTCCCAAACTGATTCCCAGCATTCTGTACCCTTTGATTACCAACAGCTGTACCCATCTGATTCCCTGCATACTGACCCATCTGATTACCAACATACTGCCCTGCATTCTGATTACCCATCTGAAATCTTGGAGCATATCCCTGCTGATTCCCATATCCCCCAACCATCTGTCCTTGCTGTCCCATGTTGAAACTCGGCTGTGCAATCTGCTTGTTGCGAGTGTTCGATGAGATTCGTTGATTGTTGTTGGTGGGTGTGGAGTAACGTCCTTGGAATGCTTTTGATAGGTAAGCAAAAGCTTGAGTCAAAGCAGCAGTTGACTCATCCTGATCGTCTTGATCTGGGTGTTGTGGGTATTGTTGTTGTGGGATTACATGTTGTTGTTGTGGGTAGAATGGTGATTGTGGAATATACTGTTGTTGCATGAATTGCTGAGTGGATGATGATGATGATGATGGTTGTGCACTGACTGTTGCAGGTGTAGGTGATTGGACTATGAGTGCAAGAGGATCTTGTTGTTTTGCTTGCTTCTCTTTTCTGACTTCATTTGCCTCTGCTTGGTTTTGTTTGAGAAAGTCATAGAGTTGATCGTAGTTCACATCATGAAGATTCTTAGTTTGGTTGACAATAGTAACATATCGTCCCCATTCTTCTGGAAGGTTGTTAATGAACTTGATGTTTTGAACAATTTGTTTAGGTGCCAAATTGTTTCTGATCAACTCATTCATTAGAGTACAAAACCGTGTGTAGTAAGACTCAATCTGTTCAGCTGGTGTTGCTGTGAACTTCTCCCATTCAGTCAGAAGCTTGTTTTCCATTTCTTGAATGCCAATTTCTGTACCATGACAAAGACGTCTAACTCGATCCCACATTTCTTTGGCAATTTCACAGCTATCTACAGCACAAAATATTTCTTGTGGTAGACCGAGTTGGATTAGATGCATTGCAAGGTGATCAGCTTCAATTTGCTTCCAATCTGCTTCAGTGTAATCCGATTCCTCTTTGGGTCGGTACGTTGGATCGACGGGAGGTTCTGCAGTAGGGTTTCCAGCTGTTTCTTCAATCTCACCAGGCTGGAATGGACCTTTTTTGACGGAGTTAACCAAGAGTATACCTTGTCCATTAGGTTTGGATCTCATATATCGAAGCATACGACTCGTCCATGGAAGGTAACCACCTTTTTCTAACATTGGAGGTCGGTTTTCTGAACCTGCGGCATGAATGTCTTGTTGTGTAGTCATCTTTAAAATATAATGTATGATAAAGTGGATTTAGGATCTTTGCAACAAAGTAGGAGACGTTGTTGTTGACGGTTGAACTTGGTTGTTGTTGTTGTGAAGCTTTGTTACGGTGGAAATTTTGGTCCGGAAACTTAAAACCTCAATAACTTCATTTTGGAGCGTTTTCAGGCCTCGAAACTTGGGTTGAATGAATAAATTTATTCAACGTGTCCTTCTCCTCTGTCTCACGGTCGTTTTGACAGGTGTTTCGCTGAAAACGGAGTTACGGTTCAAAAGTTATGATCGTTTGAAGTTTCACAGAAGTACGAGGGCCAAAACTGCCAAATTTGAAAGTTTCCAAAGGCTGCTGGAAAGTACAAGGACTGAAGTTGCCAATTCCGAAAATTGCACCAATTGCGGGTCTTAAGTATGAATTGCGAGACCAAATGCGATAAAACACCACCAATTGCGAGATAATGTTGCAATTGCGAAACTGGAACAATTCAGAGATGAATTGCGATAAAAACACCAATTCCGAGACTCAATTGCGATAGAGGTGGAATTGCGAGACTTTTGCTGAATTGCGAGACTGGCCAAATTCGATAGACCTGCGCCAATTGTGAGAGTGAAATGCGATAGAGCAATTGCGAGATCAGCACTGAATTGCGACAAAAGTGACAAATGCGAGACGAATTGCGATGAAACAGCAGTAATTGCGAGAAATGTGCAATTCCGAGAGAAATGAAGCAATTCCGAGAGAAATGCAATTCCTAGACACCTTTGACTTTTTCAAATGCGAAAAATCTGCTACTTTTCACCAACTTTTGCCCTTTTTCTCACTTCCCCATGCTTCTCTGCCACTTTTCTACCAACTTTAACAACTTCAATAATTCACCTTTTGTACTAATATAATCAAAACAATTCTTATACAAGAATTTTTTGATTCACACGATCCAAAAAGATGAAGAACAAGCCAAATCCAAGATTCCACAAATGTCCCAAGTGAATAATCACAGTAGCTTGACTACCCACTTCGTATCAACCCAAAACAAACACAGTTACCTTATATTTTGTATAGATCAATTTAGAAGAAGAAAAAAAAAACATAAGTTGTAATTTTTCTAGTGAAAGAAAAATAACAAAGGATGTTTTTTACTCTTTATGATCATACAAAAATAAAGATGATCCTACCTTGAAACCTTGCTCTATGTATACCACTTGTTAGGACCTAAGCTTCTCCTCTTTATCACACAAACACTCTAGATGATGACACTCACAAACAATATAAGAACAATAAGAGTAGCATGGATCGTATGGTGTATTTCAAGTCAAATGATTATTAGCTTCAAAGAAAGAAAATAATACAAGAGACTTTGGGACCTTTGCACACACACACACTCTTTTCTTATCTAAAAATGAGGCATCCTAACTGTGAAGAGTGTGTGTGGTTTAAATGAAACACAGCCAACCATTTTGGACAATGGTGGGCTTTCTAATGGACTTAAAGTGGGCTTAATAATTACACTACACATATAATTAACTTACAAACATTACTAATGCTATAAGCCCACTAAACAAAATACATATTATACACGACACATTAATTCTAAACGGCAAATGACCATCACTTCCTAAATAGCATAAAATAAATGCTAACATTGAGAATCATCATAACAAAAGTAGGGTGTAAAATAGATTGCTAAAAGTCTTATATCAGATATGGTAGTCTGTGGTAGCTTTATGAAGAGCCAGCCAATCCATAACCAAAAGACCTCAAAATAAACTATATCAAAAGTAAATGGATTCGTAGATCGAATACGGTCGTCAAGCCAGACGGGTAGCTCGTATGTCAAGGTCAAGTACATGGTTCATCATTGTGTTGAGATAGATAAGCGAACAGTTCAAAGTGTCGGAATTTTGTTTAGCTTTCTAGCATAAGGGGCAGGTAGGGTGTATATCATTGGTAATACGAACATCGTATAACCGTCAAAAGTGAGCTTATATGGAATATTAGCTATCAACATCATCATGCGTAGTTAACAATTTCGTACTGAGATAGTATTTACATCATATCCTTCCAAAGGAAACTGGTTGGCAGGTAAGATTTATCATTCAAAGGGAGGGGACAAAACTTCCTATATTCGGGGTTGATAATTACCAGGGTTCTCATAGGAGTAGTAATGGATTACGCAGAATTAAGTAGTATCAGATGATACACTTCATATCCGACATGAGTAATGAATTCATAGAATGTGTCAAACACATTATGGTTGAATGACCATCTGGATGGTCGGAAGGTATCTAACTGTTTATCGAACAGATCGGAAGTGGAGATCAAAATTAGGAAGTGAAACTTAAATGGTGTAAGGTATCCATGAAGTTTTCGAGGAATTCCAAACTTACTTGGTTACTAAGCTTAAGTTGCAAAACTTTCTAGTTTCTGAAACAAATGTTCTTATGAGGCTTAGCTAAAGGCAAAGGCACGAATCAGAGTGATGCGGAAGCAATGTTACTTACATAGATGTCCTAGTCTACCCATTCCTCACCAATAATAACTTAAGTTCTCATGGGGTAATCCTAAAGCAATATCTCAAAGGTTGTCTTATGAGCGCCTACAGTGGAAACATAATGGTCCAAACTTCACAGGCCAAGGGTAAATGTATTACAAGTCGCAGCCTGTCGCTCTGATACCATAATTGTAACACCCCAACCCGAAAAGGGTAGAAGTATTATGTTATGGTGACATATCAAAGCAAACACAAGCATATGACATAAATAATACAGAATGAATTTCAAAGGTTACAAAGAGAAAATCTGAAACTACAAGGTTACAAAAGAAGAATTACAAAAATTACTAAGTCTTCTAAGTCAAAGATACTCTCCACTCATACCCAGCTTCCTACTAAAAAATCTGCCGTAGGAAAAGAAATGCGGCTGAGCTTAAAAAGCCCAGTGAACAGATATATATATATATATATATATATATATATATATATATATATATATATATATATATATATATATATATATATATATATATATAACATAAATTAACGGTAAATAAGCATAAGCAGCGAAAGGGTAAGAATACGAAACGAAAAGCATAAACATGAAAGTCATACGAATACTAAAAAGAACAAACTATCACGAATGCATGAGGACTGAATAAGTAATGAATCAAGGAAATGAAATGAAAATAAAGGAGGGTTCATATAAGGATGTGCCATAAGAACTCCATACATAATTCGTCAAATCATATCATATCTTAAAAGTGCACGAAGAGGGGAGACCTCTAAGTACTAATAAAAGTGTGAGAAGGAGTGCAAGGCACACACCACCTGGTCACCATAATCACATATACATAAAACCTAGGATGCATCCATACGCTCCTTAACAAAATATGAATGCCAGTACTGGACTGGTCACACATATATAAAGTTGGCCAATAGTGATCGCGATAAAATACATATACATAAGGGGGAACGCCGTAGATCTACCACACCTCTACGGGAGTGTCATGCCTAAGGTGCCATCAAAGACATGGTCCTAGTACCTCTAGAACTAGTTAAGCCCAGGCACGGAATATCATATCATACACAATCAAAACTAGTATGGCAAGAGAAACGAGAAAGTAACTCAAATAAGCATGGCAAACACATAAGCATAGCATGGCAGAGACATTTAAATAAATGTCAGAATGGATCAATAAGAATGACAATCATACAATGAAAGTTACGAATCAACTAGGGAATCATATCAAGGTCAAATGTCAAGTCATCAAAGTATCAACGGTTCATCATCAAAGGTTCATAATCGAAGGTTCATAATCAAATGGTTTATTTAAAGAAATCTTTATCAAATGATTTTCTTAAAAATGATCTTTAATAACGGTTTTCATAAAAGTAGTCTTTAAAATTAGTTTTCATAAAAGATAGCAAAATTCCATATAAAAGTGGTATCGCATTGTTCGTAAACATCGTTTTAAAATAGTTTTTCTCAAAACATCTCCATGATATAATTAAAAAGGGTTTTCACATCTAGTCACCAAACTCAAATGAACCTTCGAAGTGTAAAGTGATTCGAATACTAATATCACACGGTAACGAACGAATTTTTTCAAGTATTATAACACAAGGATCATAATGAATGAATGTCAAATGGATCATGAAGAACGAATCAAAGTATAAGGGAACATAGCAATGGCTTAGGGAATCCTAATGAATCAAGATCAAGAAAGTCAGGAGATCGAAAGCACCCTTACTGAAAAAGGGTAAAATATATGTACCTTAAACCGCCAGGGAAACACACACTAGAAACATAAGGATCGGAATAACTCCTTCTTCAGCGAATCTACATGAATTATAAGTTTACTTATAAGTTTCATAGTTTCTTAATCATATAGGTTTCATTTTAGTTTTCTTTCCATATTAAGTAACTTTCCAAAAATAGCAAGTTTCCATATTTAGTAATATTAGTTATAAACATTCAAGTAAATCCATTTAATCGACTTAAAGTATTAAAGATGACCATATTGATAGTTTAAGGTTCATAATACCATTTATATAAGTTTAGGGTTCATAGTGTAGTTTTCATAAGTTTAGGGTTCATAGTGCAAATATAACAAGTTTAAGGATTATAATGTCATTATGGTAAGGTTAGGGTATAAAATGTAATTATTATAAAGTTACATGATTAAACAAGTTAAGTCCCTTAATTTAGAAGAATGACAATTTAAACCCTTTAGTTTGGAAAATAAACACATAGCACCTTTTAAATCCTTTTTAACACTTAACAGTTTTTAAGTACGAATTTGTTATGTTTTACCTAATTTATGAATCATATAAGAACTCAGAAATAAAATCCCCAAAAATTCCCAGAGATACTTTAATGTCTTAAGTATTTTACATACTTTTTACAGATTTTATTAAGTAGTACAACTATAGATTAAAAATCACTTAAGCCAACTCGTTCAGATTTCTGATCAGTTTTAACATACGAAAAGTTTGTAATTTGTAACCCCTTCAGAAAAATCTATAAAAATTCCAGTAATTAATAGACATATGAAATTTTACTCAGTTCAAAGGGCATCTTCTAATTCGACATGGTTTGCAAATTAAAATTCAAAAACACGGACGGATTTTCCAGACATACGAATTCCGACTGAAACTTAATTTTCCAAAAATCAAAAAGTTGCCTTCCCCACCTCTAAAAATTACAAGGTTAATTTCTACAGAAAGCTATTTTCTTGAATTCAGTTTTAGACTCTAGAAACACCCAAATACACTTGGTTATCATCAAAATACAATCGATTAAAGTCGGACTAATTTCCAGATCAGAAAACTGTTTCAATATTTTATGTGATTACTCATTCAAAAACTCACCCATTAACACCCATCCTTCATATATAACTCAAAAACACATTAGGTTGATTCATACATGACCTTAACATATTCATAGTAATCATATTCATAGAACTTTCATATGGATCGATTCATATACTAAGTTTTTAGGGTTGTTATTTCATGTGACATAGTTATCATTTTATGTGGCATCTTTTTTTATCATCATATGTATTCATTATTTTGACAAGAACTTCAAGAACGAATCGAATCTAACAAGATTTAACAAGAAGGGATGATACACAATACCCTTGTAGCGTGATCAAAACACAAGAACACCACACGAATCACCAACTTCTCCTTTCCTTCCTCCTTGTGGTGATCGATCAACACAAAATAAAAACAATGGGTCGATTAGGGTTGTATCAAGAGTTTCAAATGGATTAAACATGACGTGATTAAGCTTACCATAGGACAAGAACACCACAAAGATCACCAAAACTTCTTCCTTGGAAATTCTTGGATCGAACAAGATGAGAGGGAAAAAAAGATGTCGACAATTTAGAGTGTGAGAAGTTAGGGTTTTTTTTCCGGTTATGTGATTAAGATAGGACCGAATATGTGTGTTTTGGGTTAAGTAGGGAATGTATCAATCTCCATAATGGGCTAACAAATCAACTTTTAATGCATCCTTATCTCTTGTTTAAGCTTGGGCCGAAAATATGTGTATATAACACATTAAATGGATCGACTAGTATTGTGTTAGATGTAGAGATTTTATTTTGTACATAATCTTATAATGTAAGGTTTTTTATTTTTTTTCATTTTTTTTTAGCTTAATTCATTACATAACATAAGTCATAATCACTTTAGGTTAAGTACAATAAATGTTACTTATAGGATATTCTAAGTTCTCAAAATTTTAAATTTGAGGGCATTTTTGTCATTTCGGATTGTTTTAATTTTGGGGTTTTACACCTATTAACGATCAAACACCCAAACCCTAATCGTTCAAACCATATTCGTTCAAACCCTAATCATTCAAACCTACACACATTTACTCACCGAAGCCCTAATCGATCAAAAAGACGACTGTTCATCTACTCTCGAAAATGTTTGATGCTAAGGTAAGAGTTAGATCTGGATTAGACCATATTACAAATATTAAAGGTTTGTTGAATGTAAATAGTAGCAAGTTGTTTAGAACAACTATATTTGGCCCCTGGTTAGACATCCCCGCCTATGTTCCTGATAACCATTTGGTAAATTACTTTTATCAAAATCAGGTTAGGGTTCCAGAAGTTAGTGATTCTTGTCCTTGCCTTACTTTATTAATCGATGATAATGTGCTTCAGTTTGGCCTTGAACAATTTTGTCTTATAACCGGTTTTCGTTTTGGGCCTGTTGCGAAAGAAGAAACTGACGTAGATCGTATTGTTCATGGTCTAACATATAGTCCATTCTTTGATCGTTTGTTTCCTGAAAACAAATCACGTAAGAGCAAGAAAATAAAGGGTGATAAGCTTTTGGCATTGTTGAAGCCTGGTAAAGTGTGGGATTCTTTATCTGATGATGATGCTGTTAGGGTTTGTTTGTTGGTGATTGCAACTTGTGTATTCATTGGTCGTGAAGGAAGGTTCTACATTCCGGATCATATGCTGAAAATGATTGAGGATTTTTCTATTTGGAATTCTTATCCATGGGGTGAGTATATATGGGTACATTTGTATAAAAGAACGGTGAATGTTGTACCTAGGCATAGCGAGAAGGAATCTAAGAAGCCCGTTAAAAAGTCGACAAACAAAGATCAAACATACAATCTATATGGATTTGTATGGGCACTGAAGGTTAGATTTTATTTGTAACATGCATTCTTTCTACTTGTATACAATTATGATGCTTAATATGTCTAGCCATATATTTTACAACTGCTTAATGGATAGAGAAATCCTTCCTTGTAATGATGATTGAGAAACCAGTATTATATTGTGTGCCAACCTTTCCTTCAGTAAAGTGTAAACATAGAAATTTAAGACTGGTTTTAGAATGTTTTGTTGGCTGGCAGTATGCAAACATAGTGTGGAAAACTAGAAGGGAGGTTGAATAGTTTTTACCGTTTTAAAATTAATTTGCTTTGAATACTTAACGTGATTTCAACTTAATGCTAACAATCAATCAATATAAAATAAAGCAAGTAAGGAAAGAAACAATCAAACTACAACACGGATGTTTATAGTGGTTCGGTCTACAAGGACTCTCTTCCATACCCTACTCCACTCCTCGAGCCTCTAACTCGAGAGTTTTTCTTCACTAAGAAACAAGCTCCCTTCTCGGCGGATAAAACCTTTATACACGTCGCTTACACTTTTTCCGGTACAAAGCTAAATACCGAGTTCTAGTTCGAGGTAGAACCAACCTAACATCGCTTACACTTTTTCCAGTACAAAGCTAGATACCGAGTTCTTTTACAAGGGCACAACCACTCCCGACACTCTACGTATTTTAAGGACTAAAATAATAACCGATCACTACTTAATGTTTGGTATAACAATGACGTGTGAAGTACAACTAAATCACACAGTAACTACTCTAACAAGTCTTGCAATGGTATGTTGAAGCTTGTGATGCTTTGATCTCTTTGCTACAAAAGAAAGATCACTAAGAATGTAAATACGAATGGGTTAGTAATGAAAGAATGTATACTAATATTTATGCTTATGAGTGATGAGTAAACAAGAATGAGTGGCCTGTTATTTATAGGCAAAATGCCAAAACAGGCCACGGATTGGGCGGAACCAAATCAAGGGTTCCGTCCCTTATAGGTTTTGGTTCCGCCGGAACCTGACAGCTTATCTTTCAAAATCTTTCCAAATCTTGCCAAGATATTACCAAATCCAATTCTTTGCATGAAGATCTTTCCATGATATTCTCTAAATCTTCAAGATATCCTAAAGATATCCAAATGATGCATGCAATGATGTCATGTACATATTTCCATTTTTAGAATAAAAATGTAAACATGTAAATGTATATATGTATGTCCTATGTATATTCTAGTGATGAATGTAGCATGTTATGATGAGTTTTAAAAGCTTATTACTATAAATGTAAAAGACTTTAACTTATATTTATGCTTTGCTAAAGATAAAGTTTATAATTGTCATTAAAAAAATATAGCAAAGATCGTAAAATATAAATAACGTTTTTAGGACGATATTTGTATTAACAATCTCCCCCTTTTTGTTGATGACAAAACATAAAGTTTATTTTTAAGCAATGGAATAAATAAAGTGCAAGTATTTTAAAAATATAGATTAAACTAGTTTTATGCAAGTTTTGAAATCACTCCCCCTATTTTGGAGTACCAAGTATGATGCATGGATTTTGAGTGCTTAATAGCTCCCCCTTGGACATTACTCCCCCTAATTGGAGTGCCAAGTTTATGATGCATGAATTTTGAGTGCTTAATAGCTCCCCCTTGGACAATACTCCCCCTAATTGGAGTGCCAAGTTTATGATGCATGAAATGAGAAATCTACAAAACAAAGGTTAGTGCATAATTAGCTTCCCCTTGATCAATACTCCCCGTTGCTAGGGTACCAACGTATATGATGCAAGGATGAGAAATGCTACAAAACAAAGGTTAGTTGTAGATAATCCAACCAAGTAATATGATGCATAAGAAAAGGTTCAACCAAGAATTGTAGTTCAACCCGTTTGACTTAAAAAGTCAACTAAGTATAATTGTTCAAACTAAGTCAATAGTTCAAGCCAACCATATAATGATGCGAATGTTAGTAGTTCAACCCAACCAAATATAATGCAAAATAAGTGATCACACACAAGCATTAACACAACATCCTTCAATTGAAAATTATTTGTGACCAAAGTCACAAATTAAGGTGTTACAAAAATAAAAAATAAAATGACCTAAAAATAGAAGTCCTAAAAAGTCCTATAAAAGAAAAACAATAGAGAAACTCCTAGTGTCTATTGTGGAGGATGTGATAGAGCATTAAGGCGCTCTAGGATGTGGTTCAAAATGAACCGCATTTCGTTTTGTAACTCGTGAACCAAAATGTAGGTTCGTTGAGTTAAGTGGGCGGTCCTCTCACACATGGAACATCCATGTCTAGGGAAGTTGGGTGGAGGAGTTAGTTCATTATTTGGTGGTGGTGGTGGTGGTGGTTGGTTGTTTGATGGTGGAGGTGGTGGAATATAGGTTGGAGACATGATGGAAGCTAGCAAAGTGGATTGTAAATCCATAGCTTCATCTAGGTGGGAATCCACCATGTTGGAGAAGGCGTAGAGGCGGTTTAGTTCCTCATTGATCTCGCCTTGGGTTTGCGGTTGGTTTATCCACATTCCCTCATCAATGACATTAAGGGTGGATGTTGGTGAAAGAGGTTGAGGTTGAGGTTGTGGTGGTGCTTGATCACGGTAAAGAGGACCGTGAATATCCCTATAGATGGGATGGAAGAGGAGTGGTTCTTGGGCCTCAAAAGGCAATGGTGGTGGATTTGTGGACCTAGGTAGAAGGTCTTCCAAAGTTTCTGAATATGGGTGAGGTGATGTTGGTGGAGTTGTAAACAACTCAATGGGCTGAAGTTGGGGTGAATGAGGAGGTGATGGTGATCTTGTTGGTTGAGATGGAGCGGGTGGTGGTGTAGTAGCCACTGGAGTTATGGTAGGTGGTGGAGTGTTGATGATGATATGAGGTGGTGTTGGAGTTGATAGAGTGAGGAAGTTTTCATTAGCAATGGGTGAGAAAAAGTTCAATGGTGAAGATTCTTCTAATGAAGAATTGAGATTCACAAAACAACAAGGTCTAACACTCATTTGAGCCGTCCTTTTATGTGGTCTGCTTGTGGATGAGTTGTTTGACTTAGGCATTGTTGAGAAGAGAAGTGATGGTGATATATGCAGAAATTGCTATTAGAAATGATGGTGAAGCTGTGAATTGTGATCATCCTAAAGCTTCTAATTTATAGGCACTTAGGCAGTAAGGTTTGTGGAAGGTTGTGTTTGGATGTGATGTTGATCCATAGAAAAATGTTGGTTCTTAATGATTTGGAAAAAGAAAATAAGTTAGTCACATCATCTAAGTCAATCCATAGAGATGGAGTTGAGTAAGAGTATGAAGATATGCAGTAAATGCAAAGGTTGAGTGGGAAATCTAGTGATTTGATTGATCCACGGATTGCAAGGAACCAATTTGAGGGTTCCTTGCTTGTTACAGAAAGGTAACTTGAGTGGAAATTTGAATTTTCAAAATTTGGTGGGAAATTGTGTTCCTATTGGTCTAATGTTGCTAAGATGATCCTAATGTGATAAAGTATCAGCAGAGGAGTCCTAATTCAAGAATCAATAATCTAAAGTGCGGGATTAGACGAAAAATTTTAAAAAATAGTTGTTGATCCGCGGAGCCAAACGATAACAAAGGCGGACCCCTTCAAATCCCGTTTTTGGTTCCGCGTAATCCGTTGGTTGATTTTAGGCGGAGCCAAAAATTTCAACAGACGGAACCACAAATTTGGTTCTGCCATATCCGTCAATCGAAAAAACTTTACAGAGCGGATTTCTAAAGGTCCTAAACCCGTTCAAATCCCGTAAATTATCCTAAAACATATGTAATTAATTAGTTGTGATTGATTAATGACAAAAACACAGGTTATAACACATGTTAACATATAGATCAAACCGGCGATTTTGAACTTACCATTAATGGAAGTTAAGCCAAACAGTGGCTTAAACATGGAAAATTGATAACATCAAGTGTTATCATCCTGCATTGTCAAGTTAGTTTGCATAGAGGTTTAACAACAAGATAATATCCTAAAATAATAACAATTCAACACATCATTGTTTCAAATTATTTGTACCAAACACCCCCTATTCCCTCACTGTTTGTCGAGTTTCTTGTTTAGCTTCATTATCCAACGCCCAATGTTCTTGAACATTCCACGTGTCTGCTTGAATTCTTCGCTTTATTGCTCGATTGGTGGAAGTTGGCTCAAATATTCTGGAGGAGGAATCCTAGAGTTAGGCAGACCATCATCCTCACTCACGGATGATGATGATGATGAGGTTGGAGGATGAGCGCGTTTTCCTTTCGACACCGCTACTCTCTTGTCACTTAGGGGTACAAAAGTATGGGGAATGAGAGAGTAGTCTGGGAGGAAACCTCTAGCGTTAGGAGGAATGGGTGCAAACGCTCTATAGAGACGGGTGAGAAGCATCCCGTAAGGCATGGCGGTGGTTCCTAACACCGGAATGTCTGGCATTCTCTTGGCGACATAGTAAGCTAGGTTGAAGGGTTGATGGGTGGACACACAATAGAACATATAACAAAGACTAGCATTGAGATGATCCCTATTTCCTATGGTGCATAAAACGTTTGCTCGAAGAATTTCTTCCAACTTCTTGAATTGGGGCCTAAGCTCGTTTAGCTCCATGCCAAATGGGTCTCGATCTACTTGACGACCTTGTCGGTTGGTCCTAGTGTGGGTGTTCCTAGGGAAAAAGAGATGATCACAGATAGTCTCTTTGGGAGTCAATGGTGTGTCGTATGGAGGCATACGATCAATGATAGAATCTAGGCTTGATAATGACCACTTGTCGGTGTAAAGACATGTACCTACACCCGAAATTCCTAAGACTTCCGCGAATTGATTCAAAGGGATGTTAATCTAGTGTTTGTTGACTTTGAAATGGATTGAGATGAGACCATAATCATTGGAACTAAGAACGAAACTAACATAGAATTCTAGCACAAATCTAGGAACTATAGGTTCGTCTATGTCCAAAAGACAATCAAAGTTGATGGCGGCAAGTTGTTGTCGGATGTTGGTTTCTTCTAAAAATGAGGGGTCTATGGTTCTACCCTTGTGTACGTACCTCTTTTCTAAAGCCTTAAATATTTTAACTTGTTCGTTTGAGAGTCCCTTGGTTTTATGGTGTTTAGGGAGGTAGTTAAGGGTGTCTTTGTGGTCGTAGTATGTTACGGGAGGCATGATGTTATCCTAGACATGAAAATTACATAGTTTTTTTTAAAACTAACGATAGTATATATGTAATGTTCTAGTGTGTGCCTATATGGGGACAATGTGGAGGTCTAGTTATCTCGAATCCTTTTAATGCATGAAAATTGTGTTTTGCAAATTTTGTAACAAAACGAGAGATAACCCAAACGCTCTTGATTCAATGTAGCTTCGATTGAATGTACCCGAAAATACATATTAGTTATGTATTCCCTTTAGCATTCAAGAGACATTATGCAAATGATGTTTAAACATAACGTTTTTATTTGTATGAACAATGTGCAAAAACCGTTTTTCCTAATCGTGAGAAGATTTTTGCAAGAATTTGACATGGGGTTTTTGGTGAATTGTGATAATGCCTTATAAGATGCAATTCCTAACTATGGAAAACATGATTTGTTATGTAATTCAGTGAATATGCTTCATGATTTTACAAAAATATGCATAAACCCCAAGTTTTGATTTTGTGCAAGAAATAGAAATCCTAGACTCATATCAGGAACCCACAGATTTTTCGGAACCAAAAAGTGGGTTCCGTCCTTGTTTTCGATTGGTTCCGTGGGAACCTTTTGACAGTTGGTTGTTTTTGTCGTGTTTGGTTAAGCTAAGGTTTTAACTACACATTTGGTTCCATTAATCCTAAACCAAGTCTAAGAAAGTTAAATGGCTGTCTCTTAAGAGGTTTTGTGAGAATATCGGCAATGTTGTCCTCTGAGGATACTTTCTCGATTGAGATGTTTCCTTTTTGAACATTGTCGCGAAGAAAGTGGTGACGAATTTCTATGTGTTTGGTTCTAGCGTGTTGAACTGGATTCTTGCTAAGGTCGATAGCTCCTTTGTTGTCGCAAAGAATAGGAACGTCATTGAGTTGAATTCTTTAGTCGACGAGAGCTTGTTTCATCCAGAGAGCTTGTTGGCAATCTTTTCCTGCTGACACGTACTCGACTTCAGTTGTTGATATTACTAGGGCCGTTTGTTTCTTAGCAAACCATGAGGTGATACAATGCCCAACAAAAGTACAAATACCACTTGTACTTTTTCTATCGACATAGTCACCGGCATGGTCTGAGTCGGCATACACTATGGTTTCGACACCCGTTCCTTTGGGATACCATAATCCTAAATGTGTAGTACCTTTAATGTACCTAAATATTCGTTTAACGGCTTCAAGATGGGATGTTTTAGGATCTTCTTGAAAGCGAGCACATAGACAAACACTAAACATAATCTCCGGTCTACTAGCCGTGAGATAGAGTAAACTACCAATCATTCCTCTATATTTAGTGCTATCTACGGATTCACTTTCGTCATCCTTAGTGAGTTTGGTTTCGGAAGACATGGGTGTTTTCAAGGGTTTGGAATCTTCAAGACCAAATTTCTTAAGCATATCTTTGATGTACTTAGATTGGTTGAAGAATATCCCATCTTCTAATTATTTTATTTGGAGTCCTAAGAAAAAGTTAAGTTCTCCCATCATACTCATTTCAAACTCGTCATGCATGATTTTTGAGAAATCATCGCATAACTCTTGACAAGTTGATCCGAATATAATGTCATCCACATATATTTGAACTATGATTATATGTGATCCCTTTTTCTTAGTGAAAAGAGTGTTGTCTACTAGGCCCATGGTATACTTATGTTCAACTAGGAAAGTCTTAAGTCGACCATACCAAGATTTTGGTGCTTGCTTAAGTCCGTATAAAGCTTTTTAAAGTTTGTAGACATGATTTGGTTTTTCAAAATCGATAAAGCTGGGAGGTTGTGCGACATACACTTCCTCATTAATAAAACCATTAAGAAATGCACTTTTGACATCCATTTGAAAAGTTTAAAGTCATGTGTACATGCATATGCAAGTAGTATGCTAATTGACTCGAGCCTAGCAACTGGAGCGAATGTTTTGTCGTAGTCTATACCTTCTTGTTGATTGTATCCTTGAGCTACTAGCCTAACTTTGTTTCTAGACACTACACCATTTTCATCCATTTTGTTTTTAAAAACCCATTTTGTTCCAATTATGGTTTGACATTTAGGTTGAGGGGCTAATGTCCAAACATCATTTCTAACAAATTGGTTTAGTTCTTCTTGCATTGCTATAACCCAAGATTCATCTTTAATAGCCTCATTTACATTTTTGGGCTCAATTGTTGAAATGAAACAAAAGAAATTACTTTGATTTTGAACTTTTGATCTTAAGGTTCTTTCATTAATTTCTCCTATGACATTATCTAATGGATGGCTTCTAGATTCTTTGATATTGACTATTTCCTTATTTAAAAGTTCATCTTCTTTATCATTATCTAGATTTTCTTGGTTTTCAACCATTTGACTTTCAACTAAGTCATCATCTACCAAAGGTGATGTCTTAGAGGGAGGTGGACTTTCGTCGAATGTTACGTTCAACGATTCCTCGACTCTTGAGGTTTCTTTGTTTAAGACGATATATGATTTACTATTTTGTGAGTATCCAAGGAACACACCTTCATAAGACTTTGGGTCAAACTTGGTGAGATAATCCTTAGTGTTTAAAATGAAGCACTTGCTTCCAAAAACTCTAAAATATCCTAAAGTATGTTTTTTGCCTGTATAAATCTCATATGGTGTTTTATTCAAAAATGGTCTAATTAAGACTCTATTTAAGATGTATGTGGATGTGTCAACGGTGTTACACCAAAACTTTTGTGGTATATTTTGTTCATTTAGCATTGTTCGACTCATTTCTTGAAGTGTTCTATTTTTACGTTCTACTACACCGTTTAATTGAGGAGTTCGAGGAGCCGAGAAATTATGTGTTATGCCATTAGCATCACAAAAGCTCCAAATTGAGTTTCGTTATCAAATTCACGACCGTGGTCGATTCTAATTGACACAATGCTATTTCCTATTTGATTTTGAATTTTCTTACTTAGAATTTCAAATTTATCAAATGCTTCATTTTTAGTTTTCAAAAACTTAGTCCAAGTATACCTAGAATAATCATCTACTATGACCAAAGTGTAGAAGTTTCCTCCATAACTTTGTATAGCGGATGGACCAAACAAATCCATATGCAATAGTTCTAAACACCTAGATGTGGACACCATATTTTTAGCCTTATGACTATTATGAACTTGTTTCCCAATTTTGCAAGCATCACAAAAGTGTTGGTCATATTTCAACTTGGGGAGGTTCCTAACGAGTTCCTTAGATGATAGAGATTGGATGAGTCTCATATTGGCATGGCCTAAACGTCTATGCCACAGAGTTGAGTTGTCATCTAAGGAGGTGAGACAAAATTTGTCTTTAGATGTTTTGTCTAATTTCATAACGTATACGTTATTCTTCAAAACACCTTTTCCTACGGTTATACCATTTTTAAGTATCTTACTTCCGTTTTCACTGAAAAAGACGTCATACTTTTTACGGCATAGTTGACTAATACTAAGCAAGTTAAAACCTAAGTTATCTACATGAGCAACATCATCAATAGAGAGAGAGTCGTGAGAAATTGTACCTTTTCCGGTGATTTACTTTTAAGCTTGCCACCAAACGTAACATTACCTCCTTCGTACATTTGGTAGGTTGAGAAAAGGCTTTTGTTTCCCGTCATGTGCCTTGAACACCCGCTATCTTTTATCCACTCGTTCGGTTCTAACCCGACTTTCTAGCATACCTAAGTTAAATAAAAACTCAAGCGTTTGGTCCCCAATATCTCATGGGTCCATTTGGGTTAAACATTCCATTATCTTGATTCATGTATGGAAATGGTGGATATGGGTTCCATGGCATGTAGTTGGGACCTTGATAACTTCTAGGTAAGTTTGGATTCCAACTATTTTGATAATGATACTGTGAGTTGTAATTACTCTTAGGAAAGGGGCGTTTGGGAATAGTAGTCCTAGGTCTATGTTGAACTGTTTTCGTTCTAAACTCATTTTTAACTTGTCCTATTCCTAAAGTAACTACTGGTTTTTGTTTGTTAACAGTTGTACTAGTGCTAGGTTTTCTTGTGACCTTAACGAATTCAGTACGAGCCGAAGTGCAATCTTTCTGTTCAGCAACAGTACCCGCGAAACCAATTTCCACTACTGGCGGAACCAAATTTTTGGTTTCGTGGGATCCGTGGGTGTCTAAACATGTTGGAACAGTTTCTTGTACTTTCATTGTTTGTTTCTTAAAGCTACTTAAGTCTCTTAGTTTCATAAAGCCTAATCCAGTTTTATCATGAGGTAACTTTTGAACTTTCATTAAATCATCTATACAACTGATATTTTTATCAAACCTTTTAAACTTAGAGTTTTGTTTGATAAGTTCTTCCTGTGTGGTCTTAAGTGTCTCTAATTCTAGTTTAAGTTCTTGACATGAAACACATGTTTCTTTAATGGATTTACCCTTTTCTAATCGTAAAGCTTTTTCTTTTAACCAATAAACTTCATTTTCTAAAAATTCCTTTTTGGTTTTTAAAAACTTATTTTTGTTTATGATTTTTAGTGTAATTTCACACAGTTTGTTATATTCTATTTCTAAGGTGTCATCATCAATAGAGGAGTAAGATGAGTCAAATTGTACCTTGTTAGAGTCATGAGCCATAAGAGCAACTTCGTCATTCTTAGGCTCTTCGTCATCATCTTCACTGTCACTCCAAGAACCACTAACAAAGGCTCTTTGAGTCTTGTTCTTGGGTGGCTTCGGACAATCTCCTATTAGATTACTGGTATCCCCGCACCTAAAACATTTCCTATCTACTTTTCCTTTCTTATCATCACGGTCTTTCCGGAAAGATTTCTTATCTTCTCGAGGTTGTCTTATGAACTTCCCTCGTCTCCTAAAGAACTTCTTGAAATCTCTTACGGCCATGGCATACTCTTCGTCTTCGCTACCTGAACTAGACTCTTCATCATCACTTGACTCTACCCTAGCTTTTAAGGCAATGGACTTGATCTTTTCCTTTTTGCCCTTAACTATTTCTGAATCTTTTTCCATCACCATCTCATGAACTTTGAGATTTCTGATGAGCTTGTCAAGTGGCATGCTTGAAAGATCCTTGGATTCTTCAATAGCCGTCACCTTTGCTCTCCACTTCGGATGAAGTGCTCTAAGAAATTTCCTGACAAAGTTCTTACTAGAAAAAGAATCGTCAAGTGCTTTAAGAGAAATAATAATAGTATTAAACCTAGCAAATGCACTATCAATGGTCTCATCTTCAGGGATAACAAATTGTTTATATTGTTGAACAAAAAGATCAATTTTGTTATCCTTTACTTGTGAGTTCGCTTGATGAGTGATAATTAAGGATTGCCAAATATCTTTAGCGGTTTTACACATAAATACTCTTTCATATTCTTTCCTAGGTAAAGCATTATAAAGCATCATTTTAGCTTCATTATTTTTGGCAATTAATTTCTTTTGCTCATCACTGTGATGAGTAAGAGAAATATCCTCATCCCGACCGCTTGATATATCATTAATTATGGGTTTATGGTCACCTTCTACAATAATGTACCATAGATCTATATCCTTTGACTTCACATAAGTTTCAAAGCGGTTTTTCCAATATATAAAACTATTTGGTTCAAATAGTGGTGGTCTTTGCATAGATTGCCCTTCTTTGAAAATTTCAAAATCCATGGATCGTTTCAAGTTTTAAAATACAATATATTTTAAAGATCTTGAGTAACGTAGCTCTGATACCAATTGTGAAAAACTAGAAGGGGGGTTGAATAGTTTTTACCGTTTTAAAATTAATTTGGTTTGAATACTTAACGTGATTTCAACTCAATGCTAACAATCAATTAATATAAAATAAAGCAAGTAAGGAAAGAAACAATCAAACCACAACACGGATGTTTATAGTGGTTCGGTCTACAAGAACTCTCTTCCTTGCCCTACTCCACTCCTCGAGCCTCTAACTCGAGAGTTTTTCTTCACTAAGAAACAAGCTCCCTTCTCGGCGGAGAAAACCTTTATATACGTCGCTTACACTTTTTCTAGTACAAAGATAAATACTGAGTTCTAGTTCGAGGTAGAACCAACCTAACGTCGCTTACACTTTTTTCGGTACAAAGCTAGATACCGAGTTCTTTTACAAGGGCACAACCACTCCCGACACTCTACGTATTTTAAGGACTAAAATACTAACCGATCACTACTGAATATTTGGTATAACAATGATGTGTGAAGTACAACTAAATCACACAGTAACTACTCTAACAAGTCTTGCAACGGTATGTTGAAGCTTGTAATGCTTTGATCTCTTTGCTACAAAAGAAAGATCACTAAGAATGTAAATATGAATGAGTTAGTAATGAAAGAATGTATGCTAATATTTATGCTTATGAGTGATGAGTAAACAAGAATGAGTGGCCTGCTATTTATAGGCAAAATGCCAAAATAGGCCACGGATTGGGTGGAACCAAATCAAGGGTTCCGTCCCTTATAGGTTTTGGTTCCGCCAAAACCTGACAGCATATCTTTCAAAATCTTTCCAAATCTTGCCAAGATATTACCAAATCCAATTATTTGCTTGAAGATCTTTCCATGATATTCTCTAAATCTTCAAGATATCCTAAAGATATCCAAATGATGTATGCAATGATGTCATGTACATATTTCCATTTTCAGAATAAAAATGTAAACATGTAAATGTATATATGTATGTCCTATGTATATTCTAGTGATGAATGTAGCATGCTATGATGAGTTTTAAAAGCTTATTACTATAAACGTAAAAGACTTTAACTTATATTTATGCTTTGCTAAAGATAAACTTTATAATTGTCATTAACAAAATATAGCAAAATCGTAAAATATAAATAATGTTTTTAGGACGATATTTGTATTAACACATAGTTATAATTGTTTTTAGATTGTTTTGTTGGCTGGCAGTATGCAAACATAGTTATGATTGTTTTTAGATTACTTTGTTTCCTTGAAGTCTTGAAACATAGTTAGATTTTGGTTATTGAGAACACGTTGATATGGATTTTGGAAACAGAAATACAAAATTACCATCAGAATTGTATAGTTTACTTTGTTGCTTGCAAGTATGCAATTAGAAACCTTCCGTTCCTAAGTGTTGTTTTTTTGGTTTGCTGCCTTTTTCAGATATGGATTTTGGATAACTACCCTAACAGCTCGCAGTTTTGGAGCAAAGATCCCACGTGGTTTAGCATGGTCAAGAATGAACAACTTTGAGAAAACGCATTACTGTATTCTATTTGATCCGGTAAGTAAACCCTGTATATCCCCGAAAATTAGTTATGTCTTGTTTGTTTCTATTGCATTCATCATATCAGCTTTGTTTGTTTCTTTTCTAGGCTTTTAAACCATTAAAGAAGCTGGTACCAAGAAATGCCGAGTTGATCTGTCCGTGGTACATTCGTAGTATGGAATATATCCGAGGACTACAGTTGCAACTTGTGGATAGAAGAGATGAGTTGGTTGATCCAGTTGATGAAGAGCAAGATATGGCCGATGTTGGTCTTCCTAGAATTGAAGCAGATGCAAACATTGCTAATGATATTCCAGTTGTTGGTCTTCCTGGAATTGCTAATGATATTCCGGTTGTTGGTCCTGAGCTTGGTGAAACTTCCACGGTAAATGATAGTCCGGATTTATATGATGATGTGGTTGAACGGGAGGCAACCAAAAATGAGACTGTGAAGGAAAATCCGGAGGTTCTGAAGGAAGATGTTCCAAAACCTAAAAAATATGAGACTTCTGACAATGTTGTTGAGGTTGCGGCTATTCAGTCAAAAGTTAAGACTTCTGACAAAGCTGAAGCGTTACCAAACTTCGATAAAGATCACATTGAAGCTGAGGTTGAGTCTATTAAGTCAAAAGTAGGAGTTATCAAAAAAGGTGTAGGAGGCGTTGATGTAGCACACCTATTACGTGAGATAGCCATTGTTAAAAAAAGAATTGTGGTCGTTGAGAATGTGTTAGGAATAAAGTGTGAAGATGATGATGGTGACAATAAGGTAAGAATATGTAATTTAATCTTTTTCAATTCATTCTCTAAAAAATTCGTTTACCAATTTGAAGACCTATTTTGAATTGCAGACTGTTGATGCCCACACACCTGTGAATACCGATGTTGCAGACGATGAGAAACATAAGTTGTATTATACGGACCCTCAAGCGTTCACAGGCCCTATGACACAACTTATGAAAGTCATGTTCCCATCGTGTCCTGAACTTGATCATTCTGGTGATTTTATGCAAGTGGACGTTGACAATAGATTTGATTGTGCCGCCTAACCCAATTTGAATGAATCATTCTCAGAAATTGGTTATGATGGGTTCGATCAAACTCCTCATGAGGTATGTATATATTTACCGTATTTTTTCCTTTGTTTTAATTTTAGTGTCTTTTAAATACACAAGTCTTTTGTTTTTTAGGATTTGATGGATGTGGTTATTGAAGAAAAGAAAGTGACAATGTTGAAGAAAAAGAAAATAAATTTCATGATAAACAAAGTGAGCATGTTGTGGAAAAAGAAACTGGGCATGGGAAGGGAAAAGAAATTGTTGTGTGGCAGGCTCCTTTATGGAAGGAAGCGTTTGTGGAGTGGGCTCTTAAAGAAAAACAACCGGATGAGGGGGGGTTGAAAAAGCAGAAGAACCGGCTAGGGAGGTGGCTGATATAGCAGGAGAACCGGCTGGGGAGGGGGCTAACGGAGATGACAATGGAGTAGAAGTGATTTGCATTGATGTTGATGTCGACCAAGAAGTTGTTCAGGTACACTTATTTATCTTAACATTTTATTTAATTTCGGTCCGTACTCCCATCACCTAGACCATCAAATATATCTTATCATTTGTTACTAATAATGCATTTATATATGACAATCTTATTGATATCATAAAGACAATAACAAAAGTAACCCAACACAGTTCACTTACTACAAATCGAAACGTTACTTAAGTACAATAGTATAGAAATAACTATCTTTCAGAAGACAGACACGTTACAACAACACACGACACAAACGTAAGTTGAGCAAAGAAATGCCACAAACTTAATTTGAAATAACTAGCTTTCAGAACACAGACAATTACGGCCCCTCATGTCATCTTGGGTTTGAAGCTCCCTTAGAAACACAAAGAAGGCTATAACATTTATTTTATTTTTCCTTGTTGGTTTGGTTCATCATTATAGTCTTGCAATATGGTTGACTTGCCTCTAAGTGTCTCCTCGATTCTAGGTAGGTTCCCTAAAAGATTGCTAATGCTACTAGGAACCTCAACTTGCGACTGTGGTACCCTAAGTTTAACACCACCACTTGGTTTAACACCTTCTACTTGTTCCTCACCGTATACTTGTCGTCTTAGGTCTTCTAGAATTTCAGCTGGCAATTGCTTATTTGGTTCAGCATTTAGGCCATATCTCTCATAAATCTCTGGAAATATGACCTCTCTTAGTACCTTGTTTGACCATTCCCTATCATCAGCATTAGGCTCTAACTTAACTCTTTTACCAGTCGACATATTTCGAAGAAAGTGATGCAAATATGCTGAAGAAAGTGATAAAAATGGGGAGTAAAATTAGATGAGGTGAGGGAAAATAATGCAAATATATACACACATATGAAAATATATACACACGTGAAAATAAACAACCATGTGTCTACTCTTAAATAGCAAAAACCACACCACATGCTCAGTCACATGCAAGCAGTCCACATTGTGTATCTAACTTAACTCTTTAGTAGAAAAACCCAGTCCACAAATTCAGTCAAATGCAATGAGGATTCATATTTGAAAATAAACAACCCTGATTGACACAATATTCTTGACCCAGTTCACTCATAACTTGTAAGAGCTTTTCTTGGTCTAAAAAGCCAAAAGTCACAAGGACAAATAGTGGGATATGGTTTAGTTTAGATTCACATATAGTTGTGAGTTTGTCCACTATATCTGCACCATTATTAAATCTTATGAACCAAGCAGATAAAATCAAAAAGAAAATAAACACATTTGAATAGAACGTATTAAGTCTTACGAATATATCATTTATCATTTTTACCGGAAATTAAAACGCATCATCAATACAATCAAAATCTATATTATAAATTTTTGGAAGGTGTAGATTCAATATATGGACCCTTTTCAGACAGTAAACTTGCTATTTTGTTTCTCAATGAACTTGCTATTTTTTTACTTACATATGTTGATGATAGCGTTACTGTTGTTTAGGCTCAAAATATGACCCCAGTTGAAATGAACGTTGTAAGAATGAATAGTGTCAGATTTATTTTCAACAGACTTAAACGGAAGAGGAAAGTAGGGAAATTTAACAATTCCCCCTATACCAATCCACCAGACACAACTCCAAGAGTATTGAGAAGGCATTCATCGAGAAGCAATCATGAAAACATATCTCCTCCTGAAGCTCTTGATTTTGACGATACTTTGCAAGTAGCACAATTGGAACCATTTGTAGAGGTATCTAACTGTGTAAGTATATATTTCTTGTTATTTTGAAAATAAAATTCATTAAATATATTTATTTATATTTCAGAATCTGTCAAGAGCTCCCAAGGCGAAGAAAACCAAGGTTACTGTGCCAGCATCCGTTCAAAAGTTTTTCAAGAACAACAACGATACTAAGTTCATTTTTCCATGGGGCAATCAAGACACGATTGCTGATCGCCGTTTCTGGGAGCCTTTATTGGGCACAGGTGCTTGTAGCGCAGGATAGCTTAGGGACGAGGTACGTATAAATTAGTTGATAGTTTTGTACATAAAATGTGTGTTTGTGTTTCAACTTTGCTTTTCAACATAACCTAACATATTGAAATCTGTATCCAAAAAACAACACCTAGATTTATGGATTGAGTTAATGTGGACATTCCGACCATCAGATGCCAATTGGGCTATGGCCGGTGCCTCTGTCATGGCAGGTAAACCTACGACCATTTTGGGTAAATGGTGTAAAGTATCCACTGCCTTGGTCTGATGTCGAAAAGGTGTTTATATCTTACCATTAAATGATGTATTTTCTTGTTCTTTTACTTTATTCTTCTTGTTTTAAAGTTTAATTGTTACTAAAATGTAGGTACTATTTCCAATTAATGAACCTGGAAAGCACTGGGAGACAGGGGAGCTTCATATATGTACCGGTGTTGTGACACTATATGATTTACTTCCTAAATATTCAAAAAAAACAAGAGTGGTGGAAACACACCATGAAAGAAAAATTTGGATACTGGCTGCCAAAGTATCTTAAAGACCAGAGAGTGTTGAAGGCAAAAGGCATAGATTTCGATGGTTATGAGATCACTTGGAAAGATGGAGAGGATGTCCCCAAACAAGGCAGTGTATATGGTGACTACAGAATATGGGTTTGCATAAATCTTTACCTTTTGTGTCATAACATGTCATTAAAGGCAAACAATCCTACTCTAGCAGGTATAGCCTATCGTGAACGAATGGTGGATTACTTCTGGAAATACAAGGTGGCAATATGACGGTCATTGATTATGTATATATTTGTGAATGTGTGTATTTTGCTAGAGGTTGTGCCCGAGAAAAGGTAAGATTTTGTTAGTTTCTTTTGGATCTGCTTGGACAATTGTACGAGAAAGGTAAGATTTTGTTACTTGTTCAATCCCAAGACAAGTGTGAAACATGTGAATGATGTTTTGTCCATATGGTGTACTAAATTGTTACCAGGATAGGCTTGTATGTAAATTGTTATCAGGCTATGATTGTAGGTAAATTATGCCAACATACCACAAGAATGGTTTTACTCTAATTTTTGATTCTTCTAGATTGGTGAATGCTTTTTCTCTAATTTTTGCTTTTACTATTCTTTTTTAAGATTGTATGATGCACTATACTTTTTTAAGATTGTAGGATGCTTGTACTAAATTGTTACCAGGCTATGTAGGATGCACTATATACCAAGTTGTATGCTTGTAGGATGCACTATATACCAAGTTGGATGCTTGGAATCTCCATATCATAACAATACAATTTGAAGTCATAAACATTCAAACCATAACAAAGTACTGAGAATCATTCAACCTAATCTAACAAACATAATGAAAAGGATAACAAATACCAAAGCTAACAACAACATAAGTCTATCATGAACTTTTGATTTACTCTTTAACTCCATCCTCTCTTGTTCTAACATTCCAATAATTTTGAATGAATCTTCCGAAGTGGCCACACTTCCTTGTCCAGCTATCAGAGCCTTGTTTTGTTCATGCTCTCTGTAAAGCAAGTCTATGTAGTATTGTGACGGCAGCACGGGGTCAAGAAAACCATAAACTCCACAACTTATTGTAGGAAAACCTTTGAACCTGTTCGTAGGAGTCCAAGACACTTTTTCAATTAGTGGATATGGCGGACAACATTTGCAATGCGTCATATTAGCAACATCGTAGTATTCATGTTGGTTCCTACGATATGACCTACCGGAGGAGGAAGATGAATTCATGACTACTTTGTTTTTGGTAATATGAAAAGGTTATTCATACATGAAGCTGCATATGTGAGCCTCAATTTATATTGGGATATACTTAAAAATGAACTAGTACAAGAGATGGTTGATTCACATAAATGTGGATGTTAGTTGTTAGGTTGTTACATTTAAAGTTTTTGGGCGACTTAGTACAACACAAGCTAATGTGAAGTGCATGAAAGTTACATATAAATTACAACAAGCTAAGTTGAAGTGCAGGAAAGTTAAACACATGGTTATTCAAAATAAATGAAGTGTATGAAAGTTAAATATATTACAAATAAGATGAAGCTAAGTTGAAGTGCAGGAAACTTAAAAACAAGTCTTAGGACATGGAAAGTTAAATATATTAAAAATGAAAATGAAATGCATAAAATTGAAAAACAATAGATTTGATCCTTCATTTTTTCAGCAGCGGATCCCAATTGGTTTCGGTTCCTCATCTCCCAAAGTCTTCAGGTTCCGCTATCCCATACTCTATCTTCCACATCAGCTTCTCGTGTTCCCGGTCTTGCCTGATTCTCTCCTCCATTTCTCTTTCAGCTCTATCTTCTTAGTCTAGTGCTTCCCTTAATGCTTCTTCGTCTAAGCAAACTTGATATTCCTGCTGCTCAGTATCATAGTTCTTTTTTTTAGCAACAGTATCATAGTTTTCACCATCCACATTTCCATTTAATACACTTTCATAAAATGCTTCCTCATATATTTACTCTAACGCTTCCTCACGTGTTTCCTTGTCCGCCTCCTCACATGTTTTCTTAACCGCCTCCTCAAATGTTTTCTTAAACGCTTCCTCACATATTTCCTCTATAGCAAAACTTAAACGCTTCCTCACAGGTGCTGTTTTTACAAAAAATAAAATCATAAATAAATAACTAAATTTATAAAATTAAACTTGTATAATAACATAAGCAATGATTTTTACCTTTAGACATTTCTAGACATAGAGTATAATGACATAACGCTAGATGACAATGTATATATAGTGTCATACTTAAATAGTTCAGGCGACTAGGTAGTTGTGATTCTTTATTAGCTAGGGCGACTATGTAGTTGGCATAATTTATTAGTTTGAGCGACTAGATAGTTGACTATCTTGGGCAACTTAGTAACTTTTTCATATGACCCAAATAAATGAACAACTACAAGAATATAAATGAACAAGTACAAGGGCTGGTTGATACACTTAAATGTTTATCTTAGTTGTTAGGGTTTACTACACTTAAAAGAAGAAGAAAAAAAAAACATGAATTATAAGGACAGTTCTAAGTTTAAGGTTATTTTAGTGTATCCATCATCAAAGCATGCTGTTAAACTACCTAAAAATATCAGTTTCAAGAACCTAGTGGTGTACGTCAAGAAAAAGGTGGACGCCGTGAAAGACAAAGAAAATTCTGTCGTGAGGATATTTTACAAAGATGGTTCCATGGCATTGGACATTGTTGATGATGATGATGTCTAATACTTCATTCATGAAGTTTGTTGTAAGAATGAGCATGTTTCCCACAGAAACTATTCATATCAATAATAGAACCACCTTTAGAGGTAAAATCATCTTCAGCTTCTAATTATACATCATTAGATCTTAATGTTCCGCTGGTTCCCCAAGAATGTTATTATCCCATCCCAAAAGTTGAACAATATTCTTTTCACCAACAAGATGATTCACTTCCTCAATGGCAAAGAAACACGTTTAAAAATATGCCTATGCCACCCAATGCCCGAAATCCTAACATTATAAACATCCATCCCCATATAAACGATAGTGTTTTTTTTTCATAAATAAGGAATTTTATAATAAGGCAGAATGCATGTTTGCTATTGGAAAGAAATCATTAATCGAGCGTCTTGAATACAAAGTTATTAAATCTGAAAGCACGAGGTACATCGTCAAATGTACAAAATAAGGCTGCTCATGGAATATATACACCCGTAGGTATAAAGCGGGTAATAAATTCTATGTATCTAGCATAAACGACGTGCACACATGTTCAAGAACTCAAATACATCCTAATCATCGTAATGCCACAATGAAATTACTGAGTCAATTACTATTCGAAAAAATGAAAGATAATAGCAGGGTATATAAGGCGAGGGACATACAAAAAGACATTAGTCTTGAATGGAAAATAGACATTTCTTACAAAAGAGCTTAGGGGAGGGGGGAGAAATTTGGCATTTGAGATGTTGAACGATAAACTTGAAGATTCATTTGAGCAGTTACCTTATTATTGCCATAACTTAAAGCTGGCAAACGAGGGGACGGTAACACACATCGAAACAGACGATGCAGGAAGATTTAAGATGGTATTTATAGCATTTGGTGTTGCGGTACGCATCATTTTATTTATTAATGTATATAAATATTTATAGATTTTTAATTATTATTATTATTATTATTATTATTATTATTATTATTATTATTATTATTATTATTATTATTATTATTATTATTATTATTATTATTATTATTATTATTATTATTTTATTATTATTATAAAAACATCACTTTATTAGAAACTCATAGGATCTACAAGAAATTAGAGGGGAGCCGAGACACTAACTGGGCTCCCACTCCTCTAGCTATTGCAAAGCTAATCCTACTTAAGATATGAGCAGCGGCACGCGCGCCGATGTCTTGAGTCACGAAGAACTTTCGTATCCGTTTCAGTAAGGCCACCGCGTCTTTCCCAAGTTCCCCAAAGGAGGAGAAAGAGAAGGGGAGAAACCCATATCCAATATCAACACACTTGGTCTCATACTTGACCCGCTTGCGTTGTGCTGCATCAAACACCACCCGCCCTGGCTCAAAGTCAACCATACCAGTCTGCGTCAAAGGAGACGACCCTTTTAAATCGACACAAACATCCTGTCCACTGTCCCAAGAATAGAGCAATATATCGGCTGGGCGTAAGCTTTTGTCCATTTCACCACAAAGGCCGATGTCAACCTCTTTACGAACTAAAATCCCAGACCGGGAACAAATATCAGCGAGAGTGTCGCGTACCACGTTGTGTCGGTGCTTAATACCAATAATACCAGCACACGACACATCATGGTCCCCATAAATGTCCCCCGTAAATAACCTGGAGCAAGCTGAGCACGACATCTGGACTGAAAATAGGGGAACATCTAGGCGGTAACATAAAATACATCGGTAAGTTCTAGCATTCATAGTCTATCCCAGCCCAGAACTCGGGACCACCCTAAGCCAATCGGAGGTGTAATCTTCCTTTTGCGACCTCCAAAGCGCCATCTGTCGAGCGGATAAGCCAAAAGTGGATTCAACCGTTTTAGTAACACATGTGAAATATATATCTGCCAATTTCTTCATAAGTTTGGGGCCAGCGATCTCATCCGGATTACTTAAAAGGTCGAACTCCATTTTCGCATTAAAGGTACACAGAGCATCATTGAAGGAAGATCCATAGTTTGCTATGCCAGACTGTCGGAGGAGCTTAGCTTGTAGGTTAGCAGATTGGAGTCTAGACGCAAGGAAAGCATAATTCAAGACATCACCTGCAGAGTATACGCCAAGCCCCCCAAACTCTAACGGTAGCGTGGCCAGTCTCCATTGTCAATCCCCAAACCTCGTTCCAGAAGCAGTGACAATACGCTCCATAGAGGAATGAAGCGCCACATCAAAAGAAATTTGAGCACCCCCAAAGATCCAAGGAGAACATGTGCGCATAGAGAAGTATAGCTTTGAAATGCCTGCACAGGCACGAAGGAGGAGCAACTCACATTGAGGATCATTAAGCTTAGCAACGGCATCCATAAGCACAATGGTTTTGGCAACCCTTTTCATAGCAAGCCCACTGCTAAACTCAAAGTCCACACTAGCCGGGCCACCC
The DNA here is from genome assembly GCA_021014915.2 of Artemisia tridentata subsp. tridentata. NCBI lineage: Eukaryota > Viridiplantae > Streptophyta > Magnoliopsida > Asterales > Asteraceae > Artemisia > Artemisia tridentata. The sequence continues at coordinate 113,535,185 of CP139506.1, read as the reverse complement.
AGAAATTTAACGCCATGTAAAGGACGAGCAATATTATGCGGGAAGACACCCGCGAGCCTGCTTCTGGGATCTTCGGTTGGCAAAAAAACCTCGGTTTTATCCACGTTAAGGTGCAAGCCACAACTAGGTCCATCCGACATGATAAGTTCTAAAACCTTCCCCACGACCAGAGTGTCACCAATAATAGTGCCATCATCCAGGTACCACGCTTGAAGAGCCAGATTAAAAGAGTCTCTAATCTTGCGAACCAGGGGGTGTAACACTAGGGCAAAAAGTAGAGGTCCGAGTGGGTCGCCTTGTTGCACTCCTTGGTGTGACCATAAGGTGTGTTCCCCATAATATAGTCTAGCTGGGCTGGAGTAACAGAATTCCACCCAGCGTGAAATAGCAGGGCAACGAAGGCGAACCTCATGTAGAACAACCACACGATCCACCAAGTTAAAAGCATTTTTGAAATCTACAAGCAACATCGAAAGGCCAACCTTATCCCCACAGTCTTCGAGGAACCGATTCACAGCATGAAGAATAGCCTCCCCTCCTCCTGACACTCCAACGCCAAATTGTAGATCATTCAAATAACCATCAAAGGAATGACCAATCAAGGAAGCACCAATCTTGGAGACTAAGCGCCTCCAAATGGTCCCCACAGCAATGGGACATATACCACCTCCAGGCTTAATCAACGGTGTGAGGGGAGCACTAGCAATGTATTCGCCCAACATCTTGGGGCATTGGCCACCAAGAAACAGGTTCACTACTTGGGTGATAGAGGCTATTAACTCATCCGAAACAGCCACAACAGCACCACTCAAACAGTCCAAAAGGTGTTGGGCACGCAACCCATCCCGACCACAAGATGTACCACGAGGGAAACTCTTAATCATGTCAAGAGTCACAGTAGGGGAAGCAACAAGGGTGTGATGTTCGAGGGATACATTCGGCAGAGACGGAGCCGACTTGAAAGGGTGCTTAGCCTTTAGGTCTTCGAGAGTAGCATCATTATAAGGAGCAACACCAGACGATGAGAGAACTCTGACAGCTGCGGTGTAATGGCCGTCACAAATTTTCCTCTTACACTGCTTGACATTACGCTCTCCCACGTCCAATTTCTCCTCGTCGATATGAGACCATGATGTGGGGGGTTCAGCTAAAATCTCTCTAACAAGCTCCGAACTACCACCAGGCGTACCCCAGGAACGAATGACGTTAGTGATATATTCTTCTTGTCGCTGACGTTTAACAGCCGACCTGCACTCAGTATTACTCCGTGGATAAAAGGTCTTAAGGAGACAAAGAGGCAGGACTAACAACCTAACCCAGCAAGAGATGTCATCAGGTGTACAGATCACCTTATCAAGAGCCCCTTTTAACACGTGAGAGAACCCTAAGCGACACTTGGGGGGGGGGATAGATTTGACAGTGTGTAACCCTTTAGAGAGCAAGGTATCAAGTAGGGTTAAATCAAAACCAAAGTGCTCCCCTCGAACCAAATCATCACCCCGAGCCAGTTGAACAGAAGAGGGAACTTGAGGCTTGGCGAGATCAAACAGCACGAACCTAACAACACCATCACCACAATCAGGGGGTGACACAAAATCAGGTCCATGCCGACATTTTGAACGAAGAGTATGCGTCTTAAAACAATTTCCACATAACCAAAGACCCATACGTTTCAACGTGACCTCAGCAGACTCAAAAACGGCAAGATTAGTGGCCAAGGAAAGTTTGGTGGTGGCCAGCGCATCCCCATTGAAATGACGATCACGAAGATGAGAGATCAACGAGGTTTTGGTGAGCCCATTCCCACTACCGTCTTGACAACCACTTAAACCGATAAAAGGACAGTGAAAACGTATGATTGCCATAGTAACCAGGTCGTCAAGACACAAAAGCCCACAACCAAAGCCCAAAACGCAGCCACAAAATGCAAAGCCCTTTTCAAAACGCAATGTCCTTAAAAAAAGTCCTAAAACGCAATGACCTTTCAAACGCAAAAGTTGAGCCAAAAATGTGGGGTCCACAGACCAAATCGCAACCTGGTTTAAACTATCAAAACGCAAGCTAAAGTCAATGTGGGGGTCCACGTCCTTGAAAAGGCAATCAATGTGGGGCCCACGAAGCAAATCAAATGTTTTAGTCCCAAAAGCAAAACTATCAAAACGCAAGATAAGCCAAATCGCAAGACCTGAAATGTGGAGCCCATAACGCAAAACTCAACTGTTTTAACCAAAGGACAAAGCCACCCTCAAGGTCAAATCGCAAAACAACCACAGCAGTAACCACGGCAGTATAGGCGAACAACCACAGCAGTAACAACTACAGCAACAACAATTACAATCAAACGAGACCTACAACGGAGAGGGGACGATGAAGGTTTCAAGAACGAAACCCTAACAACCCAAACCCACAGAGAAGAAGGAAAGGAACCCCAACAAAGATGTTGAGAATATGATCTAACAGAGATGTTAAATCATAGTGGTGATGTTGCTATGGAGGAAGACGCGCGGGAGGAAGGTGATCTTGAAATCACCGGCATCATCGCCAGAAATCGCCCACACAGAAACACACTTGATTATTATTATTATTATTATTATTATTATTATTATTATTATTATTATTATTATTATTATTATTATTATTATTATTATTATTTATTTATTTATTTATTTTTTTATTATTTTTTTTAAAACATCACTTTATTAGAAACTCATAGGATTTACAAGAAGTTGGTAGGGAGCTGAGATACTAACTGGGCCCCCACTCCTCTAGCTATAGAAAAGCTAATCCTACTAAAAATATGAGCAGCAGCACGCGCTCCAATGTCTTGAGTCGTCGAGAACTTTCGAATTCGTTTCAGTAAGGTCACTGCATTCTTCTCAAGTTCCCCAAAAGAAGAGAAAGAGAAGGGGAGGAACCCATATCCAATATGTGCGCACTTAGCCTCATACTTGACGCGTTTACGTTGTGCAGCTTCAATTACCGCACGACCCGGCACAAAATCAGCCATAGCAGTTTGCGTCAAGGGCGATGATCCAGTCAAATCAACACATACATCAAGACCTCCGTCCCACGAGTAAAGCAACATATCAGCTGAACGTAAGGATTTGTCCCTTTCACCACAAAGCCCAATATCAACCTCTTTACGAGCCGAAACCCCCGACCGAGAACATATGTCAACAAGAACATCACGTACCACGTTATGTCGATGTTTAATACCGATAATACCAGCACAAGATACAGCATGGTCCCCATAAATATACCCAGTAAAGACCCTGGAACAGGCTGAGCACGACATCTGAACAGAGAATAGGGGAACACCGAGCCGATAACATAACACGCACCGATATGTTCTAGCATTCATAGTCTGTCCCAACCCAGATATCGGAACCACCCTTAGCCAGTCCGAAGTGTAGTCCTCCATTTGCGATTTCCATAACGCCATCTGTCAAGTAGATAAAGAAAATGTAGATTCGGCTGTTTGGGTAACACGTGTGAAATATATATCTGCCAGTTTCTTCATAAGTTTGGGGGCAACGATCTCACATGGATTACTCAAAAGGTCAATCTCCATTTTCGCTTTAAAAACACATAAGGCATTATCAAAGGAAGGCCCAGAAGTTACGATACCAGAATGTCGAAGCAACTTAGTCTGTAAGCTAGCAGATTGAAGTCTAGACGCAAGAAATGCATAGTTCAAGACGTCACCTGCAGAGTAAACACCAAGTCCCCCGAATGCAAAGGGTAAAGTAGCAAGCCTCCATTGCCAATCACCAAAACCAGGTCCAGAAGCAGTGACAATACGCTCTAGAGTAGAACGAAGAGCCACATCAAAAGAAATCTGAGCACGCTCAAAGACCCGGGGAGAGCAAGTACGCATGGAAAAATATAATTTAGAAATACCAGCACAAGCACGAAGGAGCAATAATTCACACTGAGGGTCATTAATCTTAGCAGCAACACCCATAAGCTCAACGGTTTTGGCAACTCTTTTCATAACAAGCTCACTACTAAAATCAAAGTCCACACTAACGGGCCCACCCAGTAATTTAACACCGTGCAAAGGTCGGGCAATATTAGGTGGGAAAACACCCACAAGTCTGCTTCTGGGATCTTCCTTAGGCTAAAAAACCTCAGTTTTATCAACATTAAGGTACAAACCACAACGAGGTCCATCCACCATGATAAGTTCTAAAACCTCCCCCACAACCAAAGTATCTCCAATAATAGTGCCATCATCTAGGTACCAAGCTTGAAGGGAAAGGATAAAGGAGTCTCTAATCTTACATACCAAAGGATGTAACACTAAAGAAAAAAGCAAAGGTCCAATTGGATCACCTTGTTGTACACCTTGATGTGACCATAAAGTGTGTTCCCCATAATATAATCTAGCTGGGCTGGAGTAGTAAAATTCTACCCAACGAGAAATATCAGGACAACGAAGGCGAACCTCTTGTAACATAACCTCACGATCCACCAAGTTGAAGGCGTTTTTGAAATCCACCAACAACATCGAAAGACCCACATCATCTTCACGGTCTTCAATCAACCGATTCACAGCATGAAGAATAGCCTCTCCTCCTCCAGATACCCCAACACCAAACTGTAGATCATTTAAATAACCGTCCAAAGAATGGCCAATCATAGCAGCACTAACCTTGGAAACTAAACGCCTCCAAATGGTCCCCACAGCAATAGGACGGATACCACCACCTGGCTTGACCATCGGTGTGAGAGGAGCACTAGCAATATACTCACCCAACGCCCTAGGGCATTTACCATCAAGAAAAAGATTCACCACTTGGGTGATAGAAGTGAGTAACTCATCAGAAATAGCCACAGCAGCACCACTAAAACAATCCAAAAGGTGTTGGGCACGCAAACCATCCCGACCACAAGACGTACCACAAGGGAAACTCTTAATCATATCAAGAACCACAGAAGAAGATGCAATGAGGTGATGATGATCAATAGGTAAAAGAGGCAAAGAGGGAGCAGCTTTGAAAGGGTGCTTAACCTTTAAGTCCTCAAGAGTTGCATCATTATAAGGTGCAACACCAGAAGAAGAAAGAACTCTGACAGCCGCAGTATAATGGCCATCACAAATCTTCCTCTTACACTGCTTGACATTACGCTCACCCAAGTCCAAGTTATCCTCATCAATGTTAGACCATGATGGGGAGGGTTCGGCCAAAGCCTCCCTCACAAGCTGCAAACTACCACCCAACATGCCCCAAGATCGAATGGCATTAACAATGTACTCTTCCTGGCGTTGACGCTTAATAGCAGACCTACACTCTTGATTACTCCTCGGGCAAAAGGTTTTAAGGATACAAGTAGGCAAGACTAATAAACAAACCCAGCAAGAAATGTCATCAGGCGTGCAAATCACCTTATCAAGAGCTCCTTTCAAAACCCGAGAGAACCCTAAGAGACACTTGGGAGGGATGTATTTAACGGTGCGCAACCCCTTAGACAACAAAGTGTCAAGAAAAGGCAAATCAAAACCAACAAGCTCGTCCAAAACAAAATCTTCAACATGGGCAAGATGCACAGAAGAAGGAATCTGCGGTTTGGTGAGACCATACAAGACGAACCTAACAACACCATCACCACAATCAGGGGGTGACATAAAATCAGAGCCATGGCGACACTTAGCCCGGAGGGTATGCGTCTTGAAATAAACACCACATAACCAAAGTCCCATACGCTTAAGAGTAACCTCAGCCCTTTCAAAAACAACCAAATCAGAAACAAGAGAGTGTTTAGTGATAGCTTGTGCCTCACCATTACAATGTCTATCACGAAGATGTGTGATCAATGAAGTCTTGGTAAGCCCATTTCCACTACCATCATGACACCCACTTAGCCCCACGAAAGGACAGTGAAATCTTACAATCGTCATAGAAGAGATAGTGTGTTCCGTGAATACAAAACAACCACTAAAGACCAACACTACAGCCCACAAAACCACGGAACAACACCGTAATGCAGAGGCAAAATGAATATTCCACAGCAGCAAGCACACTAAAACACAACCTTTGAACCACAAAACCATGCAACACAGTATCTAGAACCAAGAGAACCAGAACAGATCCCACTGAAACAAGCGCACCAAACCACAATATATATAAACTGTACGAAATAAGCAGTCACAAAAGAGTTTAGAAGAAGCCCACAACTGTTTTGAAGAAGCGGGAAAACCGTAGCAACATCGAAACCCGATATATATAAACTGTACGAATTAACCAGTCCCAAAAGAAACCTGTAACGAGGGAAAACCAATCACAGCAGTAACCACAGCATTTTCGGAGATAACAACCACAGCAGAAACGACCCCATTAATAATAATTATTTTGTTATTATTATTATTATTATTATTATTATTATTATTATTATTATTATTATTATTATTATTATTATTATTATTATTATTATTATTATTATTATTATTATTATTATTATTATTATTATTATTATTTTGTTTTTTTGTTTAAGCTGTTATGTAAATGTAAACTAATATAGTTGAAGCGGTTAATCAATTAGATTCGGAGTTTTATAGCCTTTATGCGCCCATTAATAATAATTGATGTCATGCATCTGAAAGGGAAGTATCTAGGAACCAACCTGCTTGCTGTTGGTATGGATGGTAACAACCAGATTATTCCAATCGCTACGGGTGTCTCACAGGGCGAGACCGGTGAAGCCTGGACATTGTTTTTGAGCTGGTTGAAAGACTGCATTGGTGAAGTGCCTGATTTGGCAATTATTTCAGACAGGCATCAAGCAATAACCCAAGCTTGTGATACCATTTTTCCAAATTGCTTTCACGGTTATTGTTTCCGTCACTTGATAATGAGTTGGAATTTGAAACAGAAAAAGCCAAAGGCTTTATACTGGAAGACATGCAAAAGTTATACTCCTGAAGACTTTGAGAAGTCAATTTCTGTTGGGAATTAAATGTCCTAAAGATTAGTATTGGGAATTAAACGTTTACAAGGTTAGTTCTGCTAAAAGAAATATACTAAGTATCATTCTACTGCTAGTGTATTTCATTCTACTGCTAGTGTTAGAGATTCTGCTGCCGCAAGCATTCTACTGCTAGTGCATCAGATACTGCCGTTGAAGAGATAAGTGTCGCGTATTCTACTGCTAGATGGATAAGTATACAAAGATATTTTGTGTATAAAAGTCAAAGATATACGGTAGATAATATCTTTGATAGATGTTCAGTCAACAAGTTGTGTACACAGATACAAGTTGTATCTTAAGGACTGACACACTCAAGCAAAGCAAGTAGTTCGACAAGACTTATCATTTATTGTAAAGATCTCCTTAGTTGTATAAAAGGAAGATCTTATCTTAGTTACAAATGTCTGAGTGTTGAAAATAGATTAACCAAGTGCTAAATTTGTAACTAGTTGAATACTAAGAAAACATACATTGAGTTGTTCATAACATAAAATAGTTTTCTTTGTAATAGAGATTCAAGGTTTTGTAACCCTAGTGATAGTGAAGATCACTCGTATTATTCTCAATAATATTGAATCATTTGGTGTTAACATTCATTGTTCATTATAAAATTCAACAACCACCACTGTTCCATTTCCAATAACAAAAAACCTTCTAAGTGTGGTTAAGTAGATTCCGCATACTTAATCATGTTCACTCAAAGTATCACATACACTCGTAGTAAAGGACTAACATCCTATTAAGTGTATCGAATCCTCTCAATTTCTGAGCTTCGGGCAAAAAGACCTGAAGCCTTCAAAAAACTTGAAGACGTAGGGTTTGATAAGTGGTCAAGGGCATATTGCCCAGGAAAAAGATACATCTACTTGACGTCAAACAGTGCAGAATCAATTAATTCATTAACAAGGAATGTTCGAAAGGTTCCAATAACGATGCTCATGGAGTACTACAGAAGGCTTCTACAAAATTGGTATTTTGAACGTCAAGAAAAATACCAAGGTAAATACTTCATGGTTGTAGTCTCTCATTTATTTGTTCAATAATTGTATCTGGTATATGTTTTTGTATAAAAATAATAACAATTTTTTCTTTGTATAAATTTGCAGAGGCACCGAAATTTGAGCTTACAGATTGGGCAACTGGGAAGGTCCATCGCATAATGTTAAAGAGTGCTAACTGGGAAGTTAGAGGCATTGCCATGTGTGTCGTGTACCAAGTACTAGACCATCATCATAGTCATATTGTTGATTTTCTAAAAAATGAATGCACTTGCAGGTATCTACTATAAACAGGTTGTTTATTAAGGTACATTTTGTTTATTGGTGTCTACCATGTGGTCATGTGTGTGCCGTGTGTAGAGCAGAAAATTTGACTAACTGTAACAAATGGGCGGACACATGGTTTATGAAAACTGCTCTCAAAGGCACATATCAAAAATGGTGTTTACTTTGCAAGAAGAATCCAGTTGGCATAATCCAGGTAATTTACAAAATGTTAAACCGCCGTTGATGGGTAGGCGCCAATCAGGAAGACCAAAAGGTAAAGATCGTATTCCATCAAAAAATGAAGAGCCAAAAGTTAAAAAATGTGGAAGGTGTGGCACCAAAGGACACACCCGTGAAGCATGTATGGAACCACTGCCCAGAAAAGAGGTTAATTTGAAACTTTCTACAAATGTATATATAACTCAAGTTTGTTTGGTACTCTGACAAGATAAAATAAATATGTTCTCAGAAAAACAGCAAGACAAGCAATAGCAGGTCAGATAAGGGGAAAGAAGTGATGCAAGAGATGATATCTGAAGAGGGGAGTCGTAAACGTAAGTCAAAGAGTGAAAATCAAGTGAAAGTCGATCCAAAAACCGAAGTGGACGACGAGTATTTTCAAAATGGGAGAATTTACCAAGAATGGGATGGCCTACGTTGGATGGGTGAACCATCTAACAGGCTTTGGGAGGGGGATCCGGTGTAGGGTGGTGAACCATCTAATTCTGGCATTAACCTAAATTCAAACCCGGAATCATCAAATCCTTATCACTTGAATGATTTCTAGTTCTATGTTTTGTTTATTTAACTAACCTAAAACTTGTTTAATGCTTAGGTGGTAAACTTGTTTAACGCTTAGTGGTAATCTATATGTCTATCCTTGTATTTAGTGTTTCTATGTGAAAAAATGTAGCTTTATTAAATGTTCTACTACGCTAGGCTGATTAATATAACATTGTTAAAAGGTAACTAAACTAGAGAATTAAAAATTCGTAATAAAAATTGGTACTTATCTAGAAAATGATAAGCAGTCCGTCAACAAAATCGGTTAACTTTGCCATGTCCCCTTCCCTTGCGAAATCCTTTAAAGGTAACAGTGTTCTGCAAATAAAATGTTTTCTAAGTCAGTAGTAACCTTGCTTCAAATATAAACATGAAATAGGTTTATTGTATAACCAAAAAAGCAAAGACTCTTAATAGTAGTCATTGCCGGAGTACTCCAGAGCTAAAAAAAAGCTTTACTGGTTGGTTCATCATTTTTTCATTGATCTTCTATTTTGTAAATTCTTAAACAATATAACAAGCAGAACCATGAGACCAAGTGGCTGCATAACATTTTTATGATTTCCTTGAACAAGGCTGTCAACATGACAACCATATTTACAAAATAAGGGCGTCCCATAACAGGGATCACATTACATAAAGTAGTTGATACATCAATTTATCTAGTTGTCTAATACAAACTTGATCCCATAATACAAACTTGCTCTCATAATAGAACTTGTTTGAATTACAACATCCATAGTGTAAAGTCTACCAACTACACACTCTGTGTTTGAAAAAAAAAAAAAAAAAAAAAAAAAAAAAAAAAAAAAAAAAAAAAAAAAAAAAACTAGCCATATGCTCACGATAGGGAAGAGCAGCCTGTACAGGATTATCCACAGCCAACGAATTCCCATGTGCCAATCAGTATAAGAATATGCATACCCAAATACCACAATCACCAAACACGCCCCCCTGCTCTGAAACGTTCTGTGCATTCTTAAAGGTAATGGCATACGTTGTAGGATTTATACATTTCTTCTCAAAGACATTGGCTTGCTCTAGAACGATAGGAAGTCCAGCCTGTATAGAGATTTAAACATATTAGCTCAGTAAAGTCCAGGTTATGGTCTAGTACTGTTATAAAAAATAACCACACCAACACGAAAAAATAAAGCAACGGAAGATAATAAACTGAAAAACTAAACATAAATTCATCGCATACATAGAAAGTGATAAATATGTTTAAACTGACTACAGTTTAAACATTGCATACATAGAAAGTGATAAATATGTTTTAACTAACTACAATTTAAACATTGCATACATTGACTGATTACATACGACATTCATTGATAACCTAAACCGATTACAAAAGATACTTTAATGAAACATGGTACACAACCCATAAAACCTAACAATCTAATAGGCCGTCATATCAGCATGAGTTTGCAAAACCAGTGATTCGCAGTAGGGGCTGAAGAAAAAGGAGCCACCATATCCCTCAATACCCAGATTCTGAAAGTTACTGGACGCAAGTTTGTAGAGTACAAGAGTCGAAGCAAATCTTTTCGGGTTCTGAACTTCAAGAATCGGGTCGTTGTTATCATCGAATCCAACTAATTTGAGTTCACATGGGGTGGGAATGGTAAGTAGACGTGTAAACGATGTTATGGTTCCACCAACCACCGTTAACACCCATAGATAGAAAACATAGTGGTCATCCCCATTTATGTTTCCAGAAACAACTAGGTTGTCTCTTAGGTTAGACACATAGAATGTTAAAGGAAGTTGGCCTATTAACTGGTCGGGTATGTCTAACACCTGGAAACGGTGGGTGCCCAAGTCAAAAGAAACAATGATATAGCTCTTGTATGAGCTACCATCATTAGCATACAACCTTTCATAACCACACCAATAGATATGACCACCAACATTCGCTTGACTTGACTTTTTTTAATCTGATTGTGTGAGGAAGCAAAAACTGATGTTCTAACATCCTCCATTCGTTTGAGGAGAATGTGAAAATTAAAACACACCATGGATATTGAGGATTGAATGGGTATGCAATCTTTAGAATTGTTGGGTCAAGAATGTCTGGACGAACCCCAAAAGCCAATAGACGTTTTTCATATTCTTATGCAGTTGTCAAAGAAGGGACAAATGTTCCCACTGATCTTTTAATCGATGGGTTCCAAACAAACGCTATGAAATCAGAGACAACTGGTCCATACGCAAAACCCCAGACTCCGTGGGACCAACCAATTCGTTTCAAGTCAGAAAAACTTAGGTTTGAACAAACAGATGTCAAAGAGGAATTCTGATCTACAAAACGCATGTAACCTTTATACCCTTGCTGATAGCGTAAAATGTAGGTAAAACTATCAGCAGGGCGAACACCGTAATGAATAGTGAAATGCAAAGTGTCTATGCAAGACTTCCAAGTCTTGCACACACTTTGGCATTGAAATAAACACTTGACAGGAAGCCTATGAATGATATCCATTTGAACTTCAATCGGAATGTTGTCAGACATTTTGAAATTTTAGGCAGATGAAAATAGAAGGTATAGAAGGAAGTTTACTTAGACTGTGAGTGTAGAATGGTATAGAGAGGAAGAGTATAAATAGGACTTGAGCATTGATATCAAACACCTACCCATTAAGGATGAATTTATCCTTACTTGTACTTACCTAGTACTTTTAATGAATAGTTTAAGACTTAACTTAGAGTTTAAAGAGTTGACTTATGCTTCATTTAAGAAGTTAGTTGCACAAATTTTAAGGCTGTTTAGGCTATAGCCAGTTTGTTTCTAACTAGTATTCCTAAACTTGTAGTTCAATTTTAACTATTATTTGATGTTGGTGTCTAGCATTATATGCAAAACATGTATGGATAAAGACATAAACCAAATGTATTTCAGTTTTTACTATTATTTGATGTTGGTGATTCTGTTACCTGTAAACATGCCCACATTTCCAAATACCGAGGACGCCACTCAGGATCATGCTTATCGCCACTGTCGTAAAAAGTTACAACCCCTGTCCTGATATGAAACTGTGCCAGAAACCAATGTTTTTCCTTTTGATTGATAGGCATATAAACCTGCAACATAAAAAATATGGCGGGTTAAAAACACATAACAATATATGTATAAAGGAATGAATACAAGTATTACCTACTCAGCATCACCCCTTGTAATTTTGTACTTTTCCCCGTTAGCATACCAAACGGGGATGGAGTCCTGCAAGAGCAGCTGAACAAAGTATGTAGTAACCATAGCCGAATCAGTGTCATCGGGTTTGAAATGCAACATGTATTCCACCCACAACTCTATGTGCTGTTAAAACCAAAGCAAAACAGCTTTCATTAAACAACAACCCTAATAAATGAAAAACAATATATTGACAATAACTCTAACGATATTTATGACTCTTACCTCATCCATAAGCCAACCTTTGTTAGGAGGGTCTAAACACACTAAGGTTTCCCAAAACCTCCTATCAACACGAACTTCTTTGGACCAAGGAAACATACAACGAAAGGGCCCCGAATTTCCAAGGAATTCGTCATAATCATCAGTAAGATGTACTTTGTCGATAGCACTTTTGCAGCGAGAAAGACCCTACACAGATTGTTACTATATTAGAAAAATAAAATTAACGTTACAAGTACCAATCTAAAAATTGTTTTCATACCTCAACCCAAGGTTTTACATGTTTTAGCCACTCAGTCATATCTGGATCCTGACAGCCATAGGGAGGTGTTCGATTTTTTTGAGCTTCTACAAATTTTTTTGACCAGTAATAAGAAGACTCAGCACCATCTTTTTTACTCCTCTTGTGAGGTCTTATCTGTTCCTTGACTTTTTTCTAATGCTCTGAAGTATAAAAAGCTACAACCTTTTTCTTCTTCTCCGCTTCAATCTTCAACATCTTTTCCTTTTCCGACCTCCGCCTCTTCTCCTCTATCAAAGCATTTAGAAACTCCTTTTCCATCATCTTTTGTTCTTCCATCCTCCACCTTTCTTCCTCTTTATTCCTCAACCTTAATTCCTCTTCCAATAGATACTCCTGTAAAAAGGTTATGTTTTTAGAAATGGTATAATATATTATGGTTCGTGTATAGTTGGATAAGCAAATTACCAGAACAACATCATCATCATCATTGACATCTATCGGCGCTAAACCACTGCTAGAAATAAGAGAGTCAACCAATTCAAAGAATTTACGATTTAGTTGTCCTCGAAATTCATAGCTCAGATGGGAAAAGGATGCGGTAAAGTCTAATTTCTCCTGTTAATAAAAAAAAAATGTAAAACCAACTTTTGGTCTATCAAATGCCAAGTATTATAGAGATGAATGTATTACCTGAAATCCGCAAGTTCTTTCACATGCAAGAACCTACCAAGTATTAAAAGAAAAATTCCTTAAGAAAATTTTTAATAGAAATAAAGTTAGATGAATTATATTACTCTGACTCGCAAATAACCTGAATAATAGCCTCGAGTTTGAAAACCCGAGAATTCAACTCTTGAATCACACAATCCTTGAGGCTGATCTCTGTTAGAAGACTACTGGTCTGAATCCTAGGAACAAGTGGTAAATATCTTTTTTCTCTGTCCTCTCCCGTGTTTCCGTGAAGCAGCCAACTTCTATAGATACTCATCGTAAGCATGTGGTACTCTAGTTGGAAGAGTCCTTGGTATGTACTGCATGAAAAATTCCTGAAACTGAATATACCAATCCGACTGGTGCTCGGCTAATGTTGGTTTCAGATCAAAATTTATCTTCGAGTCCTAAATAAAACAGCAACAAGAAGGAAATAAAAAAGATCATTAATACAATATCAAAATAAATCATTAATAAGCATTCATTCTGATAATTTAAAAGGTTTTACCTTGCCAAATAGCAATCCATAATCCGATCTTGTAAACATTTCTTTCCTTGACCACGATACTGCCCTCGGTATGACATCTGGGACTTTATTCCACCAATGACTGCTTGTTTCAAACGACTCAAGAATCCATATCTATAAAGATAAAGAATGCGTTAATCTTATACTCAAACTTCAATAATAAAAACTCAGAAAAATATAATTTAAGAAGGAATAAACTTGAAAGCCCAAACAAATCGAGAAACTGTATATGTTGGAACATGCTTCCGAGATGATTCCAGTCCTTTAAGGTGTTCTCACTTGTGGTTTGATATGACATTCAATATATGGTCTCACAATTGCCTCCAAATGTGCTCCCCCCATGGAAACGAATTCCATGCTTCAAGGTCTTCAACCAAATGCAGGAGTTTATCATCCACTTGTTCAACCAACAACCGACCCATAAAAATTACCTCTAACGCTAACGGTAGACACACACGGACTGCGTCTTCATCAGATAATTTACCGAATAACTCTTCATCCTCAATAACACCAACAAGATCTAAGTTGGAAACTTTTACCCCTAGTTTTTTTGAAAATACCCTTGACTTAAATTTTAAATCCCCTGAACTATATAACTCAAAGCTAACAGTCCTAAAACAAAACCCTGTTATAAGAGAAAACTCGGGACGACTAAAATGTAGACTACGACCATCGACAGTATCTATAAAGGGCATGTCATAGTGAGAATCATCCACAAAAGCCAATTTTTGTAGTATATAATCTAACATATGTGGTTCATGGTCAAAAAAGAAAATATCCAACCATCCTCCAAAACAGGTAGTCCTAAACAATTTTGTGGAAAATTAGAAGGGGGGGGGGGTGAATAGTTTTATCAATTTTTAATTTGTTTCAAAACTTTACTTTTGAAAAACTTTGTTTCGAATCTTATATGTAATCAATCAACACCAATATGAACACTAAACTATACTATCTAATGTAAATAATGAATGTAAAGAAAAGAGATGGAAAGATCAAACCGGGACAAAGAGATTTATAGTGGTTCGAAAACGAAGCTCTTCTTCGCCCTACTCCACTCCCCGAGTACCACACTCGAGAGTTTCAAGCACTATGTCAACAAACCTCCCTTCAGGCGGAGAAAACCGTACAACGTTGCTTATCCTAATTTTCGACACTAAGCTAGATGTCGAGTACTAATCTTAGCTAGTACCAATCTACCACAATCCACACGATCCTTTCTACTTCACACAATCAACACACTTGACTCGATCTACCCGATCTACCCTTGATCCACTTGATCAACACACAAGCCCACAAGCTACAAGAGGATCTCAAAGATCTCAACAAGATCACAATGATCTAGTCTCACTTCACTCAACCTACCCTATCTATCCTTGATCAACTAACATGCTCACAAGCTACAAGAGATCTTCAAGATCTCAACAAGATCACAATGATCTACTCTCACAAACTCTCAAAAGAAAAATGAACTTGATGTATGCAAGGATACAACAAGTATGTAACAAGTGTTACAAGTGCACTAACTATTACTACAACACTTTGTATCTTCTTTGATACCTTGTGTTCTTCTCTTGCACTAGTAGAGGAATGAAGGTGATCACTTGGTTGGATGATTGGATCACTCTTTTAAACAAAAGAAAACTAAACTAAATGATCAAGAAGAAAAGATGTGGTGAGAGTATTGAACTCAAAAAGATATGTGTGAAAAAGGATGCCCAAAAACTGTGAAGAGGGCTGGTATTTATAGGCAGAAGAAATCTATCCATTATGAGGACATGGTACCACTAAATGTCACACGGTACCACTAAATTTAGTGGTACCGTGGTATCGTGCCAGACAAAAATGCTCCTCTTTTTGTCTTTAGTGGTGAAAGATTATTTGGGGAAGTTTGGAGCTGATTTTGGGGGGGGGGGATAGCTGTTATGATATTTAAACTTATTTTTCCAATAAAACATTTCTTAATAATTCAAAAATAACTTGTAAAGCGTATTTTTGAAAAAATGTTTTGTCACATTAAAAATGTGAAGTTTTAAACACAAATTCACTTCTTTGATCATTTGTCAAGTTGTAAATTTGTTTGTTTATACCTAGAGTGATTTGCGTAGAAACGAGATCTTTCGACTAAAAACTTGTCTACGTTAATTTTAACGTAAAGCGTTTTCACATTTTGTCATCCTCAAAATGTGAAGTTATCGAAAGATATAAATAACGTTTTTAGAACGTTATTTGCATCAACAATCTCCCCCTTTTTGATGATGACAAAACCTAAACTCATTTTAAGCTAAAATTAATTTGAACAAGTTTTTAATGAGTTTATATCCCATTTCTTCTCCTTTTTGTGGAAGCAAAAAGGTTGCTAATGCTCCCCCTCGTTTGGAGGACACCAAGGAATCGAGCAATGGTTCTTGCTACAAAACAAAGTTAGATGACAAATATACAATATCTAACATGTAGCAATCAAGACAAATACCCAACCACAAATAAAAAATTGGCTAAGGAGCCAAACATCCAAAAAATAAAAATAAAACAACCACATAACATGCCTATCCATTTATTAAAGGAAATGTCATACTTGAAGTATGACTACATCATAAACATAAAGACAAATAACAAGAAGAATAAATAAATCCTTAGTGACAAGAGGCCCTAAGACAAGTTTCATTTCCAAAAGGGTCCTAAAGGTTTATTGGTTGAAACTAAACATGAACATGTTTGGTTAAGTGGGCTAGTAGGAGGTGGAGATGGTGACATGATTGGAGGTGGTGGTGGTGTCAAAAGATGCTCCACATAGGAGAACATGAAATGTATCTCATCTCTCAAGGAGAAGATGAAGTTATGGTTGTGGAGGCAACATAGGCAATTAGCACTATGTAGATCAAATGGATGAGGTTGGATAGGTTGTCCCATGATTGGGGAAGGAGGTGGTGGTGAGTTAGTTGGTGATAGGGTTGGCATGGCATAATCCAATAGAGTGATGGGTGAGAGTGTGTAGTCCATGGATGATGGCATGGTGTTGAGAGATGGAGATGATGAAGTTGTGGTTCTAGTGGAAGATGTTTTGGAAGGAGCATTAGGTGGAGGTGGTGAGTGAGGAGTGGCTTGGGAAGGTGGTGTTGTGACTTCATCATATTTTGTGAGATAAACAAAGAGAGGTTTGGATGGTGGTCTTACGGTTATCCTAGGTTTCCTTGAGATGTGGGTTGTTGATCCTTGTGTGGAAGACATGATGATTGAGTGATGTGAGGTTGAAGATGAGATGCAAGATAAGCTTGCAATGGTGATGCCTTATATAGAGTACAAGAGTCGAAGCAAATCTTTCCGGATTCTGAACTTCAAGAATCGTGTTGTTGTTATCATCGAATCCAATTAATTTGAGTTCACATGGGGTGGGAATGGTAAGTAGACGTGTAAACGATGCTATGGTTCCACCAACCACCGTTAACACCCATAGACAGAAAACATAGTGGTCATCCCCATTTATGTTTCCAGAAACAACTAGGTTGTCTCTTAGGTTAGACACATAGAATGTTAAAGGAAGTTGGCCTATTAACTGGTCGGGTATGTCTAACACCTGGAAACGGTGGGTGACCAAATCGAAAGAAACAATGATATAGCTCTTGTATGAGCTACCATCATTAGCATACAACCTTTCATAACCACACCAATAGATATGACCACCAACATTCGCTTGACTTGACTTTTTTTAATCTGATTGTGTGAGGAAGCAAAAACTGATGTTCTAACATCCTCCATTCGTTTGAGGAGAATGTGAAAATTAAAACACACCATGGATATTGAGGATTGAATGGGTATGCAATCTTTAGAATTGTTGGGTCAAGAATGTCTGGACGAACCCCAAAAGCCAATAGACGTTTTTCATATTCTTATGCAGTTGTCAAATAAGGGACAAATGTTCCCACTGATCTTTTAATCGATGGGTTCCAAACAAACGCTATGAAATCAGAGACAACTGGTCCATACGCAAAACCCCAGACTCCGTGGGACCAACCAATTCGTTTCAAGTCAGAAAAACTTAGGTTTGAACAAACAGATGTCAAAGAGGAATTCTGATCTACAAAACGCATGTAACCTTTATACCCTTGCTGATAGCGTAAAATGTAGGTAAAACTATCAGCAGGGCGAACACCGTAATGAATAGTGAAATGCAAAGTGTCTATGCAAGACTTCCAAGTCTTGCACACACTTTGGCATTGAAATAAACACTTGACAGGAAGCCTATGAATGATATCCATTTGAACTTCAATCGGAATGTTGTCAGACATTTTGAAATTTTAGGCAGATGAAAATAGAAGGTATAGAAGGAAGTTTACTTAGACTGTGAGTGTAGAATGGTATAGAGAGGAAGAGTATAAATAGGACTTGAGCATTGATATCAAACACCTACCCATTAAGGATGAATTTATCCTTACTTGTACTTACCTAGTACTTTTAATGAATAGTTTAAGACTTAACTTAGAGTTTAAAGAGTTGACTTATGCTTCATTTAAGAAGTTAGTTGCACAAATTTTAAGGCTGTTTAGGCTATAGCCAGTTTGTTTCTAACTAGTATTCCTAAACTTGTAGTTCAATTTTAACTATTATTTGATGTTGGTGTCTAGCATTATATGCAAAACATGTATGGATAAAGACATAAACCAAATGTATTTCAGTTTTTACTATTATTTGATGTTGGTGATTCTGTTACCTGTAAACATGCCCACATTTCCAAATACCGAGGACGCCACTCAGGATCATGCTTATCGCCACTGTCATAAAAAGTTACAACCCCTGTCCTGATATGAAACTGTGCCAGAAACCAATGTTTTTCCTTTTGATTGATAGGCATATAAACCTGCAACATAAAAAATATGGCGGGTTAAAAACACATAACAATATATGTATAAAGGAATGAATACAAGTATTACCTACTCAGCATCACCCCTTGTAATTTTGTACTTTTCCCCGTTAGCATACCAAACGGGGATGGAGTCCTGCAAGAGCAGCTGAACAAAGTATGTAGTAACCATAGCCGAATCAGTGTCATCGGGTTTGAAATGCAACATGTATTCCACCCACAACTCTATGTGCTGTTAAAACCAAAGCAAAACAGCTTTCATTAAACAACAACCCTAATAAATGAAAAACAATATATTGACAATAACTCTAACGATATTTATGACTCTTACCTCATCCATAAGCCAACCTTTGTTAGGAGGGTCTAAACACACTAAGGTTTCCCAAAACCTCCTATCAACACGAACTTCTTTGGACCAAGGAAACATACAACGAAAGGGCCCCGAATTTCCAAGGAATTCGTCATAATCATCAGTAAGATGTACTTTGTCGATAGCACTTTTGCAGCGAGAAAGACCCTACACAGATTGTTACTATATTAGAAAAATAAAATTAACGTTACAAGTACCAATCTAAAAATTGTTTTCATACCTCAACCCAAGGTTTTACATGTTTTAGCCACTCAGTCATATCTGGATCCTGACAGCTATAGGGAGGTGTTCGATTTTTTTGAGCTTCTACAAATTTTTTTGACCAGTAATAAGAAGACTCAGCACCATCTTTTTTACTCCTCTTGTGAGGTCTTATCTGTTCCTTGACTTTTTTCTAATGCTCTGAAGTATAAAAAGCTACAACCTTTTTCTTCTTCTCCGCTTCAATCTTCAACATCTTTTCCTTTTCCGACCTCCGCCTCTTCTCCTCTATCAAAGCATTTAGAAACTCCTTTTCCATCATCTTTTGTTCTTCCATCCTCCACCTTTCTTCCTCTTTATTCCTCAACCTTAATTCCTCTTCCAATAGATACTCCTGTAAAAAGGTTATGTTTTTAGAAATGGTATAATATATTATGGTTCGTGTATAGTTGGATAAGCAAATTACCAGAACAACATCATCATCATCATCGACATCTATCGGCGCTAAACCACTGCTAGAAATAAGAGAGTCAACCAATTCAAAGAATTTACGATTTAGTTGTCCTCGAAATTCATAGCTCAGATGGGAAAAGGATGCGGTAAAGTCTAATTTCTCCTGTTAATAAAAAAAAAATGTAAAACCAACTTTTGGTCTATCAAATGCCAAGTATTATAGGGATGAATGTATTACCCGAAATTCGCAAGTTCTTTCACATGTAAGAACCTACCAAGTATTAAAAGAAAAATTCCTTAAGAAAATTTTTAATAGAAATAAAGTTAGATGAATTATATTACTCTGACTCGCAAATAACCTAAATAATAGCCTCGAGTTTGAAAACCCGAGAATTCAACTCTTGAATCACACAATCCTTGAGGCTGATCTCTGTTAGAAGACTACTGGTCTGAATCCTAGGAACAAGCGGTAAATATCTTTTTTCTGTCCTCCCGCGTTTCTGTGAAGCAGCCAACTTATATAGATACTCATCGTAAGCATGTGGTACTCTAGTTGGAAGAGTCCTTGGTATGTACTGCATGAAAAATTCCTGAAACTGAATATACCAATCTGACTGGTGCTCGGCTAATGTTGGTTTCAGATCAAAATTTATCTTCGAGTCCTAAATAAAACAGCAACAAGAAGGAAATAAAAAAGATCATTAATACAATATCAAAATAAATCATTAATAAGCATTCATTCTGATAATTTAAAAGGTTTTACCTTGCCAAATAGCAATCCATAATCCGATCTTGTAAACAATTCTTTCCTTGACCACGATACTGCCCTCGGTATGACATCTGGGACTTTATTCCACCAATGACTGCTTGTTTCAAACGACTCAAGAATCCATATCTATAAAGATAAAGAATGCGTTAATCTTATACTCAAACTTCAATAATAAAAACTCATAAAAATATAATTTAAGAAGGAATAAACTTGAAAGCCCAAACAAATCGAGAAACTGTATATGTTGGAACATGCTTCCGAGATGATTCCAGTCCTTTAAGGTGTTCTCACTTGTGGTTTGATATGACATTCAATATATGGTCGTGCAATTGCCTCCAAATGTGCTCCCCACATGGAAACGAATTCCATGCTTCAAGGTCTTCAACCAAATGCAGGAGTTTATCATCCACTTGTTCAACCAACAACCGACCCATAAAAATTACCTCTAACGCTAACGGTAGACACACACGGACTGCGTCTTCATCAGATAATTTACCGAATAACTCTTCATCCTCAATAACACCAACAAGATCTAAGTTGGAAACTTTTACCCCTAGTTTTTTTGAAAATACCCTTGACTTAAATTTTAAATCCCCTGAACTATATAACTCAAAGCTAACAGTCCTAAAACAAAACCCTGTTATAAGAGAAAACTCGGGACGACTAAAATGTAGACTACGACCATCGACAGTATCTATAAAGGGCATGTCATAGTGAGAATCATCCACAAAAGCCAATTTTTGTAGTATATAATCTAACATATGTGGTTCATGGTCAAAAAAGAAAATATCCAACCATCCTCCAAAACAGGTAGTCCTAAACAATTTTGTGGAAAATTAGAAGGGGGGGGGGGTGAATAGTTTTATCAATTTTTAATTTGTTTCAAAACTTTACTTTTGAAAAACTTTGTTTCGAATCTTATATGTAATCAATCAACACCAATATGAACACTAAACTATACTATCTAATGTAAATAATGAATGTAAAGAAAAGAGATGGAAAGATCAAACCGGGACAAAGAGATTTATAGTGGTTCGAAAACGAAGCTCTTCTTCGCCCTACTCCACTCCCCGAGTACCACACTCGAGAGTTTCAAGCACTATGTCAACAAACCTCCCTTCAGGCGGAGAAAACCATACAACGTTGCTTATCCTAATTTTCGACACTAAGCTAGATGTCGAGTACTAATCTTAGCTAGTACCAATCTACCACAATCCACACGATCCTTTCTACTTCACACAATCAACACACTTGACTCGATCTACCCGATCTACCCTTGATCCACTTGATCAACACACAAGCCCACAAGCTACAAGAGATCTCAAAGATCTCAACAAGATCACAATGATCTAGTCTCACTTCACTCAACCTACCCTATCTATCCTTGATCAACTAACATGCTCACAAGCTACAAGAGATCTTCAAGATCTCAACAAGATCACAATGATCTACTCTCACAAACTCTCAAAAGAAAAATGAACTTGATGTATGCAAGGATACAACAAGTATGTAACAAGTGTTACAAGTGCACTAACTATTACTACAACACTTTGTATCTTCTTTGATACCTTGTGTTCTTCTCTTGCACTAGTAGAGGAATGAAGGTGATCACTTGGTTGGATGATTGGATCACTCTTTTAAACAAAAGAAAACTAAACTAAATGATCAAGAAGAAAAGATGTGGTGAGAGTATTGAACTCAAAAAGATATGTGTGAAAAAGGATGCCCAAAAACTGTGAAGAGGGCTGGTATTTATAGGCAGAAGAAATCTATCCATTATGAGGACATGGTACCACTAAATGTCACACGGTACCACTAAATTTAGTGGTACCGTGGTATCGTGCCAGACAAAAATGCTCCTCTTTTTGTCTTTAGTGGTGAAAGATTATTTGGGGAAGTTTGGAGCTGATTTTGGGGGGGGGGGATAGCTGTTATGATATTTAAACTTATTTTTCCAATAAAACATTTCTTAATAATTCAAAAATAACTTGTAAAGTGTATTTTTGAAAAAATGTTTTGTCACATTAAAAATGTGAAGTTTTAAACACAAATTCACTTCTTTGATCATTTGTCAAGTTGTAAATTTGTTTGTTTATACCTAGAGTGATTTGCGTAGAAACGAGATCTTTCGACTAAAAACTTGTCTACGTTAATTTTAACGTAAAGCGTTTTCACATTTTGTCATCCTCAAAATGTGAAGTTATCGAAAGATATAAATAACGTTTTTAGAACGTTATTTGCATCAATAATCTCCCCCTTTTTGATGATGACAAAACCTAAACTCATTTTAAGCTAAAATTAATTTGAACAAGTTTTTAATGAGTTTATATCCCATTTCTTCTCCTTTTTGTGGAAGCAAAAAGGTTGCTAATGCTCCCCCTCGTTTGGAGGACACCAAGGAATCGAGCAATGGTTCTTGCTACAAAACAAAGTTAGATGACAAATATACAATATCTAACATGTAGCAATCAAGACAAATACCCAACCACAAATAAAAAATTGGCTAAGGAGCCAAACATCCAAAAAATAAAAATAAAACAACCACATAACATGCCTATCCATTTATTAAAGGAAATGTCATACTTGAAGTATGACTACATCATAAACATAAAGACAAATAACAAGAAGAATAAATAAATCCTTAGTGACAAGAGGCCCTAAGACAAGTTTCATTTCCAAAAGGGTCCTAAAGGTTTATTGGTTGAAACTAAACATGAACATGTTTGGTTAAGTGGGCTAGTAGGAGGTGGAGATGGTGACATGATTGGAGGTGGTGGTGGTGTCAAGAGATGCTCCACATAGGAGAACATGAAATGTATCTCATCTCTCAAGGAGAAGATGAGGTTACGGTTGTGGAGGCAACATAGGCAATTAGCACTATGTAGATCAAATGGATGAGGTTGGATAGGTTGTCCCATGATTGGGGAAGGAGGTGGTGGTGAGTTAGTTGGTGATAGGGTTGGCATGGCATAATCCAATGGAGTGATGGGTGAGAGTGTGTAGTCCATGGATGATGGCATGGTGTTGAGAGATGGAGATGATGAAGTTGTGGTTCTAGTGGAAGATGTTTTGGAAGGAGCATTAGGTGGAGATGGTGAGTGAGGAGTGGCTTGGGAAGGTGGTGTTGTGACTTCATCATCTTTTGTGAGATAAACAAAGAGAGGTTTGGATGGTGGTCTTACGGTTATCCTAGGTTTCCTTGAGATGTGGGTTGTTGATCCTTGTGTGGAAGACATGGTGATTGAGTGATGTGAGGTTGAAGATGAGATGCAAGATAAGCTTGCAATGGTGATGCCTTATATAGGCAAGAGTTGTGTTATTTGAATTAAAGTTGATGGTAGTGTCCTATGGTGTAGTGAGGGAATCTTGGGGTGTATGTGAGTTTGCAAAATTCTGCAGGTTTGAGGTTAGGGATGCAGGGATCTAGAGGAAACAGTGAAAATTCATCAAATAAGGGCACGATACCACTAAATACCACACGGTACCGTGGCCTATTTAACGGTACCGTGACCTGGAAGTCACGAATTTTCCTGTGCAGCCTAGTTCTGGGCAGCTAAAGGGAAGTTTTCTAGGGGAACTATTTGCAGTAAGTGTTAGTGCCTCAAATCACTAAAGATTTATTTTCCTAATATGTCCCATATTAAGCTACTCCTAGCAATTAAATATTATCATGCAATTTTCTAAGATAATCTATAAGCATGCAATCAAAGAAGACAAAATAAGCTAGCATCCAAGAATCACATAATAAGAGATCATGCAAGGTGATAGAATAAATATCAAGCATGCAAGATAATAAAGAGTATTAATCTCTAATGTAAGTTGTCCTAGATAAATCCTAATTATAAGATGAAAATAGTTCCATTGACTTGAGCACACCCTCATTCCCTCATTCTTCATCACTTGATGAAACATCATAGCACGATACCGAACTATCATCATAATTCCCTTGAGATGATGTACATTCCCAATAGAGAGAGGTATAGGTGGTTTGAGTTAGAGGAGCCATGGTGGGATTGACAAGGAGATATCGATTGTTTTGGAGGTGAGGGAACGAGTTCATGACAAATCGATATAGAGGAGTCAACAACATGCCATAGGGTATCGCCTTATTTAGTCGACCCCTGACACTGACAATTCTCCTTGCCACAAAGTAAGCAAGATTGTAGGGTTGTTCGGTGACTAGACAATACAACATATGAGCACAACACGCCGGAAGGTGCTCACGGTTGTGAGAAAGACAAAAGACATTTTCACGAATGACTTCTATCCATCTACGTAGATGTGGATGAATTTCATCAACATAGACTCTTAGTGGATCTAAGTCATAGTCATGAGACTCACGTAACTCAATTTCACCGTTTTCTTTAAGAAAACCATGAACTTTTTGAGGAAGACGAATATGTTCTTTAATTTCACATGGAGTGGGAATGAGGGTATTGTAAGGACCGGACTCAAGAATGTGAGCAAATTGGTCAAGAGTGAGTGAGATTTCTTGGTTTTGTATCACGAATTGAAGAGACAAAGTTTGATCCTCGTTATGTACGAGTTTAACTTGTCTATAGAACTCAAGGACAAATCGAGGACAGATTAGATCATTAATCCAAAACAAGCAATCGAATCCGATTTCTTGAAACATGGTTTGGATATGATCATGGTTGAGAAAGGAGGACTCGACAATTCGTCCTTCATGAAAGAGACGAGACTCTAGGTGACGGAAACTTTGTATGTGACAAAGTGGGGTGTTTGGTTCAAGTGATGGTTTGGGAATGTAATCAACTGTCTGTTCATGATCGTAATCAAACATGTGATATCTCTTGTTACCTATGAAAAATTTATCAAAGATTAAAATTGGGAATATTTCATTTAAAGACACGTGCCTAATGTGTGCCTATATGCAAACTATGTGGAGGTGCGGTAATCTCGACTCTAGAACTAAAAATAATGAGATTACCCAAACACTCCTAACTTTACTTTTGCTCAAGCGAATATGTCGATAAATACATATTAGTTATGTAATTCGATCAATATTCGTGAGATCATGTATGCATGAGAAAAACGTTTTTAGTTTGTATCAACAATGCACGAAAAATGTTTCATGATCTTAGTTTAGTGAATTTTTTCGAAAACAATGGAATTGGGGTGTGTGGCGACTTTGATGTTTTGGCGCCAATTTTTTTTTTGAAAACTTAGAGTGTTAATGACTCATAATCCTAATTGCAAGTATTCTAGACATGATTCCTCTTAAACCTACTTAATCTACTAAAAACAAGGTTTGAACCAAAATTTGTGATTTAAGTGGGTTTATGCAAATCCTATGTTAAGGGAATCATGAAGGTTATAGATTGTCTAATTCTAGTCCTAATTTCATAGAGACTCAATCAAAATAGAAAAACCCCAATTCAATTTTCATGTATGAATAAACCCTAGACTCAAGATTAAAGAAAAATAAAGTCAAATGACTTACAATTCATGTTGAAAAGGTGAAAGTAGTTGGTAATCTTGAGAATCAATGCCTTGAATTAGATCTTGAAGGGATGTAATTGAATTTTGGGTTGTGAGGTTTGGTTTTGACAGCAATTGCAAAAGTTTAAAAATGAATAATGTGGGAAGATTGGACTGAAATACGAGCATTGTCAGATACACGGTACCACGGTACCATTAAATTTAATGGTGTCGTGCCACTTTAGTGGTGTCGTGATCTGCTGGGATGAATTTTCGTCCCATTTTGATTTTTGACGAATAAGTCTCGCTGTTTTAGTGAGATTTTTTAACTCGAGAAAATAATTTATACCTAATAAATTCTTTTGACGAGGAGAACCTAGACTAGATGAAAGGAGATGACTTTAATATTTCCAGTGAAATATTCAAGTAGTCATATGAGGGATGTGAAGAATGACTCAATATTTCCAGTGAAATATTTAAAGAGTCATGAGACAAGACACACGAGATGACTTCAATATTTCCAGTGAAATATTTAAATAGTCATAAGATTTATGGAATATGTTCCATCATTCCTAGACCTAGACGAAGGTAGTTGAAGGATTCTCGTTTGAGAGGTTTGGTCAAGATGTCGGCGATATTGCCTTGAGAGGGAACTTTCTCAATAGAGATGTTTCCTTTCTGAACGTTATCGCGAAGGAAGTGGTGACGAATTTCGATGTGTTTAGTACGAGAGTGTTGAATGGGGTTTTTGCTCAAGTCAATAGCACCTTTATTATCGTACATAATGGGAACGTCGTCTAGATGGATGTCATAGTCAATAAGAGCTTGTTTCCTCCATAGTGCTTGTTGACATGCCTTTCCGGCGCTTACATACTCGGCTTCGGTCGTGGAGATAGTAAGAGTCGTTTGTTTCTTGGAGAACCAAGAAGTTAGACAATAACCCATGAAGGTACAAACGTCACTCGTACTTTTTCGATCCACATAATCTCCCGCATGATCAAAGTCGGCATAGACAACGGTTTCTACACTGGTCCCCTTGGGATAGGATAATCCCAAGTGTATAGTGCCTTTAATGTATCGGAAGATACGCTTTACCGCTTCAAGGTGAGAGGTTTTGGGATCCTCTTGGAAGCGAGCACAAAGGCAGACACTAAACATGATATCGGGCCTACTTGCCGTGAGGTATAATAAATTTCCTATCATACCTCTATACTTAGTGCTATCCACGGACTCACCTTCTTCATCTTTCGTGAGTTTCGTTTCCGTGGACATGGGAGTTTTCATGGGCTTAGACTCTTCTAAACTAAATTTCTTAAGCATCTCCTTACTATACTTAGATTGATTAAAGAAGATACTATCTTCCATTTGTTTTATTTGTAGACCAAGGAAGAAATTTAATTCGCCCATCATGCTCATCTCAAACTCGTCACGCATGATCTTAGAGAAATCATGGCACAGTTCAGGACAAGTTGAGCCAAATATGATGTCGTCGACATATATTTGAACAATGATGAGATGTGAATTACGTTTCTTCGTGAAAAGTGTGTTGTCAACCATTCCCATGGTATATTCATGTTCAATCAAGAATGCTTTTAGTCTATCATACCAAGCTTTAGGAGCTTGTTTGAGACCATAGAGTGCTTTCTTGAGTTTATAAACATGATTCGGTTTCTCGAAATCAACGAATCTCGAAGGTTGTGCAACGTATACCTCCTCGTTGATATAACCATTTAGGAATGCACTTTTCACATCCATTTGGTATAATTTAAAGTCTAAGGCGCAAGCATAGGCAAGGAGTATCCTAATAGACTTTAATCTAGCTACGGGTGCATAAGTTTCATCGTAATCTATTCCTTCTTGTTGGTTATAGCCTTGTGCTACCAACCTTGCCTTATTCCTAGTTACGATGCCATTTTCGTCGAGTTTATTCCTAAACACCCATTTAGTTCCTATGACGGTTTGATTCTTAGGTGGAGGTACTAAATCCCAAACTTGGTTTGCGGTGAATTGATTTAACTCTTCTTGCATGGCAACTACTCAGCTTTCATCCTTAATTGCTTCACCGACATTCTTAGGTTCTACGGTAGATATAAAACAAAATAAATTACTTTTGTTTTGTGCTTGTGACCTAAGGGTTCTTTGGTTTAGGTTTCCTATGACATTTTCAATAGGATGGTTCTTGGATTCCTTAATGTTGACAACTTCGTCAATGATGACATCAAATAACGACATATTATTAGCATCATTTATCCTATATTATTGACTTGTTTTATATCACTTTATATGAGAATTGATACTTAATCGTTTACTTTTGTAATTTTCAGTTATAAACAAGCATTAGGTGAAAGTTAATGATTTCGGACGGAAATTGGAGCAAAATGAATCAAGTTCGAAAAGTCTACTGAACTGAAGGAAGATGCGCCGTATCATTCTTGATAGATACGTCGTACATAAAGACTTAGACGAATCTGAGACCATTGCCTGACTTTAAAGAATGCGCCGCATGTATTTATCTCATGCGCCGCATATAAAACCTTGGTCAACGAAGAAGATCTGACTTATCTACTCCAGATACACCGTATGACATTCCTAACATACGGCGCATCAATCTCAAGACTTCACCAAAGATTATCCAAGATACTGAAGGACATGCGCCGCATAAAGATACAAGTTACGCCGCATCTGAAGACGGTGAACGAATATTCTGGAATATAATAATCTTGGACCCCACGCGAAGTTACCTTGATACGCCGCATCGGACCAATCCGATGCGCCGTATCGGCCATACACAATCCTTACCAAGAAATCAAGTGGAGATTAGAAGCTTAATGAAGAAGTCAAGATTACAAGTCGACACTTGAAGATGCTTTCGTATTTTGGCCATAAAATCTTCATCCGGACTCCGTTTTAGTTGATTCAAGCGGCCACGAAAAGAGAAAAAGGAGATCTACCTGTATCTGAAGGAGATGCGGCGCATCAGGTCTTTAGATGCGCTGTATTGGGAGATGCTCCATATCAGATTTATAGATGCGCCATATCGGGTCAGTTTCAGACTTGGAGGCTACGATTACTTATAGATGCGGCGCATCTAACTCTCTAGATGCGCCGTATCGACCCAGATTTCAGAATCTATAAATACCAAACTCATTAACGAATTAGGGCATCATTGGGGACCTTCGGGATCATTCCCAGGCGTCTGTAAACGTCCCAAAACAGCAGAAGACTATATTGAAGATCCATTCCATCCACGAAGAACATCTCAAGCCAATTTACTTTGTTTAATCATTCGGTTAGCGTGTAGTTTTCATTATGATTTCTATCTTTTATGCTATGATTCAAACATTGTGTATTGTTACTGAGATTATGGGCTAACACCCTTAGGTGTTAGCCATGTTTATGAAGTTTTATTAGTTTTTATGATTTTGTCGATGTGTTTGCTTTGTTATTGGATTGGGTGCTTGTCGATAAAAACTCGTTTATTGCTTATAACTAGTAGAAGTCTATGTAACTAGGTTATGATCCTTATAACTTTAATTGATGTGACTTAACTACCTGTAATTGTGGTTGCTTAGGTTGAGTTATATGCGTGTTAACCCGAATCTCTATTAGGAATCATTGTTTGGCATAAACGGAACGTGTCTACAACCTAATAGGACTAGTAGCGTGTAATACCGAACTAGGTTAGATGGTTTAAAGCAATAATTTAGTATTGATGCTAGACGAGTCACTATGATCATGTCCTCTTTCCCACCACGATGGTAGGTTATTTAATCGTGACAAGATTAATAATCGGATTGGCGACAAAACAATTGAATGAATTAAAACTAGTAGACATAAGCATGTATAACTATAAAATGGATTAGACGTGGCTAACCCGTTCTTCCTATCTATCTTCATCTATCTTTAATTTTCTTTTAATTAGTTTAATATTTATTTTCTCGTATTTAGTTTAATTAAACACACAAAATCGTGATAGCCTCTCAGGCTAAAACCCCAAAAATATTTACTTGCTTTCTAGGTTAGTTAGTTTAGTAATTAGAATACCTTTAGATCATCTTAGCTTCGCTCCTAGTGAACGACCTTGCTTACCTAAAAACTATCTACATTGATCGGGTACACTGCTCGTGAGTGTTTAGAGTCTATAGGTTAGTTCGGCAATAAATAAATTTAAAACTTGGTAGTTTATTATAGACTTAAAAAAACTTGATGCGCGTGTGCGTATGCTCTAATTTATACCCACGGTATGTCGTTGTGGTTTTAGCAGTATTCAAGTTTTAAATTTATATTTAGCCGACTTATCAATAACACACACACTTTAACGAGCAGTGTACCCGGTCAGTATGAATATAATGGTAAGTAGAGTGTCGATCACTAAGAGTGGAACGTATTATCTAGTTATTCTAATCAGTATTTTAATATCTTAAGTTAGCTATACAACCTAATCTAACGCAAGGGGGTTCAGCCTGAGAGACTGGCACGGTTTGGTTGTAATTAAATAATAAACTAATAAGCACGAATCAGCGAGTAGCACACACGTACACAGATAAATACTTGAGACAATAAGAAGACCTGTCCTGATAGTTAAGTAGCTTGTCACTTGTTTTATTGCTAGTTTTATATGAAGTGTATAGTTCGATGCAACGCACCGAGATTAATCCCTTTCTCGTTGGCTCTAATCTTATCGGCGAGTAAACCCTTAATGATTACTTATGACTATCCTACTTATCTTTCTTCCTACTTTTCTACAGACGATAGAATGCATAGGCGATCTAATAAATAGGCGAGGAAGGGGCATGGCGACCCAAGCAATGCTCAGCTAGACACAGAGGTTATCAATGCACTAATAAAAGTCACCAAAGACATCAACATATAAACTTTAATTGATGGGAAAGCAATTTTAAGGGGAGTCGAAGTGCATGATTAAATCAATGACACAAGCCCATCAATCCTGATGAATTAAAGTGTACTAATACAATAAAACAAAACTACTTAATGAATTGAATACATGCAGGACCTTCTTACAGCTCTTGTATCTTCGTTCAAGGTGTGTCTTGTGCTGCTACTTCGTCTGAATTCGGCTTAGGGTTTCTTCTGTCTCGTACTTAGCTAAATTGTCGAACTGTCCAATCTCCCAAATTCGTCTGGTCTTGGGGTATTTATAGTTTCTGTCTGAGGGTAAGATGCGGCGCATAGGATAACTAGATGCGGCGCATTGACTTAACTTCGCATGGGGTCCAAGATTAATATATTCAGGAATATTCGTACACCGCCAGAAGATGCGGCGTAACTCCATTCTTGTATGCGGCGCATGTCCTTTGCCGTCTTGGATAATATCTTGTGAAATCTTGATAGTGATGCGCCGTATATAATAAGTAGGATGCGGCGTATCTGGAGCAGAATGGTCTTGATCTTGTACATTACAGTAGACTTTTAACTTCTTGCTTGTTTTGCTCCATAATTAGTCCAAAATCGCCAAGTTTCACATAATACTTGTTTTTACCTGAGAATTACAAAAGTAAACATTAACGTATCAATTCTCACAGATAATATAATAAAACAAGTCAAATAAATAGGATAAATGACGGTAATAAAATGTACTTATTTGAGTTCATCAAATATCCCCCCACTTGAACTTTACTTGTCCCCAAGTAAACCTTAGAATTAATCTTATGAAAATGTATCCTAAAAGATATTAGGATTTATTTTTATATTTAAGCATGTATTCATTTTGTCATAATCACACAACCAAACACTTAACGAATTAGAAGTAAAATAAAATATATTGATAAAAGCAAATCTAATCGTTTAACTGTCCAGTGGTGACGAATATTCTATCATAAGCTTGGCAAGTATACGCATCTCCCCCACTAAAGCCAAGGAATAACAAGTCTAAAGCGGTAAAAAGGGTTTGTTGGTTAAGGGTTAATCATCCTTTTTAATCTCTATCGATCTCAAATTCCAGAAAAGGTGACAAAATCACAAATACATGATCGAATCCACGACCACGATACTTGCAATTGCTCAAATCCTTAACTCGAATAGGCTAAAGATAGGACCAAGTAATCTTCACCAATAATATTATATCAAAAAGGGCGACAAAATCATAAATACATAGCCGAATCCACGACTACGATACTTAAGAGTGCTCAAATCCCTAATCTCAATAAATCAAAGGTTTGGATGAAGAATGATATAGGGTATGGATAATATTTGGGATACAAATTGGTGTAAAATGAAAAATAAACAAAACAGATAAATTAAAATCCTAAGTGTGGTTAATCACTATCCCAACCATCCCATGAATAAGACTCATATCACTGAATAACTCACGCTTTAACACTTGAAACACACGCTTTAGGTAGACACGAATTATACTCAACAAAATCTTAATCAAGGAATAACCTTAGTTGGCGTTCCCATAACGACCAACTCCCATTCAATCCATAAATATAATATACAACAAATAGTGGTGATATCGACCACTTAATACAAAACTTTACATAAGTTGGTTAAAACAAACATCCAACTCCTCCTTTTTCTTTTTCTTTTCTATTTTTTCGATTTTTTTTTTTCAAACTACTAATATAAACATAGATGTGTAAAATTTCACCACATCACTATAACGATAACTCTGGATAATTTTTCCATACTTTTCATGACTTCAGAAATAACGGTAATAGCGAAGGTAGTAAACACACGAAAAATAAAACTCAAAATATACAATATTTACTTTCATTCCAATTGCATTGTGCAATTTCCCGACCTAACCAAAGATAATGAATTACGCACGCGAACACAGGTAATGTAAGGAAACACACTTTGCCTAAAGTAATTAACCAACCACGGATTTTAATCTACAGGGTAGGCTAAGGTGTAAGGGTGTAACGAAACATTATAACAAAGGTGTAAGAAACGAAAGGAATGGCTCTGAGTGTTTTTCTAGGGGTATCTTACTCTAAAAGTGAGAGTAACAAAAGGGTTTATACGGGGGTTAACTAACCAGTGTAGTTAGCTAATATCACATAACATATAAAGGCTATTTGGGTGTAATCCTAGAAATTTACCAATTTAGACAAGTCATTCCAATTATAAAAATAATACTTATTATGGTGGTCTCGAATAGTATACAAGCCAAGTTCTAAAGTTTACAAGTCACCGGCACACTCATAGATTTGTGAATTTTGAAAAGTTCACAATTTTTGAAAATAAAATTATGTGTGCAGCTATGCAACTTAGATTAAACAAAAACATGCTAAAAAAAATTAAATTTTGATAATTAAGCATAGATTAAAGCATATTTTTGAAAATTTAGGACAAGTAACGTTCTAATTCTCCATCCCCCCACTTAAGTTAAACAACGTCCTCGTTGTTTGTATTTGAAATTAAAAACAAGAGATAGAAAAAATTAGAACGGAGAACTCCCCTGAGATTTGTTTGGTATGATCCACCATGTAAGAATGCGAGCATATAAAATGTGGAAGTTCATCAACATCTTCATTCGTCCAGACCTGTAAATATATAGAGACCACAGAAAAAAATAGACTCGAGAACATCTCGTTAATCATTGGTTAGGAAAATAAAACTACGGGAAATTATAGGCCAAAGTGTCGATGCGCCGTATCCATGGAATATTGGATACGCCGCATCAACTTCCTGTAACTAATACGCCGCATCCACTAAAAGTGCATGCCCCGTATTGACCAACTGACAGGAATACGAAAATAAAAATAAACTAAAAACAAAATAAAAGACAAGCATGGGTTGCCTCCCAAGAAGCGCTTGTTTTTGTTAGAGTCACGAGCCTGACTCCACCCTTATTTACTAGGCAATAGGGTGTTTTTCCCCCCACTTGCGGTCAAGTGTGGGTGATAGTAGCAATAAGCACCATAACGGTGTAAATTTGCTACTAGAGATGGATAGAATATGTAAAGATAATACCTTGGCAATATGTGTACTTCGTTCATTACCTTACCCGGTTTGGTTGTTAAATTGGATGACATGAACATTACATGTGAGAGAGTAGTATGTTGAGGATCAATGAATCTCCCTTCTTCTTCGTTTGTTCTATTGGTAGTAAGGCGTCCCTTGACTTCCATAAAAGATGAGAAAGGGTCTTTGGCGAGTAAAAGTTCGGGTTCCTCTATATCCTTCATAGGATTGAAATCCTCCTCTTCAATCATGGTCGTGTCCATCAGCTCATCCTTGAATTCTTTCTCGAGCTCCACCAAAAATGGGTTGATAACAGGTGCTTTATATTCATCATTAGTTGGTGTAGTAAATTCCACCTCATCATTCTTTCGTTTTGCAACCTGTTTAGGAAAACTAGCAAGATTATTAGTAACAGGATTAATAATATTAAATAAATTAGTACCACTTTTTGTTGTAAGTGACTCCAATTCATCTTGTGAGTCTTCATCTTCAACTAGTGGTCTTGCAATTTCATCTTTATCCCGAATAGCCGCCTCAAATAAGTCATCCCACATTTCTTCAAAATCCTTTGTGGGGTCATAATCTGGATCATCTGTTCCACGCATGAATATTTCATTTTGTTGTGGCAATTGCGGTATGGCATCGTACACAATACAATCAAAACTTTCAATATGAGAATACTCATTATCTTCATCCGATGGAATATCATCATGGTGTTTTTGATATGATGAGAATATATTTTCCAACTCGGGTGAAAAATCACAAGTAATAGCACCATACATCATTGTTCCACATTCATCTTCATTTTCATCATAAGCACTTTCGGATGAATAAGCTTCTTTGTAAACAATTGCCGGATTTTCATTCAAATCAAACACTTGTGACTCTTCTTCATCTTGGGCAACTTCCGGAGAAATAACATCATCAATAACTATTGCCGGAAACCTAATTGCACCAAAATCGTATGATTCTTCTTCATCATCATCATTGGATAAAGTCCAAGTGTGTCTAAATGGCAATGTCTTTCTTTCTTTCCCTGACTCTTCCTGCTTTGATAATAAGTACTCTTCCATCGTGGGTTCTTTATCATTGATGACTTGTGCACCATATCTTGCTCTTTCCCAATCGTAAACCTTTTTATTGCTCAAGGATCTTTCATTGTTAAGCCTAAGATATTCTTCCATAGTTATGTCCGGATTATCCATCATCATTATTACCTGAAAGATAAACAACCAAGAACAGCAGTAACCGAAACAAAAACAATAAAAACTAAAACGAAAAATAAAAATTAAATAAACAAAAATAAATAAAAACGATAAAAAAAAATTGGTCACAGAACGTCAATACGCCGTATACAATTGACCTGTATACGCCGTATTGATATAAGACAGATACGCCGCATCCACAGACAAGGATACGCCGTATTGCCTTTCTGAGACAGAAACACAGAAACAAACACAGAAACAAATAAAACTAACTAAACTAAAATACCAATAAATCAAATTAAAACAATCACTCCCCGGCAGCGGCGCCAAAAACTTGATGCGCGTGTGCGTATGCTCTAATTTATACCCACGGTATGTCGTTGTGGTTTTAGCAGTATTCAAGTTTTAAATTTATATTTAGCCGACTTATCAATAACACACACACTTTAACGAGCAGTGTACCCGGTCAGTATGAATATAATGGTAAGTAGAGTGTCGATCACTAAGAGTGGAACGTATTATCTAGTTATTCTAATCAGTATTTTAATATCTTAAGTTAGCTATACAACCTAATCTAACGCAAGGGGGTTCAGCCTGAGAGACTGGCACGGTTTGGTTGTAATTAAATAATAAACTAATAAGCACGAATCAGCGAGTAGCACACACGTACACAGATAAATACTTGAGACAATAAGAAGACCTGTCCTGATAGTTAAGTAGCTTGTCACTTGTTTTATTGCTAGTTTTATATGAAGTGTATAGTTCGATGCAACGCACCGAGATTAAGTCCTTTCTCGTTGGTTCTAATCTTATCGGCGAGTAAACCCTTAATGATTACTTATGACTATCCTACTTATCTTTCTTCCTACTTTTCTACAGACGATAGAATGCATAGGCGATCTAATAAATAGGCGAGGAAGGGGCATGGCGACCCAAGCAATGCTCAGCTAGACACAGAGGTTATCAATGCACTAATAAAAGTCACCAAAGACATCAACATATAAACTTTAATTGATGGGAAAGCAATTTTAAGGGGAGTCGAAGTGCATGATTAAATCAATGACACAAGCCCATCAATCCTGATGAATTAAAGTGTACTAATACAATAAAACAAAACTACTTAATGAATTGAATACATGCAGGACCTTCTTACAGCTCTTGTATCTTCGTTCAAGGTGTGTCTTGTGCTGCTACTTCGTCTGAATTCAGCTTAGGGTTTCTTCTGTCTCGTACTTAGCTAAATTGTCGAACTGTCCAACCTCCCAAATTCGTCTGGTCTTGGGGTATTTATAGTTTCTGTCTGAGGGTAAGATGCGGCGCATAGGATAACTAGATGCGGCGCATTGACTTAACTTCGCGTGGGGTCCAAGATTAATATATTCAGGAATATTCGTACAGCGCCAGAAGATGCGGCGTAACTCCATTCTTGTATGCAGCGCATGTCCTTTGCCGTCTTGGATAATATCTTGTGAAATCTTGATAGTGATGCGCCGTATGTAATAACTAGAATGCGGCGTATCTGGAGCAGAATGGTCTTGATCTTGTACATTACAGTAGACTTTTAACTTCTTGCTTGTTTTGCTCCATAATTAGTCCAAAATCGCCAAGTTTCACATAATACTTGTTTTTTACCTGAGAATTACAAAAGTAAACATTAACGT
Source organism: Artemisia tridentata subsp. tridentata (assembly GCA_021014915.2). NCBI lineage: Eukaryota > Viridiplantae > Streptophyta > Magnoliopsida > Asterales > Asteraceae > Artemisia > Artemisia tridentata. The sequence continues at coordinate 113,498,387 of CP139506.1, read as the reverse complement.
ATCAATTTTCACAGATAATATAATAAAACAAGTCAAATAAATAGGATAAATGACGGTAATAAAATGTACTTATTTGAGTTCATCAGTCAACTTCAACTATTTCATCCTCAATGTCATTTTCTAAGGTATTCTTGCCATTGACCTTAATGGCTTCTTCCCCATCTAAGTCATCATCCACCAAGGGTGATGTCTTAGTTGGTGGAGGACTTTCATTGAATATCACGTTGAGTGATTCTTTGACTTTCATTGTTTCCTTGTTTAGGACAACATAGGCTTTACTATTTTGGGAGTAACCTAGGAAGACACCTTCGTAAGACTTTGGGTCAAACTTGGTGAGGTAGTCTTTAGTGTTTAGTATGAAGCACTTGCTTCCAAACACTCTAAAGTAGTCTAGAGTAGGTTTTCTACCTTTCAAGATTTCGTATAGTGTTTTTCCTAAGATAGGTCTAATTAGAATCCTATTTAGTATGTAAGTTGAGGTGTCCACCGCATTACACCAAAACTTTTGCGGAATTGATAGTTCATTCAACATCGTTCTACTCATCTCTTGTAAAGTACAATTTTTCCGCTCAACTACCCCATTTGATTGTGGAGTGCGTGGAGCCGAGAAATTATGTGTAATACCATTAGAATCACAATATACTCCAAATTGTACTTCATTATCAAATTCCCGACCATGACCCGTCCTAACTGAGACTATTGTACACCCTAGTTGATTTTGGACCTTCTTACTAAAGATTTCGAATTCCTCGAAAGCTTGTGTCTTATTCTTAAGGAATCTAGTCCAAGTATACCTAGAGTAATCATCAACTATTACTAAGGTGTAGTAATTTCCTCCGTAGCTCCGTACGGCGGATGGACCAAATAATTCCATGTGAAGGAGTTCTAGGCATCTAGAGGTCGAGACCATATTCTTAGCTTTGGGACTAGAATGAGCTTGTTTTTCAACTTTACAAGCGTCACAAATGTGTTTATCAAACTTAATCTTAGGTAGGTTTCTAACTAGTTCCTTAGACGCCAATGATTGTATCAAGCGCATATTGGCGTGACCTAGTCTCCTATGCCATAGAGTGGAATTATCATCTATGGTTGCTAGGCAAATCTTATCCTGAGGCTTATTTCCTATTTTCATAACAAACAAGCCATTCTTCCTAACTCCTTTGCCTCTGGTTTTGCCATTCTTAGTGATCTCACTACCCTCTTCGGAGAATATAACTCTACACTTATTGTCTACCATTTGACTAATGCTAAGCAAGTTAAATCCTAAGTTATCTACATGCTCAACATTTCTAATAGTGAGGGAGTTTTGAGTAATCGTACCTTTGCCTATGATGTTGCCCTTAAGTATGCTACCGAAAGTGACATTACCTCCGTTGTACGCCTTGTATGATGAGAATAGACTTCGGTTACCCATCATATGATTAGTGCATCCACTATCCTTTACCCATTCATCGGGCTCCAAGTCGATTCCCAAGCATATCTATTGAATAAGACAAACATTCAAACATTTGGTCCCCAATATCTCATGGGTCCAAAGTTGTTAGTATTAAACATCCCATGCATTAGTTGCATTTGGTTAGGATGTTGGAACGGGGGACAAATTTCCCATGGTAAGTAACTTTGTAGTTGACGGTTATTCCAAGTTACGGGAAAGTTACTTGGATAACTTGGTCTTCTAGAGTTACCTCTGGGTAGAGGAGTTCTTGACCGAGGTTTAGGAACATTTGTTTTTCTAGGTGGGGAGTCTTTGACCTAGTGTCGGGTTTTACAAAACCAAGCCCGGGGGTTGACAAAGGTTTGTAAAAGCTTTTGACTTCTTTTTTACTAGCAATAGGTACTTTGACACTATTTACCACCATGTGACTTGGTTTAGGACTTGAATTATTTTTCAGATTCGACTCAGTACTGTCTCCAGCACCCGATGGTACCACAGTACCACTAACTTTAGTGGTGCCGTCTGTACCTTTAATGGTACCGTCGACATTTTCGACAGAACTTGTGGGTTTGACAAATTTTATTTGTTTCATTTTGTTTGTCGAAGCTTTATTTGGGTCAAATCCTAAACCTGCTTCGGCATGTTCACTATACCTAACGTTATCAAGCATATCATTAAGTGACTTTGTCCCTTTTTCAAACTTAATGATTCTTAAGGTGTTTTCTTTGAGTTTTTCATTTTCTACTCGAAGATACATGCATGATCTACATCCAACATCTACTTCTTTATCTTTCTCAAGTCTTTTTTACTTGGTCTTTCAGTTCTAAAATTTGTACTTCGAGTTCATGCAATTTTAATTTTAGTGTTTTGTTTCTACTTAAAATTTTAGAACTTACTTCACATAGTTTATTATATTCGTCATATAATCTATTGTCATCTATTGACGAATTATCATCACTATAATAAGAAGAGTTGGAATGTACCTCATTTGAAGCCTGAGCCATTAGACACGTTTCGTCGTTGGGCTTCTTCTCTTCTTCTTCACCGCTATCACTCCAAGAGCCTCCAACGAAAGCTCTTTGGTTGTTTGTTTTCGGTGGTTTAGGACATTCTCCTATAAGGTGATTAGAATCTCCGCATCTAAAACATCTCCTATCACTCTTTCCTTTCTTCTCATCTCGGTTCTTTTGTGACGGCTTCTTATCATCACGAGGTTGCCTAACGAACCTACCTCTTCTCCTAAAGAACTTTTTAAAGTATCTAACGGCTAACGCATACTCTTCATCTTCACTATCGGAATCCGAACATTCCTCATCACTAGACTCCTTTTTGGCTTTCAATGCTAGAGATCTAACTCTCTCGCTTTTGCCTTTGACTATATCGGAGTCTTTCTTGATTATCATTTCATGAACCTTCAAGTTTCCTATTAGTTCATCAAGTGATCATGTCGCCAAGTCCTTTGACTCTTCAATGGCGGTGACCTTTGCTCTCCATTTAGGATGTAGAGCCCTAAGAAACTTCCTAACATAGTTCTTGCTAGAATAACCTTCATCAAGAGCTTTAAGACTAGTAATAATAGTATTAAATCTAGCAAAAGCATTATCAATAGATTCATCTTCCGGAATAGAAAATTGTTCATATTGTTGCACAAGAAGATCTATCTTGTTCTCTTTGACTTGATTATTACCTTGGTCAGTGACTAACAAAGTTTTCCAAATATCTTTTGCCGTATTACACATGAAAATTCTTTCAAATTCCTTTTTCGGCAAAACATTATAAATCATCATTTTAGCCTCATCATTTTTGGCTAGTTTTCTTTTAAGTTTATCACTTTGTTTATTATAAGGAACTATTTCATCCCTTTTAGTTTCCGGATTCTTTTGAATCGGTTGAAAGTCACCCTCGGTAATAATATGCCAAAGATCAATGTCTTTTGATTTCACATACGTTTCGAATCTTGTTTTCCAATATATAAAACAATCGGTTTCGAAAAGTGGTGGTCTTTGCATAGATTGCCCTTCTTGATATTTGTCAGAATCCATTGATCGATTCAAGTTTTAAAATACAATTTATTTTAAAATCTTGACTGACGTGGCTCTGGTACCAATTGTGGAAAACTAGAAGGGGGAGGGGTTGAATAGTTTTACCGGTTTTTAATTTGTTTCAAAACTTTACTTTTGAAAAACTTTGATTCGAATCTTATGTGTAATCAATCAACACCAATATGAACACTAAACTATACTATCTAATGTAAATAATGAATGTAAAGAAAAGAGATGGAAAGATCAAACTGAGACAAAGAGATTTATAGTGGTTCGGTCACGAAGCTCTTCTTCGCCCTACTCCACTCCCCGAGTACCACACTCGAGAGTTTCAAGCACTATGTCAACAAACCTCCCTTCAGGCGGAGAAAACCGTACAACGTCGCTTATCCTAATTTCCGACACTAAGCTAGATGTCGAGTACTAATCTTAGCTAGTACCAATCTACCACAATCCACACGATCCTTTCTACTTCACACAATCAACACACTTGACTCGATCTACCCGATCTACCCTTGATCCACTTGATCAACACACAAGCCCACAAGCTACAAGAGATCTCAAAGATCTCAACAAGATCACAATGATCAACTCTCACTTCACTCAATCTACCCTATATACCCTTGATCAACTAACACGCTCACAAGCTACAAGAGATCATCAAGATCTCAACAAGATCACAATGATCTACTCTCACAAACTCTCAAAAGAAAAATGAACTTGATGTATGCAAGGATACAACAAGTATGTAACAAGTGTTACAAGTGCACTAACTATTACTACAACACTTTGTATCTTCTTTGATACCTTGTGTTTTTCTCTTGCACTAGTAGAGGAATGAAGGTGATCACTTGGTTGGATGATTGGATCACTCTATTAAAGAAAATAAAACTAAACTAAATGATCAAGAAGAAAAGATGTGGTGAGAGTATTGAACTCAGAAAGATATGTGTGAAAAAGGATGCCCAAAAACTGTGAAGAGGGCTGGTATTTTAGGCAGAAGAAATCTAGCCGTTATGAGGACACGGTACCACTAAATGTCACACAGTACCACTAAATTTAGTGGTACCGTGCCAGACAAAAACGCTATACTTTCTGTCTTTAGTGGTGAAAGTTTATTTGAGGAAGTTTGTAGCTGATTTTGGGGGGAGGATAGCTGTTATGATATTTAAACTTATTTTTCCAATAAAACATTTCTTAATAATTCAAAAATAACTTGTAAAATGTATTTTGAAAAAATGTTTTGTCACATTAAAAATGTGAAGTTTTAAACACAAATTCAATTCTTTGATCATTTGTCAAGTTGTAAATTTGTTTGTTCATACGTAGAGTGATTTGCGTAGAAACGGGATCTTTCGACTAAAAACTTGTTCACGTTAATTTTAACGTAAAGTGTTTTCACTTTGGGGAGAGATTGTTAGACTTAAAAGTAATGTTATATTCGGGAATTGAATAGTATTTAAGTACAGGGACTAGTTTAGCAAATAGTGGATAGTTAGACTAGAATCTTTGTATAAATACCCCTCCTAGTTAGCTAGGAGGGTTAGGGAATTCACTTGTAATCATTGAGGGCGTGTGTGTTCTCTCCTCCCTCTCTCTAGAAAACACACACACCTTCCCCCATTCTTATCTAATAATACCATGTCTAATCTTTATTTTGAATTCCCCCGACCTCCTGAACACGAATCTTGATCTTTACAATTGGCATCAGAGCTAACCAGGGGCGAATCGTGGGGTTTTTGAGGTGATATTAGAAATCTAGGGCTCGTTACTGTTCATGCGAAGTGCTTACTGTTCATCAGAGTATTTAGTCGAACCAGTTTAGTCGAAGGAACAATCTCATCGAACGAGTACCTTGATCGAACGAGCAACCATTTCATCGAAGCAGCATGTCATCGAACGAACATCACTCAATCGAGCTAGATTGATGTGATCCAATAACTATTTAGTCGAACAAACTAAATAGTCGAACGACTAAATAGTCGAACGAACTAGATAGTCGAACGACCAAATAGTCGAACGACTAAATAGTCGAACGACTAAATAGTCGAACGAAGCATGTCACAATGTGATCGAAGGAGCTAGTTGATCGAACAAGGGTGTAGTCGAAGGAACTTCTGTGATCGAAGGAGCATGTAGTCGAAGGAACCAGTCGAAACATGTTGTCGAACGAGCAACTCTAGTCGAAGGACCAACATAGTCGAACCAACATGTAGTCGAAGGAACCAGTCGAAACATGTTGTCGAACGAGCAACTCTAGTCGAAGGACCAACATAGTCGAACCACTTCATCATCAAACCACTTCATCAAACCACTTCATCATCGAACCATCTTTATCATCTTCATTCTCGAATTTGGTTTCGTTGTGGTCTTTCAGTTGCATGATCTAGACGTGAAGGTTTGTTGATGGTTAACTGTTGACGTATGAGGTTTGTGACGTGAAGGTTTTCAGTTGCATGATCTAGACGTGAAGTCATTGGTTTACATGGGATATTTTACGTCAAAGTGTTTACACAGTGAGCAGGTTAATATTGGTTTTCATGTGAAGTTTATATTGGTTTTTCAAGCCTTGATATCACGTGTAAGGTTTATATAGTGTTTCCTTGCATGAATTTTAAATGTGAATTTTGCATGTGAAGCGTTTAACACCTGGTCAACAGTATTGACGTGTGGTTTGCATGAAAGTTGGTTATATCCTTTGCATGTGACAAGTATGCACGTGTGCATTTGTAAGGGATTTAAGAAAGGTGTCAATGACAAGATAAATTGACGTTTGCATGTGACGTGGTTGCTTCAAAAATATTATTGGCCTACATCCTCAAAACATCACGTATCGCTTAAACGATCCTGATCAAGATTCACCATCAAAAGACAATGGCTACAGTTTTCAATGAAATGTGACTACGGGGATGATTCGTTATTATTTATTTGGGTTTGAAGTAAGGTTTTATGGACGTGTGTACTTATTTCATCTTCTTTCTTTCTACCATCCCGTGAAGATGACTTATTTGGGCATATATTAATGGTGACGAAGACTTGGATATCTAGTTACTTTTGTGATTCTTTCTCTCTATACTCACAAAGTAGTTAGGATACGTCAAGAGGTTTTGTACTAATACTTTTGTTAAGGGTATAGGGTACACCATTCTTAGTCACAAGGATCGTACAAGATTAAGTCACAAATTTGGGTGATTTTACTTCATTCTCAAGATCGTCATATTGGGTTATCTTCTCTTGTGGTTACTACAAAAAGCCATTGTTTTTTATACAGGAGGTTGATAAAGAGTTAGACATCTTAAATGGTATTGTTAATAGATTGGGTATATCGACATCTTCTCATAGGCTGATTGGGTTAATGATAAAATGCTTCCAGTTAATACTTCACGTACACATCATTATGCTGATTCCGATAAATCGTAACCAGCAGGGGAGAGAAAGGTGTACATCGAGGACACACAACAAGTTCACATGATCGGGCTTAATGATTTATGAAATGATTTGTGTCAGAGATTGGTTGATTCTATGTCTTATCTTATACTCATCTTATTCTACGCACTTCTACCTTATCCACCTTCACCAATTTCGGGCAACAAGATCAAGATGATCAGTGGTTCAACTTGTTACTTTGGTGTTATCATTTCATGTGTACGTTATGGGCTGATTTATCATATGAAAGATAACTGGGATGCATTTGGTGAGATGAAGATGTTGATACTCGATTTCCCCCGAATGGATAATCTTGAAGAAGGTCGAGTCTACAGTCTGTTCTACATTTTCCGCTGCGTGTTAGAAGACAAAAGACGGGATGCAGTTAACTATCAAAAGACTTCTTCAGAATCACGGCAGTAATCAGAAAGGTTGTTAGTTTAGGGGAGAGCACTAATTAGGGGAGAGCACTCAGGGCACCCAGAATTATACCCTAATTAGATTTGCTCACGTTCTTCTGCAAGTAAAGAAATGAAAGCTGAGAAGATTCTACAAGCTGAACGAAGTAATGAAGTTTGAAGATCATTCTCTGCACTTAATGGTTTATATTTTACTTGTAGGGAACTTTGTAAGCAATTCCCATATAACATGACTTTGGGGAGAGATTGTTAGACTTAAAAGTAATGTTATATTCGGGAATTGCATAGTATTTAAGTACAGGGACTAGTTTAGCAAATAGTGGATAGTTAGACTAGAATCTTTGTATAAATAACCCTCCTAGTTAGCTAGGAGGGTTAGGGAATTCACTTGTATTCTTTGAAGGTGTGTGTATGATCTCCTCTCTCTCTCTATAAAAACACACACACCTTCCCCCATTCTTATCTAATAATACCATGTCTAATCTTTATTTTGAATTCCCCCGACCTCCTGAACACGGATCTTGATCGTTACATTTCACATTTTGTCATCCTCAAAACGTGAAGTTATCGAAAGATATAAATAATTTTTTTAGAACATTATTTGCATCAACAAATTTCCTTCGATTATCATTCAACTTTTCTTTAATTAATGTAAAGTATTTCAATTTACTCCCAACGATGACTTTGGCTTCATATTCCTTAAAAGAAAAAAATAAATAAAAGCAGCTTAGGACAAGTACAAACAAAAATAACTAAGGGAATACCATAAATTACAAGTACTTAGACTGACCACAAGTACCAAAAATACTTTAAACATACTTTCGCAGATAAATAAGCAAAGCAGTAGCCACATAATAAGCAAATTCAGAACAAATTCCAATTGGTTAAAGATCAATATGATAGAAATGTTAAGTCTAGAATAGAGTATGAGTAACAGGACTTGTCTTGACTGAGATAATGAAGGAGCGTGGCCTGTCATGAACAATACACACTATATCATTATCGCAATCAACACGTCTCAATTATCAGGGCTGATCTATCTAACGCCGTAGATAGGTTCCATTGCTTTGTTTTTTGAACACCGTCTAGTACCGTTTATGTGCTTGATCTTAATCACAAGCTTTGGCTCTTTAAAGAATGTATCTTGATTGTCGGGCCAAAACTCTTGATCAAGATACATTCTTGAAAGAGCCAAAACTTGTGATCAAGATCAAGCACACAAACGGTACTAGACGGTGTCCAAATTAAGCAATGGAACCCATCTACAACGCTAGATAGATCTGCCCTAATAATTGAGCTTGTTCTTACAAAAGAACAAGGTATGTGAATTGAAGGTCAATGTAGCAAGCTATGTAAGGCCACATTACTTCGTAGATGGCTGGTTTTACAGCATAAAAAAGAACGGAATTCAAGAAAAACAACTTTATAATAATGTGCAAGCATACTTTCTTAATTTCAGTCTCACGAAGTAATGTGGGCACCTAATACATACCTTGCTACTTTGAACTTGTCATTCAAACACTTTTATAGACTGCACAACTATATCATAATGAACCTTAACTTTTTTTAACTAACTCATTGTATAGCGGGTCAAAATACTTCATGTACTTTAAGCATCTAACCGTAGTATCCGCCAGAAATGCATTTAATAAACCTCTTGGTAAGGTGAATCCTTCATGCACCCTAGGTGAGTAGCTTTTGATAAGTAAATTTCGATATAACGATTATAGTTGTTAAAAAACGAAAAATCAAGCCTAGTGTGTACAACGGAAAGCATTTAATAAACACTTCCAATATATGTACAACGGAAAGCAACAAAGGCTTGAACTCAGTAATATACTTTTATTTGTTGTTACAAAGGACTTTTTTGAACAAATAATAATGTCGTTTGAGAAACTGTTTAATGCATTTGGTGGATACTATGGTAAGATGCATAAAGTACTAGAAGCAGACTGATATATTAAGTCCAAGTTCTCAATAGCCACATAATAAACAAATCAATAGCCACATAAAAGACCTTAAGTAACAAGTGTATAAGTAAGTATGACTAAGGGACAGGTTGGCACACATATCAAATGTCTTAAAGCAATAACACGTAAAATTCTGAGTTCTCAATCCTCATTACAAAGAAGGAGTATTCCCCAATTGGAGAATCAAAAGGCTCCCACTAGGTTTTCGAGCTAGGTACCTAGTGGACCACATACATCATAATATATGACAGCGTGAGCCTTAAGACTGGAAAACAATTTAAGGTTGTACATATTAAGTAACAAGTATATAAGTAAGTATGACTAAGGGACAGGTTGGCACACATATCAAATGTCATAAAGCAATAACATGTAAAATTCTGAGTTCTCAATCCTCATTACAAAGAAGGAGTCTTCCCCAATTGGAGAATCAAAAGGCTCCCACTAGGTTTTCGAGCTAGGTACCTAGTGGACCACATACATCATAATATATGACAACGTGAGCCTTAAGATCGGAAATCATGTAAAAGTCTGTGGTGTATAAGTAAACATCCTAGACTAAACATAAACAACCTAATACATCCAACATCTTTTATTTCAAAATCTAATGGGGCAGATTTAAACTAAATTCCAAGGTAAACTATACTTTCCAAATAATTGAACATATCCCTACACTAACTCTTATGTCAAACTTAATAGTTGAACATATCCTTACACTAACTGTTATGTCAAACTTAAACAATTTCAAATAGTTGCTATGTTTATTGTATTTGGTTAGTGGAAAATTAAAGTTCACAAAATTTTCAAAAGAATTTACAAGATTGTGTGTACTACCGATGTACTAAGTCTTCGTAATTACAATCACCAGTAGTCGAAACAGTTGCCCGAGTAGTTTGAACCTGATCGGGAGTACAGACTACCTCCGTCGTGTATAAGCAGGGCGAATAATCTGAGGCCCGATATCTGAGCCCAACTCTACCGGGTTACGTAAACCGACCATCTATGGTTCAAGGATGTACGGATCTACCCCTGCCGTTTCCCCCCAAATATTCCCATAGAATAGCCGATTACCACCATTGTGATACAATACTCAGATCGATCGCAAAGACAAAAACAAAGGTTTCTGAGACTCACACTTGAAAATTGTTTTGTAAAATTGTGTGAAGTTTGATTTTCCAATAACACATTTGTCAAACTTAGGCAGATTAACCACAACCAGTCTATCATTTATGTATTCTAAGATGTGTAAGCATCTAACTTAAAACCAGCTGGTGGATCAGAAGTCCCAAACCAGCCCTCATTTGTCAAACTTAGGCAGATTAACCACAATATAGAAGCATCTAACTATGTAACAGTTTATACAAATCACTTGCCACATACGAAAATCAAATAACCAGTTTATAGACACTCTTGAGGTTTTAATTAACAAACCCTAACAATAAAATACATGTCATACACAAACAAAAACCCTAACCCTAAAAAACCATAGATAAACATACACAAACAATTAAATAATCAGATAAACCAAAAACAATTAAATAATCCTCAAACAATTAAACAAACCCTAATAGTAAAATACAAACGATACCAAACAAAAAACCCCAACCCTAAAATATCATAACCCTAAATCGAAAACAAAATTACTTACCCTACCCCACACCATTTTTTTAAACCTTAGATCGGAAAAAAATTAAAACCAACGTTGTTATCGGTTGCTTCAGATCTATGTCTGTCTAATTGCAAGAGTTAGGGTTTGGATCTGAGTGTGGCTTGGATCTGTGGATGACCGGCGGTGGAGGTGTCGTTTGGATCTTTGTTTCCTACGATGGTGGTGGAGGTGTCGTTTGGATCTCCTTTGTATGTCAGTGAGAGAGAAGTAAAAGAGTAAAGTCACTGTGAGAGTATGAGTGTGTGTTAGTGAGAGAAGTGTGTTTAAGAAGCTTTCAATATGTATTTTGTTTTAAAAAAATATAAAGTGTATAAATGTATAAAAAGTATAAAAAGTATTTTGTATAAAAAGTATAAAAAGAATGAGTGTGTATTTTTGTAATATTTTTGTATTTAATTGTATTTGGTATTTAAAAAGTATGGCACAAGTACCAATACAATTAAAAAAAATATAAAAGTGTACTCTCTACCTAACTAGTCGCCCAATAATACACAAGAGTGGGACCCAGTCACCCAAGAAATATGTACTATTATATAATATAAAAAAATTATACTTTTTTACTAAAAGACAAAAAAGACAAGTCGCCCAAAAAATTTAGGCCCAAGTCGCCCAAGAACTAACCTAGTCTAACAAGTAATATGCAAGTACATGGTATGGACAAGGATAGGGACACGTGTCACAAATATATGATAGTCGCCCAAGAATTCAGGGGCGACCGTCGCCCATTTGGCATTTGGAGTAGTTGGAATTTTTTGGGGCATTTAGGGTGAGTACCCTTGTACCTTTGGGGTACTTAAAGAAATAACTCTAATTTAAAACCAGCTTTATAGGTCAAAATCTTTTTTAGATGACTAAATATCACTGTTTCCAATTCTTCTGTCTTGATTTATTGTACTCCAAGTTGATAAAGAATTCTTTCTTATTCCATGCTTTGGGGTTGATATGGTGGTGTTGAAATTTTAATACCATGACAAGTTCATAAATTAAACACATAACCATCATACACATACGGAAGCGTAGGATCAATTTAACACATAAAGAATTAACCGAATTTAAATGTAAACGTACCTTTGATTCTAGCTAAACAAGAATCAACTTCAAGTATTCTTCAATGGAGATCAAGAACCCTAATTAGGGTTTATAAGTGGATTAACGAATTACCCCTTACCGTTTTGTAATTCAATCCAAGATATTAACTATAGTGAGTTAATACCACGTTCTTGTACACACATACTATTAGCGGTTCGATGTGAATGCTAGTTCTTGAATCACAAATAAAGCATACAACAAACAAGGTTTAACTTTAATAAAATAAATAAAATTGGATCGAATCCCTTTTATTTACTATCTGTCGATTATAATACAAGAATGAGGAAAAGAATCAATTCATGCATGCACATGGCATATCATGCGGTATATGATATCTTAGGTAAATATCATACATGATGATTCACGATTCATTAATCTCCAAAGTAAGGTTGTGTCGTATTTTTATTCTCATCAAATAATAAGAGCTAATGAGGGGTTTATATATACTCCAAACTTGCTCTCCAAGTTTGAGTCCAACACCTCCTCAAGTTCCAAAACTCGACACCCAACTCCCTCCTTTTTCCTTGTTCGACCATATAAATATTTGTGATTTAATAATTAAATATAACTATTTATATATTAATTATTTAACATCGATTCTCATACGTAAAGTGTGCAATCCCGTAGTCTCGAGTTCGATCCTAACACACAACTACTAAATTATGTCCACAAAACTAACAACTCCCACTTGGACATATTTTAATAGTGTGATCACATCGGTTAGCGTCTAGCAACACTTCGATGCCTCTAGTACAACTCGAGTAAGGTCTCCTAGAAAAACCTTTTAATGATTCATCATTATTATTATCCTTTTGTCACTAATACCAGGTTAAATAAAGATATGGATTTAAGTCATTCTTTATTCAACAATTCTGTTTCTCGTTGTTTGTGATTGAACAAGATTACTAAATCTTTTAAACATTTCAAGGAAGATCTTGGGCATGGCCATGCAAACATCTTGTCAACCCTACGAGGGGCCCAACAGTATTACACTTCAAAATAAATTTGAAGGAACAAATTCTATCTTGACTACAAGCATAACCCATGAATTTTGTAACAATTCCAAAAACAATCCTTATGACTACCAGTTACGTGTAGCGTTAAATTGTTCCACAGAATGCACTACATTCATAACAGTTATATGGTATCTCAAGTCTGAGGATAACTATTCATGATTTACTTAATAACAATATCTATAAAGTACAATCATGTAGTTTGGGATAAGTCCTATATTCAATTCATTGAATACCATGTGAATTTGGCATGTCAGCGCATCAATATACTATCAAGTATATTATACCAAAACTCAAATTTGTCTTAATTTAATGATATTCCCATATCCTTAATTAACAACGGACGATTTAGAATAACTAAATTATTCACGGATTAAACATGCAAATATAGGACACAATTTATTATTAATGAAAATAAACGTACCAAGTACTTAAATTCATTACAAATAATAAATGCTTAACATCCTTTATCCAAATACTAAATAGATCAATGCATGATATCTCTAGTTGATGAATTATGCCTCAAGTTATGATAATCATACTTGTTGACAAGGCATAAATCATCCAACTTTGATCTATCAGAATTTTGAGAATACTTATTTCAAGAATTCAACTAGTGAAGTTCTTGTATGTGTGCATTCAAATAATTTGATATTGCCACATAATATTTCATAAAGTGTGTGACAACCTCAATCACCAATTTATGATTATCAAACTTTCAAACATTTTTAAAGTTTAAAGTATTCTTATTCTTTTAATGTATAATGCAACTATGCTCTTAGTGAGCACAACTAGTTCACATGTCCAAGGATGAAATCCTACCATGACTAGTATTGAGTGTCATCTCAATTAAACCAGCATCATTGTTAAACAAACAACCATATGCTTTTAAAAATTCCGTAAACTTGAATATCTATTGTGTAATGTTTGATGCCTTCCAAACTTTCAAGTTTGTTGGCTATGACAATTTGCACAACAATTGACAAATTGTTCATCTATAGAATCTGGAAGCTGTTCGAGGCTGAGGATGTAATTCTATATCCAAACATATTCCATTAGAATAATCATTACACTAGTTATCTAATAACTTTCAATTAGATATCAACATTGTCATAACATCTTATAACAATTCGTTTATGTAACATGATGTTCATGAAAAAAATTCGAGTCATACTTAGATTTCATTCATGTTCTATCTTATTTAAAAGATATGTATCCATTTAGACATTCTAAATGATATATCATGTTCTATTAGATTTATTTACCGCATATGTTTATAATAATAAACACACATTTCAAGGATATATGTTTTATTTCCTAAATCTCTCAAGTGAAGTTTCATTCCAAGTTAACATTTAACTTATATGAAATGTTACTTCCTCTATGTTATACAACATATATGATTCAAGAAAATAAACATAATACTCCCACTACTTTCAGGAATACTTAGGAGTTATCTTATTTTAAATTATAAATCAAAACTTGGATTTAATATTTAAACATAAGACTTATCTCCTAGATGCATGCATTTATCCATACTTGAATTCTTGCATTTTGTACACTTTCAAAGATTATATGAATTCATAAAACTCTTAATTACTTACCGTCCTTGCTTAAGTAATTATACAAGAAAGAGTTTTATAATCCATTGTCAAATTTCATATTCATGAAAATAAGTATGACAATTACCATCTTTGTGTATTTAATGTGCTTAAAAAAGAATATTCAATCATAGTTAATTCCTTAAGTATAATTAATAATCTTGTCATAAGACATGCATTAAAATATGTGTACAATATTGTCCATATGACTTCTACACAAAGATTTAAACCACTAGGGTTATCTTATATTTGAAGAAACTCATCTTCATTCTCTAGTATAACTATTAAGAATTAAAATAAACCAATTTTTCAAAAATTGATTATCTTTATGGACAACATCTTTAACATTCATAGTATGAGTAATTTACCCAATTCAATATTTGGTAATGCATCATACTATAATCCTCAGCATATTAATCAAATATCTGATACATCCTTGCGGATCTATGAATGAGAATTTCATCATCTTGAGGTCTATCATTTACATGTTTAGCCTCATCATGATTTTCACTAGTGTGTTTTAGAAGATTATGTATCTTGTAATTTTATATTTTCAAGATAAAAACTCCCACTTGCTTTTTGTAATTTATAGACTATCTATAAATACTTAACAAATAAAGCAACAATACAATGTTCTCTTTTTGGGACATTACAAATACATATTGACAGTTCCTGACATTTAGTTTGTTAATGACCTACTCATCAGTACTTTAACAAATTCAGAACTTCATTTTAAGACTTAATGTGATTCAACACATTCTATAATAAATGGTGTCTTATTAATCTTCTAGGTTGGAGTCTTATTGAGTATATACAATTCATACTCAATTTTCTAACCTTGATAACTTTTGGAAGAAAAGGAGTTATAGTTATCTTTAATCAAACAATACCAAGAGAGTTTGATTCTCCTAACTGAACACACCACAAACTTGTGTTATTTCATTAGAACTAATATTGTGAGACAATCTAAAAATATGTAAGATAAAACTTATACTCCTTTTGGCTTACCTATTTACCAACTAAGTCAACTTAATGGTGAAATAGATTTTTCAAGCCAATTGCATGCTTTATAACACAAGTACTTTTTAACTAAGTCACTTCATGTCCATGTCTCAACAAGAAGACATAAACTGTTATAATCCCACTATACGTTATAAATCATTGATCAACTCAATGACTTCTTGTATATGTCTTAATAAAGAAGACATAACAAGTTAACGTCTTACTTTATATTATAATAAGTCTTCTAACAATTAAAAGACTTCATATTTATAACTTTACAATAAAGTATAAACATATATAACTAAAGTAATCATGAACACTATAATTTGGTTTCAATAGTAATTTCAAGTTAACTTATTACTTCATTTATTTATGACATTCCAAGAATACATAAATATTCAAATTTGAAGTAGTCTTGTTAATATTTTGACACATTTTCTAAACAAGGCAATCTTAATCCTTTAAATCATATTGATATGTGTTGTTTCTTGCACACAATAAATATTTCTCCCACTTGTGCATGGAACAATCCACATGTAGCAGATAAACAACATGACACATGCTTTTTTTGGTCTCATTTTATCATTAAACTTTTGATTTTTTGTCATTGTATGTGCGATTTTCAGCGTGTCCTTTGTGACACATAAGCTACCAGCGTGTCAAGGCCAACAAATTTTTTTTTCATTGTAACACAAAACTTGACACTTTTTGTTATTGTATGTATCCACGTCAGCTAAACGTCGCATCATTAGTCCTTTATACTAACGGTCGTTAGTAAATAACTTACATTTCCGTTTTCTTACGTTTTTATACATTTTCATACGTTTTCGTCCGTTTTTTTACGTTGTCGTCTGCTTTTACACGTTTTCGTCCATTTTTTTTCTTCATTTCGTACGTTTCTTACGTTTTCGTCAGTTTTTACACGTTTTGTCCGTTTTTATACATTTTCATCAGTTTTTATATGTTTTCATCCGTTTTTACACGTTTTTTTATCATTTTATACGTTTTCGCCAATTTTCGTCCATTTTTACACGTTTTTGTCTGTTTTTACACGTTTTCGTTCGTTTTTGTATGTTTTTTACGTTTTCATACGTTTTCATCCATTTTTTGCGTTTTTATACGTTTTCGTCCGTTTTAACACGTTTTCGCCCGTTTTCACCCGTTTTTACACGTTTTCTTTCGTTTATACACGTTTTCGTCCCTTTTTTTCATTTCGTCCATTTTCTTACGTTTTCGTCTGTTTTTACACGTTTTTGTCCGTTTTTATACATTTTCATCCGTTTTTGTATGTTTTCATCCGTTTTTACACGTTTTCGATCGTTTTTATACATTTCCGCTCATTTTCATCCATATTTATACGTTTTTATATGTTTTCGTCCGTTTTTATACGTTTTCGTTCTTTCTTATACATTTTTATACGTTTTCGTCGGTTTTTACACGTTTTCGTCCGTTTTTACACGTTTTCGTCCATTTTTACACATTTTCGCCCGTTTTTTCAATTCGCCCGTTTTCTTATGTTTTCGTAAGTTTATACACGTTTTTGTTCATTTTTATATGTTTTAATCCGATTTTATACGTTTTCGTCCGTTTTTACACGTTTTCGATCACTTTTATACGTTTTCACCCATTTTCGTCTATTTTTATACGTTTTTATATGTTTTCGACCATTTTTAGACGTTTTTCATTTGTTTTTAAACGTTTTCATTCTTTTTTATACGTGTAAAAATGGACGAAAACATATAAAAACATATGAAAACACAATAAAATGGATGAAAACGTTAAAAACATACAAAAATGAACGAAAACGTGTAAAACGAAAGAAAACGTGTAAAAACGAACGAAAATGGGCAAAAACGTATAAAAATGATCGAAAACGTGTAAAAACGAACGAAAACATATAAAAACGGATGAAAACGTATAAAAACAGACAAAAACGTGTAAAAACTGACCAAAACGGACAAAAACGTGTAAAAACGTAAGAAAACGTATAAAAACGGATGAAAACGTAAGAAAACGGACGAAAGCGTGTAAAAATAGACGACAACGTAAAAAAACGGACGAAAACGTATGAAAATGTATAAAAACGTAAGAAAATGAAATTGTAAGTTATTTACTAACGGTCGTTAGTATAAAGGACTAATGATGCGACGTTTAGCTGACGTGGATACATACAATAACAAAAAGTGTCAAGTTTTGTGTTACAATGAAAAGAAAAAAAAAATTAGTTGGCATTGACACGCTTGCAGCCTATGTGTCACAAAGGACACGCTGGCATAGGACAAGCTGGACATCGATATACAATGACAAAAAATCAAAAGTTTAGTGATACAATGAGACGAAAAAAAGTTTGCTACATACAATAATAAAAAATGTCAAGTTCGATGCATTTTTTTAACATTTGACCGTACAAATAATGCAAAGTAGTAATAATTGCAAACTGCAAACTTAAGTAATACAGTACAAAGTTATAAGCACATTGTACAACTATTAGGCTTCCATCACTCCAAAAATATTTTAAGATAAAAAAATAGCATATTTTAAATAGTACACATATTAATGCTTGTTGTACAATTTAAGAAAACACTCATTAAATGATAAATATAAATAATAAAATACATAATAAAAGTCATGCAAAGTAGTAATAATTGCAAACTGCAAACTTAAGTAATACAGTACAAAGTTATAAGCACATTGTACAACTATTACTTCCATCACTCCAAAAATGTTTTAAGATAAAAAAAATAGCAGATTTTAAATAGTACACATATTAATGCTTGTTGTACAATTTAAGAAAACATTAACACTTATATATATTTAATTTGTTTAAATAGAGATTGAGGTTATTATACGTGCGCCCTCTTGCAAAAACATATGTTTAGTTTGCATTGCTAAGCTAAAAAAATATAGAAAAAAATTGCATATTTAAAATATGTAGTATCAACATGTATTGGAAGATCCATCTAGCAATCAATATTAGAATTCAAAACCCTTCATATCTTACAAAAACAAACACTAAAAGATTGTAGATCATATCTAACAGGACAACAAATAACTTCACCGGGAAATGAATAAATAAATAAATGGATAAATAAATAAACAAATAAATAAATAAAATATATAGACATAGAATATAAAAAATTTGGATTTAAATAACTATATGTCGTATGTTTGTGTTGTGAGTGACTTTCGGTGGTTATAGGTTTTCAAATTAAGGTGATGGTAGGGTGATATATGTTGTGGCTGGCGTTCGTAATGGCTTGTAATGGTATTTGTGGTTGCTAAAGACTTGGTTTAGAGAAAGAGAAATATAGTGTTTTGTGGTTTTGTGTTAAAAAAAATGTCAAAGCTTTTTTTTTGGGTTACATATGTGTTTACTTGAGATATTGGGCCTTTAACGATTTCAGTCATAACCCAATTAAAAATTCAACTTAACCTCTCAATTTTAACTTAAGCTATATCATTTATAATATATAAAATTTCATCATTTAAATATAAAAACATGTGACTAAGGGGCTGTTTACTTTCTGCTTAATGTCCTGTTTGGTAACAAAACTGGCTGGAAACAGGAAACTTTGGTGTTTCTTTTTAACTTATTGCAAAAGAGAATCCTTAATGTGAAAGGGGGCAAAATTTGATGCTGTTTCTATCCAGGACGTCTTAATACGAGTTTTTTCTCGAACTAGTGTAAGTGGAAAAAATAAATTCGAAAAATTTAGAAAACTTCGAAAAAATTTATAAAAATTCAAAAAAATTTTAAAAATTCGAAAAATTTATAAAAATTCGAAAAATTTATGAAAATTCGAAAAAATTTATAAAAATTTTAAAAAAATTCGAAAAATTTTAAAAATTCAAAAAATTTATAAAAATTCAAAAAAATTTATAAAAATTCGAAAAATTGATAAAAAATCAAAAAATTCGAAAATTTTATAAAAAATTTATAAAAATTCAAAAAATTCGAAAATTTTATAAAAATTCAAAAAAACTTATAAAAAATTTGAATTTTTAAATTTTTTTTTCGAATTTTATAATTTTTTTGAATTTTTAAAAAATTATAAACTTTTACAAATTTTTTGAATTTTTAAAAAATTATAAATTTTTATAAATTTTTTGAATTTTTTAAAAATTTTAATAAGTTTTTTCGAATTTTTATAATTTTTTATAAAATTTTCGAATTTTTTGAATTTTTATAAATTTTTTGAATTTTTAAAATTTTTCGAATTTTTTTAAAATTTTTATAAATTTTTTCGAATTTTCATAAATTTTTCGAATTTTTATAAATTTTTTCCACCTACACTAGTTCGGGAAAAAACTCGTATTAAGATGGTCAATTAAGCATAAAAAAGAAACAACATATATCCACACAGACACTAACTAGAAACAGGACACATATATCCACACAAACACTAACTAGAAACATGAAAAAAAAAGAAACAACCCCTAATATATAAAAGCAAAGGAGACACGCATTTAAAATAAAATATCACATTTAATTATTAGTATGTGTAGATTTTTATACCGTATAAATGTAACAAAATCACACTGTATTCTACCTACTCTAGACATACTTTGACTTCATGTGTACCACCTTTACATTGCTGGAAACCGTGCCAGTACTTCACAATTTTTATATGAATTAGTTTGATATTCCGTAAAGTTACTCAAAGATAAACTTTTTGTTATCCATAAAGATATTGTAATGAAAAACATAAAACTGAACACTTATCTTTGTCGTAATTTGTATTGCAGGGTGTCTGTCGACCCACGCGCGGATATCGTGCTATGAGTAAAGTGAGTTTATGAAACATAAGCCCAAATCCAAATACTGTAAATGATAAGCCGGCTATATTAGCAAAAAACAAACACCCCCTTCTCACAATTTAAGCGTTGCAGGAAAAATCATAAATTATACTCCCTCTATCCTATATTGACCGTCCAGTTTGACATTTTCAAGTTTTTCTTTTTTAACTTTGACCTTAGAATATTTTTATTTTTGTTATATAATATTTGATAAAAATTATACCAATAAAAATACATTTAAAACTCAATCCATTCATATATTTTGCTACAAATATTATATAGCACAAACAAAAATATTTATAGTCAAAGTTGAGAACAAAATAGTTAAAAAAAGTCAAACGTTACAGTTAATTGGAATAGAATAGAGCGAGTACCTATCTAATTCCTTTTTTAAATAAGGGATTAAAAAAAACACTTACTTTTAGAATAAGCACACAAAATAAGCAAATCCCAAACACCCAATACTGCCCGACGACCCCAATTTTTGGTGTCTTCATCTTGTCGTAATTCTTCTGGTAACAATTAATGGATTCATTACTAGCATCATACGCATCTTCAGACGACGAAGACAATCAACCCCAACAACCCCAACCCCAATCTTCAAACCCTAAACCTAACTTCTTCACATCTCTCCCACCACCCAAATCAAACCCTAACCCTAATTCCAACAAATCATCTCTATTCTCTAAACTCCCTCAACCCAAATCAGAACCATCAGACCCCTTTTCATTAAACCCATCAAAACCCAAAAAAGTTGTTCTTTTTAGACCACCCATTATCAAGAAACAAGTTCTTGATGACGATGATGATGATGATGATGAAGATGATAAGAAGCAAGAACAAAAGGTTAAGGATAGTTATATACCTCAAGCTCCTTCAGTGAAGTCTTTTTTATCGAGTATTCCGGCTCCGAGAAATTCGGGGTCTCTCGGGGCGGGATTGTCGGGTTCTGGGACGGGGACTGCGAGGCGGTCGATATTGGAGGGTGAGGTTCCGGGTTTGTCGAATTTGGATAAGAGTAAGGAAAAAGTTAGTGAAAGTAAGTTGAGATATGATGATAGGGAGGTGGCTAATGAGAATGTGACGTTAAATGCTGATTATGCGAATTATGATTATAGTAGCTATGCAGGGTATGAGAATGCGAGTGTTGATAATGGGGCTTATGCGAATTATGATAATGCGAATGTTGATAATGCTGGTTATGCGAATTATGATACTTCTAGTTATGGGCCAGTTGCGCCAGGAAATGATGGTGGTTATGGTAGTTATAGTAGTTATGGTCCCGCTGCTCCATCAAGTGAATATGGAGGATATGGGCAGTATGAGAGTAAGTGGGTGGATAGGTCGGGTGGGGGTAATGAGGTGGGGCCGGAGGTTTCGGCTGCGGAAGTTGTGCAGAGTGTGGCGAGGGTACCAGGTAAGAGAGGTAGGAACGAGATTCCTACGTCTGTAATTGAGGTTAGTCAAGATGAGTTGATGAAGAATCGGCCACGTGAGGATCAGGTTAAAGCTACTGGGATTGCTTTTGGGCCTGCGTATCAGGTAATGTCAGTTTATCGATTTATATATCAAGGTGTTAAATTTAGTGATATCTGTTTCGTTGTATAAATAACTAGACTAAGACTGGATAAGAAATTTTATATGCTTATTATACTGCAAAATTATGATGATTGTTAGATTAAGACTTAAGAGTATATGATGAAGTTATCTACTGACGAAGTATGCTTTGGATAAGAACTTAGGTTGTCCACTTAGATAATGATGAGGATTAGTAGCTTTAGCTTGCATACAATCGTTTAAGGCTTGACATGAAGGGGATGCGGATAAACTGGTGCTATAGTTAATTTGTTAGATACAATATATGCGTGAGTTGGTGAATTTGCACCATCATAGATGCTTTTTATTATTATTATTGTTATTGTTATTGTTATCGTCATCGTCATCGTCATCGTCATCGTCATCGTCACGTCATCGTCATCGTCATCGTCATCGTCATCGTCCTCCTTGTCGTCGTCGTCTTCGTCGTCATCATCATCATTACTTCATTTTCCCACGTGATAAAGTTATGTAGACAGTTAAGTCATGGGACTAAGGTACCCTTTAGACATAATATGATCATTATTCAAAATAGTAATCTTCAGGCTTTAAAGCATTATGATAAAAAAGTAAGACCCGGTGTAGTACTATGTAGAAGATGCTTTTTGCAAATATTACAGAAACTACTTCAATTGAACTATTATAGCACAGGACACATCTTAGGGGAAAAAAAAAAATCCACTTTGAGGTACTTTGGTATCCAATATGCTCTAGCTGATAATGATGGGAACTTGGTATGGAAGTTGGAACTTAGAAGGGATTTGGAATGCTAATGTTGAATTTCTAGAGTTCAGAGGTATGATGCTCAGTGATTTTAGATGGGTCTGAGTGGTCATCAGTTAGGATTCAATTTTTCAATGTCTAAATTTGCGGAGAAAGCATCATGTGATCTGTGACATAGCTATAGATCATATAGGATATATAGGTATTTAGCCATTTAGGCTGTCCTGTTTGATGATAGTGGTGATTATATGTAGGTTGCAGACAAGTGTTTAAGCCTTTGACTTGAATGGAATGCAGATAAACTGGTGTTATTGCTAATTTGTTATATAATATGCGCGAGTTGGTGAATTAGTCTTATCATAGATGCATTTTTTTTTTTCATTTTCTTACAGGGTTAAGTGATGTAGGCAGTTTAGTTGTGGAGTTGTTGAGGTAAGTTAACCTATGGACATAATATATGCTAATTATTCAAATCATAGTTTTTAGATGAAGAATTATGATAACAAACTAAGACCCATGTCATAGGTATTAGCGAAGTAAGATTATGTGGTATTGTGTAGAAGATGATTATTGCAAATATAGCACAAAAAACGTCTTAGGAAAAAGTCCACCTTCAAGAGACTTCATGATCCAATTTGCTTTAACTGATAATGATGAGGAACTTCGCATGGAACGTTGGAATGAATTTGGAATTTGGATTGCTAAACCTGAACTTCTATAGATTAGAGGCATGATGCTTAGTGATTATAGATCGGTCGAAGGGGTCATCAATTAGTATTAATTATTAGTGTTTAAATTTGTAGCGAATGCGTCATGTGATCTGTAAGATAGCTATGGATCATTCCGCTGTTTAAAAGAAAAAGATAGCTATCAATCATATAGGGTATATAGGTTTTGCATTAGTAGAATCACATAGAAGTGTTTGTGAAGTGTCATGTGCTATGATGCTTAGTGATCTTAGATGGGTCAGAGTGGTCACCAGTTCAGATTTGCAGAGAATGTAGCGTCATATGGGAGATAGCTATGGATCATACTGGTATTTTGGTTTTGAGTTGGTAGAAATGACATAGAACTTTTCATGAAGAGTCTCGGGGTAAGTTAGAGCTGATTTTGTTGACCTATATAATGTCAAAGGGTCAATCTTGGTCTCAAACTCATCAAATAAGAATGTATAAACTAAAAGTAGAAATTGGTGCAATGTGTTGAAGGTTGCTTAAAGTCTTAATCTTGTGTTTGTGAAAATGGAGAAAAATAGTGTCTGTGGGTCAACCAAACTTGACTCTTGATTAGCACTAAAAATGACCCAACTCTATCGACCTGCCCCTGTTGCAACTTTTGGGATAAGCTAATGGCTAGCTGCTAATGGGAGAAGGCAATCGTAAGTTGTTATTCCGTACAATGTAGTTAAAGGCAAAAGCGACCTCCAGGCGATGTGCCTTCCCCTAGGGACTAAGGTGAGAGGCGAAAAAAAGTGAGCGCCTGAGTGAACTTTTTTACCTATTGTGCATATGATAGCATCTAACATGAAAACAATGATTAAATAAAAACATTATTACCTTAAACCTTCATTTTTAATGAAAAAGACCATAAAAGAGAAGTTTATTCAAATACGTAAAGCCTAGTAATTGTTTAAGTTCTCATTTCCTATTTTCCCATCTATCATCTTCATCTATAAGATCCTCGTCAAGAAATGCCAATGCATTTCTTCTTGTATAATGCCTCGGCTCATTTACACCACTTGCACTAGCTACATTACCCCAAGTTAGTGCTTTATCCTCACCAAACATGAATTCCCCTTCGGCATCATTACTTCTCGTGAGCCGCTCATTGTAATTAATTAACCCAAATTAGGGGATTAGGGACGCCTGGAATACTTATGTAATTACTATTTAGTTAAAAACTTAAAATAAAGTAAAAAAGTTCCGTTGTATTAGAAAATTAGCCGTTATAGCAAAAAAGGTGATCGCCTGTTGACTACCCACCTTGGAAACTAAGCAACGGTTTTTATCGCACCAAAAAAAGACTGGCTTTTTTGTAATTAAGGCGATTTAGTGCAAAAGGCCTCACTTTATCGCCTAGGCGTTCGCTTTTCTCGCTTTTGACTACCTTGATTTCATCAGATTTGCTAAATTGCTCCTTTTTTCTCTGCAACTTTATGGTTCAATGTTCTAAGATTAGGCCCAACTGTTTGAGGGATGCTGAATTTGAGCTCGATTATTTGATTCCATTGCGTATCGAGTTGGCCCATATAAAGCTTGTCCGAATATTAGGCGATGTTTCACTTATTTAAAAGCTAATTCTAGATGTGCTCATTATATGCCATTCAAGCACAAAAAAATTACCACCGATGAATTTTGTAGTATCATATCAAGAACCATCTGTTCAGTATATATTTAGCCTTGTATAACTCTCCAGCATAATTGTTCTCTTTAACTACTTCATGGATTTCTTATTGATTTTATTTATTTATTTATTTTTGAATTGCAGCCTACTTCTTCAACCAAGGGGAAGCCAACGAAGCTGCACAAGAGGAAACATCAGATCGGATCTTTATACTTTGATATGAGGTCGAAAGAGATGGAACTTGCAGAAAGGCGCTCCAAGGGCTTTCTCACAAAAGCAGAAACACATGCAAAGTATGGGTGGTGAGCTTAATTTGCTCTTTTCCTGTTGTATCTATTCAAGTCTACCAAGCAAAAGTCTTCATGGCCTACCGCAACTCTTTGCGCACTATTAGCAGCTGCCAGTACCCATCAGAGTTTTTATTTTCATTTGTAACAAGTTTTTTGTGTGAACTTTCATCTTTTAAATGAAGAAGGTTAACAAGTTTTGTTGGCTTTGACTGAATTGCGCCACCATTGTTATAGGGGCTAATTGTATGAATTGCGCCAGTGCCTGTCATAGGTTGCAATGGTCCTCCATCACTTTACATTTGTATTATTAAAAGGCTAATTGTATGAAGTCTTGCAACCATCTTTCTTTTTCTTTATGTATGTAGCACACTTTTGAATTCATTCTTTTTGGTGGATCGTGTGACCAGTAGTGTGTATTATTTGACCATTTTACCCTTTAATTTACACACTTTAGTTTAATAATTGGTCACACAATATATCATAGATGAAATTTAAAAGTATTATATAAAGATCTAAAATAAAAAGTAAACGACTACATAAAGTGATAAAACTATAAAAAAAATGACAAGTTAAATTTTTGTGCAATTGCCCTTGTTAAAAATACAAAGACAATCTAGGGTTTATAGACAGATAGGTTACCCAACTTTTCAACTTTATTCGCCTAAGTTACCAAACTTTTTTTTTTGGGTGCAAACGGGGTATTGGACTACACGGGGTTGACATTTAGGTTACTGAACTTTCACAAACCCTACATCTTGGTTACTTAACTTACCTAAAAAAATGCATTCGGGTTACTTTGATTACACTGAAAAAATAAATGTTGAATGCTTAACTAAAGTTCAGTAACCTAAGTGAACAAAATGAAAGTTTGGTAACTTAGGCGAATAAAATTAGAAAGTTGGGTAACCTATCTGTCTATAAACCCTTAAAAATACAAAGACAATCTAAGGCCGACTTGAGAGAGTTGTCTTTAGTGTAATGTTGAAAATAACAAATATTGTCCCTACTCAGAGGTTTTTATGAAATTACTTTAAAAACCTCCGTTTTATCAAATAATAATGTATTTCTGTTAGTAGTTGTTTATAAGGCTGGTGTAATGGTCACCATAACTTCACACTATTTCATCTTACACATCAGTTTTCTCTCACGTCTCACTTCCTCTCACTCTCTCTCAGCTTTTACAGAACATGGTCACCTTAACCTCATCTTAATACCCATTCTTTTTTTTTTTCTTTTTTTTTTTTTTAAATACTTATATTTGTAAACTAAAAACGTAATGTGAACGTAAACATAAACATAAACATACGGAAGTTAAAAACACTACATAGATAAATAAAAAACGTAAACTAAAATTAAACATTACTAGACAAGTGAAATAAAAATACAAATTATGATACGGAAATTAAAACACATTAGACGGGAATAAACATGATTCGAACTTTTATATTGCTCTGTAATTGTTAATGAATTCCTTCCTTCTCAACAATTCATCTCTAGCTGCCCTCAAGTTGTTTGCATTACGCATATCTTCTTCAGTGGTAATTAGGAGAGTATGCAAACCGTAGTTGTTAAGGGGTTGTTCTTGTGGCAGCAAATGCACCCTCGTCCTTTTCGTACCATGGCTACGCATTTGCTCAAGATAACGAGTCAACTCGGTCAACAAAGTATTCGCCGGTGTAACCTCAGCTTCAAGTTCTCTTCGTAGTCGCTTAAGGATAGTTCGTCTCACTTCATTTGGTTCTTTCGTCATTGTTAGATGACATTTGGGAGAGTAGAAAGAAGTTTTGTGTGTGAGAGTATATATATAGTGTAAAAAAGATGGTTAGTGTAAAATGGTGAAGTTTTAGGAGTATGAAAGTATAAAATGGTGAAGTTAATGGGTAATATAAGTAAAAAAATGGGGTAGTGGGAAGTTTAAAAAATAATAATAATAATAATAATAAAAAACACAACAGATACATTATGAAAGGGGCCCTCTATTTGTTCGAAAAAACTAGGTGACCGACTCACCATATCTTTGGGCTTTTGCTGGGGGTCGCGCGTGAGATAGGATGGTGGGAATTGGGGTGGCGCGTGACCACTCGGTCACTTAGTCAAAATTCACGCCCATGCTGGGCAGTCTAAGAGTAGGTTGTCAGATACTCGAATTTGAACGTCGTTTGAGGATTTTATTAAAAAAAAATTGAAAATCCCATTTGATCTTCTTATGAATGAAGTAGTATTTTGGTTGGTGATTCCATGATTGTATATGAGAGTAGGGGTGTTAAAATACCCGAACTGATATGATCCGAACTTGAATGAGTTTATTTAGGTCGACTTAATACAAGCCTTTTTGTTAACGACATACTTATATAAAAACTAGCAAAGTGCTAGAAGAGGAATCGATGATGGATTATCAAGCCAAATCAAATTTACATTCTTCCATCTATTCTAAATCCAAAGATAAGAAAATGTTTTTACATTTCCAAAGATTAACTCTCTGTTAGGCCTTTTGTTGTTGAAGATGGTTCACTACGAAAGGTCCAAAGGGTAGCTTGTATTAGCCCGTCGAATGCATTTCTGTTTTTTTTTTTTTCATGTGGCAAGTTGTCGGCGGATCTTACCATTTTCTTAACGTTATTAAATTGTATGTCACTAATCTTCCACCATCTTGCTATTTCCTTAACGTTATTAGGGGCAGGTATAGAGTGAAATTTTTGCCCTTGTTTGTGTTCTGTGTTGACTCGGATAAGGGTATATATTTCAGTTATTGAACACCTTTTCTTGTTTTTCAGAAAAAAAGTTGTCCACTTTTGCTTTTTCTATAGTATTAACTTGACTCGGGTAATTCCTATTTCGTTCGATTTAACATTAATTAAAATTAAGAGTAAACTTGTTTAAAGTTAGAGTAAAATACATCGTTCGTCCCTCAACTTGTACCAAAACATCACGCTGAGTCTAGCAAAGAATTTTTCTATCACCCAAGGTCCCTTTTTCATGTTTTTTCATCATCCAAGGTCCTTTTGACCGTTACCCCTCAGTCAACTACCGTTAAGTCCTCCATATGCTTTGCACATGAGGGTATTTTAGTTATTTGGGGTCTTGTCTTCTTGCATCCTCCTTTTCTTCATCTCCACTCACCACCCCCAATCATTACACCATCCACCACCACCCACACATTACAACCATCCACCACCCTCTCACACAAACTAATTAAAGACATTAAGGTGATTAACCAAGAAACCAGATAACAATTACCTAAAAAAAAACATCATATCTTCCAAAAATAACAGGGATAGAGACGTTCAAGATCAGTTAAAGTGGAAAAACAAAGGGATAATTACTAATTTAGACCAAGCACCCAAGTGAATTTCTTGTTCTGCCCCAAGATCGGAAAATAATTAATTATCCAGGGCAACCTGCATTTTTTTGGGCAACTTACATGTACAAGTGACAAGTGTCACTTTTCAGCCGATTTTTTGGGCAACTTCTCCATTTTTTGGGCAACTGGTGACACGTGTCATCATATGGGGCGAGTTGCCCAGTTGCCCGGGGCGAGTTGCCCAGTTGCCCGGGGTACGGGGCAAAAATGGAAATTACCTTGGGTGCTTGGTCTATATTAGTAATTATCCCAAAAACAAACAGTTTCAACATCTCGATGAAGCGCGATGCAGCGTGATGAGGTTATAAGTACACTGGAGGACGTGATGCAGCGAGATGAGGTTATAAGTACACTGGAGGAGAAGTATAGAAACGTTCAAGATCAGTTAAAGTGGAAAAACGAACAGTTTCAACATCTCGAAGAAGCGCATCGACGGCTTCAAGATAGTTTCAAATCTAGCAAAGCAGAATGGGAGAAAGAGAAATCATTGTTGTTGGAGGAGATCAGTTCACTTCATACGAGTCTCGATTATCAAATCAGAATATCTGAAAACCTTCAGACGCGTTTGAGGACATGCAACCAAGTTTTAGCACATGAAGAAATCAATAGAAAACTGTTGGAAATTGAGATGGCTGAGTACCATGAAGCGAAGGCGACTATTGAGAAGTTGTCACATAAGAGGGATGAAGAGGTTGCGGAATTAAGAGACGCCTTGGTCACGAAAGATTTTGTTTTGAAAGAATTGGGGTATAAAATGGCGCTTTTGGAACAAGAGAATAAGGATTTGTTGTCGTTTCTTAAAGAATTTCAGGAATCTCAGACTAGTAAGAGCACTACGTGATGAAACACCAAAACGACTCATCGGGGTTATACGGGATGCCACATCACCATGACATACCTCCCTTTACAACTCCCTTATCATAATATACCACAACTTAGGCTATGTTTGGCAAAAGTAGCTGTAAGCAGTAGCAGTGAGCTGTGAGCTGTAGCCACAACTCACTGCTCACCGCTCACAGCTTCTTAAAGAAGCATTGAAAAAATGAGATTTCCTAAAAAATAGCAAAGCTCACCGCTCTTTTGCCAAACGAACACTAAAAATCAAAAATCTCATTGCTCACTGCTCATCGCCTCAAAAAGCTCAGCGCCAAACATAGCCTTACTCATTTGGGTCCCACCACTTTCTATTTTTATTTTTTTTTCAAATTTTCAAATAAACTAAATTCATTCCATTAAACTAAAAATACAATACATCATATTAAAACACATTCGAAACATAAACTAACGATGCGAAAAAAAAAGGTAAAAAAATATATGCAACTTAAGAAATACATCAAATTATAAAGAAACTAATAATGTTGTTGTTGAAATTGTTCCCATTGATGTCGTTGCCAAATATGCTCGATGAAATTTCATTGAAGCGCTGCGTGTACGCGTTTATCGCGTATTTTCCCCCTTCTTTCGTTGCACATCGCATCGTTCGACCCATTCCCGTTGTAAATTTATCCGCGGGCAAATATACATCTCGCTCATTTCAGATATCGCAAATTGTTGATCTTTCAAAATCATGTTATGCAATATGATACACGCGTACATGATTCTCCGTAGCTTGGCCAAAGTAAATGCACGCGCTGGTAGGGCAATAATATGCCAACGTCCTTGGAGGGCACCAAAAGCTCTTTCGATATCTTTTCGAGCACTTTCTTGTTTAGCTTTAAATACAACATTTTTTTGGGTATGTGCAACCGTGAATGATTTGACAAAAGATGACCACTCCGGGTAAATTCCATGAGCTAGATAATACCCTTGTTTAAATGTATGCCCGTTTACTTCAAACGGAACCTCGGGGGCGATGTCATCAAGCAGGTCGTCGAATAACGGAGAATTATTCAAAACGGTAAGTTCATTATTCGTACCCGTCACCCCAAAAAATGCATGCCAAATCCAAAAATCGTATGACGCAACGGCTTCAAGCATTATAGTTGGATACTTTTTATCACCTCTGTGAAATTGGCCTTGCCATTCTTTCGGACAATTTTTCCATTCTCAGTGCATACAATCAATGCTTCCCAACATTCCAAGTATCTTATGAACCGCATTATGTGCGTTGTATAAGTTGTGAATGTCATTCACGTATGGTTTTCTTAAAAACTCACGCGTATACAACTGGATTATGCACATAGTAAAATTATCTAGACAATCGCGTGCACAATGTTCTCCCATTTGTAAATACTCATCTAATGCATCAGCTGTTATGCCGTACGCCAATTGGCGTAGGGCGCATGTGCATTTCATAATCACACTAAAACTCATTACACCCCTACCATCGGGTCGGACACTAAAGAAATCAAAATGCTTAGGAAGAGGATGATGAGTTTCAATATATGTTTCAATACCTGGTACTATTTCTAAAAATAGTTTACGGCTCATACGGTAGCGACGCCTAAAATTTTCATCAGTATATTTTGAGTTGTTACCAAAATAGTCAGGCATTAGACGTTCTTTAGCAATTTGACGTTCACGGGAATGTATTTACGTCGTTTCGAACTTCCGGCTTCTTGTTGCTGCAACGATTGCTCATAGTCATATTCTTGAAGAATCATATCGAGCTCTGAAATCTCTTCAATATCACTTTCGCTGGAATAAGATGATTGATGCGCGTGATGTGTCGTTGCGGTTTAGCAGTATTAATGCCTACTCAAGTTTTAAATTTATATTTAGCCGACTTATCAATAACACACACACTTAACGAGCAGTGTACCCGGTCAGTATGAATATAATGGTAAGTAGAGTGTCGATCACTAAGAGTGGAACGTATTATCTAGTTATTCTGATCAGTATTTTAATATTCTAAGTTAGCTATACAACCTAATCTAACGCAAGGGGGGGTTCAGCCTGAGAGACTGGCACGTTTTGGTTGCAATTAAATAATAAACTAAACTAATGAGCACGAATCAGCGATAGGCATGCACGTACACAGATAAATACTCGAGACAATAAGAAGACCTGTCCTGATGATTAAGTAGATTGTCACTTGTTTTATTGATAGTTTTATATGAAGTGTATGTAATTAACCCTTTCTCGTTGGCCCTAATCTTATCGGCGAGAAATCCCTTAATGATTACTTATGTCTAAAAGTTATTCCTAAGTGATCAATTTAGTAACAACCGTGGGAGCCACATTCTCTTCCGTAGTCAAATGCGCAGGCCACTAATAGACACAGAGGTTATCAATGCACTAATAAGTAGTAACCAAAGACATCAGCATATAAACTTTAATTGATGGGAAAGCAGTTTTAAGGGAGTGTAATCTTTCTCCTCACATTACACAAGCCACCAATCCTGATGAATTAAAGTTTACTAACACAATAAAACAAAACTACTTAATGAATTAAATACATGCAGGACCTTCTTACAGCTCTTGTATCTTCGTTCGGGTGTGTCTTGTGCTGCCTAATCGTCTGAATTCGGCCTTAGGTTTCTGTGGTCTTCGTACTTCGTATATATTATGTCTCTCAATTCGTCTGGTCTTGGGGTATTTATAGTTTCTGTCTGAGGGTAAGATGCGGCGCATCTAATAAGTAGATGCGGCGCATTGACTTAACTTCGCGTGGGGTCCAAGATTAATATATTCAGGAATATTCGTACACCGCCAGAAGATGCGGCGTAACTCCAATCTCAGATGCGGCGCATGTCCTCTTGTATCTTGGATCGTATCTTGTGAAATCTTGATAGTGATGCGCCGCATGTAATAAGCAAGATGCAGCGTATCTGGAGCAGAATGTCTTGATCTTGTACATTTCAGTAGACTCTTATCTTCTTGCTTGTTTTGCTCCATAATTAGTCCAAAATCGCCAAGTTTCACCAAATGCTTGTTTTTAACTGAGAATTACAAAAGTAAACGATTAAGTATCAATTCTCACGGATAATATAATAAAACAAGTCAAATAAATAGGATAAATGATAGTAATAAAATGTACTTATTTGAGTTCATCAAATATCCCCCCACTTGAACTTTACTTGTCCCCAAGTAAACCTTAGAATTAATCTTATGAAAATGTATCCTAAAAGATATTAGGATTTATTTTTATATTTAAGCATGTATTCATTTTTGTCATAATCACACAACCAAACACTTAACGAATTAGAAGTAAAATAAAATAATTCGATAAAAGCAAATCTAATCGTTTAACTGTCCAGTCGTGACGAATATTCTATCATAAGCTTGGCAAGTATACATATCTCCCCCACTAAAGCCAAGGAATAACAAGTCTAAAGCGGTAAAAAGGGTTTGTAGGCTTAAGGGTTAATCATTCTCCTTAATCTCTATCGATCTCAAATTCCAGAAAAGACGACAAAATCACAAATACATGATCGAATCCACGAACACGATACTTGCAATTGCTCAAATCCTTAACTCGAATAGGCTAAAGATAGGACTAAGTAATCTTCACCAATAATATTATATCAAAAAGGGCGACAAAATCATAAATACATAGCCGAATCCACGACTACGATACTTAAGATTGCTCAAATCCCTAATCTCAATAAATCAAAGGTTTGGATAAAGAATAATATAGGGTATGGATAATATTTGGGATACAAATTGGTGTAAAATGAAAAATAAACAAAACAAATAAATTAAAATCCTAAGTGTGGTTAATCACTATCCCAACCATCCCATGAATAAGACTCATATCATAGAATAACTCACGCTTTAACACTTGAAACACACGCTTTAGGTAGACACGAATTATACTCAACAAGATCTTAATCAAAGAATAACCTTAGTTGGTGTTCCCATAACTGCCAACTCCCATTCAATCCATAGATATAATATACAACAACCAGTGTTGATATCGACCACTTAATACAAAACTTTACATAAGTTGGTTAAAATAAACATCCAACTCTTCCTTTTTTTTTTTCTTTTCTATTTTTTTTTTTTTTTTTTTTTTTTTTTTTTTTTTTTTTGAAACATAAACAAAAATGTGTAAAATTTCACCACATCACTATAATGATAATTCTGGATAATTTTTCCATACTTTACATGACTTCAGAAATAACGGTAATAGTGAAAGTAGTAAACACACGAAAAATAAACTCAAAGATATACAATATTTACTTTCACTCCAATTGCATTGTGCAATTTCCCGACCTAACCAAAGATAATGAATTACGCACGCGAACACAGGTAATGTAAGGAAACACACTTTGCCTAAAGCAATTAACCAACCACGGATTTTAATCTACAGGGTAGGCTAAGGTGTAAGGGTGTAACGAAACATTATAACAAAGGTGTAAGAAACGAAAGGAATGACTCTGAGTGTTTTTCTAGGGGTATCTTACTCTAAAAGTGAGAGTAACAAAAGGGTTTATACGGGGGTTAACTAACCAATGTAGTTAGCTAATAACATATAACATATAAAGGCTATTTGGGTGTAATCCTAGAAATTTACCAATTTAGACAAGTCATTCCAATTATATAAAATAATACTTATTATGGTGGTCTCGAATAGTATACAAGCCAAGTTCTAAAGTTTACAAGTCACCGGCACACTCATAGATTTGTGAATTTTGAAAAAAATCACAATTTTTGAAAATAACGTCATGTGTGCAGCTATGCAACTTAGACTTTAAACAAAAACATGCTAAAATTTTTAATTTTGATATATTAAGCACATTTTAAGCATAATTTTTGAAAAGTTTAGGACAAGTAAGTGTTAAGTGTTCTAATTCCCTCCAATCCCCCCACTTAAGTTAAACAACGTCCTCGTTGTTTGTATAAAAGGTTAAAAACTGGAAAATAAAAGAATTAGAACAGAAAAACTCCCCTGAGATTTGCTCGGTATGATCCTCCATTTGTATAAGAGCAAAAATCATCTTTCTTGTGGATGAGAACGTTTAAGCTTCATAATAGATGTATCCACAGGAAATGCAGGAATCTATAATACCACCAAGACTTTAAACACACCTAAGTTAAGAAAGGTTCAAACTTGCATAATACATTAGTAGTTAGTAAAAATAAAACTTAAAAATTAAAATGAAAATCATCAGGTCAGTCGATGCGCCGTATCTTATGGAAGAAGATACGCCGTATCGAGCCTGGAATAAATACGGATCAGAATAGAAGATGCGTCGCATCCCTAACCAGGGATGCGCCGCATTAAAATAAACTGACAAAAAGTTTTAAAGTCGAAAATAAAAAATGCAGAAAAAAATAAAGTAAGATATGACCAGTGCAGGAGATGCGTCGCATCTCAGAATTGAGATGCGCCGTATCTGCTGCGGGCCTGACTGACTCGACACAGAACAGAATAATAAAAATTTTCCGGGTTGTCTCCCGGTCAGCACTTGTCTTTATTCCAGAGTCTTCAAGTTAGACTCACGTTCAGCTCCTCATTTTAATACTTCGGGCTCAAACTCCACTACCTCTCTCTCAGTATCCTCAATTTCATTATCAAAGTATTTTTTAACTCGTTGCCCGTTTACCTTGAATATATAACCATTTTTATCGCATATTTCAATAGTCCCATATGGATACACTTTCTTGACAACGAACGGACCCGTCCATCTTGATTTAAGTTTACCTGGATACATCTTTAATCGAGAATTAAATAACAGCACTTTTTCTCCAATAGTAAACATTTTGTCTCCTCGTAACCTTGAGTCATGCCATTTTTTAGTTCTTTCTTTGTAGATCTTAGTGTTACTATAGGCCTCATCTCTTAGTTCGTAGAGTTCATTGAGTTCCATGAAACGGTTCTTCGTTGCAGCTTCCATATCCATGTTACATTGCTTCAAAGCCCAATATGCACTTTGTTCTATTTTGACCGGTAGGTGGCATGCTTTTCCGTATACAAGACGAAAGGGAGTGCATCCCGTCGGTGTTTTATAGGCAGTACGAAACGCCCACAAAGCATCATTTAACTTGTCAGACCACCCTTTTGGATTATATCCCGTCGTTTTTTCTAGAATCCGTTTTATAGCTCTATTGGTTACTTCATTTTGCCCATTGGATTGAGGATGATATGCAGTGGAAACCCTATGGTATACTCCATAATGTTGCAAGGCTCTTCCTAAATGGTGATTACAAAAGTGTGTTCCCCTATCACTAATCAATGCTTTCGGAACTCCAAACCTAGCGAACAAACTTTGTAAAAATTTAAGTACTACCCTGCTGTCGTTTGTTGGTGACGCTTGCACTTCGATCCATTTTGATACGTAATCAACAGCAACCAAAATATATTTATTTCCTTTAGATTCAGGAAACGGTCCCATGAAGTCCAATCCCCATATGTCGAAAACTTCACATACATGGATATAGTTTTGTGGCATTTCGTTTCTTGATGTAATATTTCCGGATCGTTGACACGCATCACATCCTTTTATATAATCTTTTGCATCATCCAAAATAGTGGGCCAATAAAATCCTGCATCGAGGATTTTTCTTTTTGTAATAAGTGCACCATGATGTCCCCCCGTCGGCCCTGAATGGCAATGTGCCAATATTGTTGGGACATCATCTCCATCTACGCATCTTCGTATAATATTGTCAGGACATAGTTTAAAGGCATAAGGTTCATCTCAAATATACTCGCTAGCGCGAGTTAGAAACCTTCTTTTCTCGTCGGATGTTAGCCCTTTTGGAATTTCATTTGCAACAATAAAGTTTATATAGTCGGCATACCATGGTCCATTATTATTGCTCTTAATTCCTACCATCATAAGGTGTTCATCAGGAAAGTCATCAGCTATTTCCCTTTCGTCAAGCACCTCCATATCAGGGTTTTCAAGTCTAGATAAGTGGTCAGCAGCTAGATTCTCGGCACCCTTTTTATCTTTAATTTCAATATCGAATCCTTGGAGCAATAAAACCCACCTAATAAGCCTTGGCTTGGCATCCTGTTTATTGAACAAATACTTCAAAGCAGAATGGTCAGTGTAAGATATGACCTAAATTTATCGAATGCAAAAACTACTGCTAAAAGTTCTTTTTCCGTGGTGGTGTAATGTTCTTGGGCATTATTCAATGTTTTGCTAGCATAATAAATTGGCTTAAATTTCTTATCTATCTTTTGGCCAAGTACAGCTCCAACAGCATAATCACTAGCATCACACATTAGTTCAAAAGGCAGATTCCAATCCGGCGAAATTATAATAGGTGCGGAAGTTAGTTTTTCTTTAAGTATATTAAATGCCTTTTTGCAATCTTCAGAAAAATCAAACTTCGCATCTTTTAGCAATAATTGGGTCATAGGCCTAGATATCTTTGAAAAATCCTTTATGAACCTACGATAAAAGCCAGCATGCCCTAAAAAACTTCTAACACCTTTTACATTAGTGGGATAAGGTAGTTTGGCAATTACATCAATTTTTGCTTTTTCGACTTCTATACCTTTCCCAGAAATCTTATGTCCTAACACAATTCCCTCTCTAACCATAAATTGACATTTTTCCTAATTAAGAACAAGGTTAGTTTCTTCACACCTAGCAAGCATTTTATCAAGTTTAAAGAGACAATCACTAAATGAGTTACCGAACACCGAGAAGTCGTCCATGAAGACTTCCATAAAGTCTTCCACCATATCATGGAAGATAGCCGTCATACAACGTTGGAAAGTAGCAGGGGCGTTGCATAGTCCGAACGGCATTCTCCTATAGGCGAAGGTTCCATAAGGG
The DNA here is from genome assembly GCA_021014915.2 of Artemisia tridentata subsp. tridentata. NCBI lineage: Eukaryota > Viridiplantae > Streptophyta > Magnoliopsida > Asterales > Asteraceae > Artemisia > Artemisia tridentata. The sequence continues at coordinate 113,460,933 of CP139506.1, read as the reverse complement.
CAGGTGAAAGTCGTCTTCTCTTGATCCTCGGGGGCAATGGGTATTTGGAAGAAACCTGAAAAACCATCTAAAAAACAATAATAATCATGTCCTGATAGTCTTTCTAACATTTGATGAACTCAAATAAGTACATTTTATTACTATCATTTATCCTATTAATTTGAATTGTTTTACTATATTATGTATGAGAATTGATACTTAATCATTTACTTTTGTAATTCTCAGGTAAAAACAAGCATTTGGTGAAACTTAGCGATTTTGGACTGATTATGGAGCATAACATGCATAAAGTTAAGAGTCTACTGAAATGAAGAAGATCAAGACTAATCTGCTCCAGATGCGCCGCATCTCACTCATGACATGCGCCGCATCTCTATCAAGATATCACCAGATACGATCCAAGATACAAGAGGACATGCGCCGCATCTAATCATGGAGTTACGCCGCATCTTCTGGCGGTGTATGAATATTCCTGAATATTATAATCTTGGACCCCACGCGAAGTTAAGTACATGCGCCGCATCTACTTACTAGATGCGCCGCATCTTCCCTCAGACAGAAACTATAAATACCCCAAGACCAGACGAATTTCGTACGCAATATAATATAACCTAAGTCCGAACAGAAGAACTAAAGGACGAATTCAGTCAAGGAGGCAGCACAAGACACACCCAAATCAAAGATACAAGAGCTGTAAGAAGGTGCTGCATGTGTTTAATTCATTAAGTAGTTTTGTTTTATTGTGTTAGCAAACTTTAATTCATCAGGATTGGTGGCTTGTGTAATGTGACAACGAAAGATTGCACTCCCTTTAATACTTGCTTTCCCATCAATTAAAGTTTATATGTTGATGTCTTTGGTTACTACTTATTAGTGCATTGATAACCTCTGTGTTTATTAGTGGCTTGCGGGCATTTGACTGCGGGACATAATGTGGCTCCCACGGTTATTACTAAATTGATCACTTAGGAATAACTTTTAGACATAAGTAATCATTAAGGGTTTACTCGCCGATAAGAATAGGACCAACGAGAAAGGGTTAACTACATACACTTCATATAAAGCTATCAATAAAACAAGTGACAATCTACTTAATCATAAGGACAGCCCTCTTATTGTCTCAAGTATTTATCTGTGTACGTGTGTGCTACTTGCTGATTCGTGCCTATTGGTTTATTTTATTATTTAATTGCAACAAATCGTGCCAGTCTCTCAGGCTGAAACCCCCTTGCGTTAGGATATTAAAATACTGATTAGAATAACGAGATAATACGTTCCACTCTTAGTGATCGACACTCTACTTACCATTATCTTCATACTGACCGGGTACACTGCTCGTTAAGTGTGTGTGTTATTGATAAGTCGGCTAAATATAAATTTAAAACTTGAGTAGGCATTAAAACTGCTAAACCGCAAAGACACATCACGCGCATCAAGTTTTTGGCGCCGCTGCCGGGGAGTGAATTGTTATTATCTGTTAATTTAATTAGTATTTTAATTAGGTTTTTCTTTTTTATTAGATTAATTGCATAATTGTATTATTTTGCATATTTGTTGTATTGTGTGTTAATTGTTTTCTTTTATTTTTGTGTGTTTATTTTCGTTTGTGTGTTTAATTTTTGTTTTTATTTTTCGTATTTTTTCTGTTCTGCTATCGTTGTACTGTGCTAAATCAAACGATACGGCGCATCTGATCTCTCAGATACGGCGTATTGCGTTTAATTTTTAAAAAAATACAACGCGTTTAATTAATTCGATACGACGCATCTTTTCCCCAAGATACGGCGTATCTGTTTTTAATAAGAAAATTTTTCTAAGCGATAAAGTAATACGACGCATCTGCTTTAGCAGATACGGCGTATCTGTTTTCGATAAATTTTTTTTTTTCTAAACGTTAACGCCATACGACGCATCTGCTTTAGCAGATACGGCGTATCTATTATTTTAATTAAAAACAGTTTGCGAATTATTAAACAGATACGGCGTATCGATCTCTATCGATACGGCGCATCTTTCTGAATCAAAAATCGATATTTATTTTTAGACGTAACGAAAATACGGCGCATTAACTTTCGTTAATACGACGCATTTAATTTTAATTAGAAAAGCTGATTTTTGATTAATTAATTCGATACGGCGCATTCTTAAATTCTAAGCGGCGTATCTATTTTCTGGATAAAGTCTGATTAAATTTTAACGTATTAAGATACGGCGTATCCAACTTTTTGGATACGGCGCATCGTCTGCAGATATCAGTAACTTTAATTTTTCGTATTCCGTTTTCGTTGTTAATTTTCTGATATACTACTTTCTCGAGCATACCCTACTGATATTTTTGTGTTGATTTCAGGAAGTGCATGACCAGGAGTTCTACGAAGAACTTGATTCAACCTTTCGAAGATCCTGAACGAGCCCTACATTCGCTTAAAAGGCTTTTCAACACAAGAAGCTTTGATCTTTCAAGTTCACTCGAGCTTGATTACTTTTCTGAAGAAAAAGAGGAAGTTGAAACAGAAACAATGGGCGAAAACACTACTATGGAGGAATACATGAACAATACCCGTGCTGATTACACTTCAGGAGTTGCTAGACCTAAGTTTGATGATAAGTCAAAATTTGAGTTGAAGGGTCAGTTTCTCAAAGAGCTAAGAGAGAATGCTTTCAGTGGGACGGAACAAGAGGATGCTAATGAGCATGTTGAAAAGGTCCTGGAGATTGCAGATTTGTTTACTTCAGAAGGAGTCAATACCGATCAACTCATGCTAAGAATCTTTCCAATCTCACTAAAAGGAGCTGCTAACAAGTGGCTAAGGAATGAACCTGCTAGTTCAATCACTACATGGGAAGGTTTGAAGAGCAAATTCCTGAAGAGATATTGTCCACCTGCTAAGACTGCTAAAAAGATGGAGGCTATCAATAGTTTCAAGCAAGAGCCTGATGAAACCCTTTATCAAGCTTGGGAACGGTTTAAAGATTTATTGATAAAATGTCCTCAACACTATCTAACCCCTATGCAGGAAATAATATTGTTTTATCAAGGATTGGACGTGCCTACAAGACAGATTTTGGATGCTAAGGGAGCTGTACCTCAAATGAGTGCAACCAATGCTAGGAAAGCAATCCAAGATGCTGCTGATCATTCCCAAAAATGGCACGATGGGACCTCTACTAGATCTAAGAGCATCACTAATTTTGACGGGATTGCTGCTATTCAAGCTCAATTGGATAAAATTAGTAGAGAGATGAAGAAGCGAGATGAAAGAGCATATGCTGCCCAAGTTGGATGTGAAAAGTGTGAAGGACCTCACTACACTAAAGATTGCCCGAACAAGAATGAAAGTGAGACATTTGAAGAAGCATATTACACCCAATTTGGACAACCATTCCGACCTTCAGGAAGATTTAGGGAAGCTAGTCCGGGATTCTATCAAAAGAACAACTTCAATCCCGCTTATCAAGAGAGGAGGCAGACTTTAGACGATACTTTAAAGCAAATTATGGCCGATGCTGCTAAAAGACATGAAGAGAATACTGCTATGATCAAAGAAATTCGAGCTTCAACGGACACTACTACAAGAAATCAAGGAGCTTCGATCAAAGCATTGGAACAACAAATTGGTCAAATGAGCAAAGTTCTTCAAGAAAGGGGATATGGAAGTTTACCGAGCTCAACTGAAACCAACCCAAGAGATCATGTCAAGGCCATAAGCACCACTGAAGAAGTCACTCCTAATATACCTAGAAGATCGATGAATGGTAATGATGGTGCAAGACCCGAATTTTTCTTTAATTCTTCAATCAGCTTAAGGAGACTACTAAAAGAAAAGACAAAGATTGAAGAGGAGATCAAGGCAACAATGAAAGAAGAGAGCTCTGCAACCGACTTAAATGCCTTGCCTCATAAAGAAAGAGACCCAGGAAGTTTTACTCTGCCTTGTTCTATTAATAATATATCTTTCAATAATGTGTTAGCTGACTTAGGAGCTAGTGTTAGTGTTATGCCTCTTAAGACATTCGCTACCCTAGGACTAGGAAAATTAGCACCAACTAAGTTACTTATTGAATTGGCTGATAAAACGGTAAAACGACCTGAAGGGATTGCTAATAATGTGCTAGTTAAGATTGAGCAGTTTATTTTTCCCGTAGACTTTGTTATACTAGACATGCCCGAGGATGTTAAGATTCCTTTAATCCTCGGAAGACCTTTCTTGTCTACTGCCCATGCTAAGATTGATGTGTTTAAAAGAAAAATCTCATTAAGGGTAGGGAATAATAAACTAGTCTATAAGTGCCAAGATCCGGTTAAAAGCATAATTAGAGGTGTTTATGTGCTAGGATTAAGAGAGCGTATGGACCTCGATCTTGAAGCTAGACTTATGGGAGAAACATTGATTCAAAACAACTCAACTAATCCTAATCATGAGAACTTTGAGGAATTCATTGACCTTAATGTACCCACCGAACTTAGACGCAATGTTGTTAATGATTCTGATGATGAGTGGTATGATTGTGTAGTAATTAATAAACGTAGGAGAGTAGTTGAGAAAACGAATTTGAACAATGATGTGTTTATTGAACTACCACCCCACCTTGCTTATTTGTGCCTATATGATAATAAGAATTTCCCGTCTATCATTTTTTCATCTCTGCCCGAAAGGGACAGGACTTTGTTCATACAGATAATGAAGAAGAACGGCGTGGAAATTAAGGACGGGCAAGGAGTGTTCAATATTACTGAATTGGCGATGAAGGAGCGCGATGTTTCCGACTCCTTCAATGATCGATATTAAAGAGCTGAACGTGAGTCTAACTTGAAGACTCTGGAATAAAGACAAGTGCTTACCGGGAGACAACCCGGATTTATCTATTTACTATTCTGTTTTCTGTGTCGAGTCAGTCAGGCCCGCATGAGGATACGGCGCATCTCAATTCTGAGATGCGACGCATCTCAATTCTGAGATGCGACGCATCTCCTGCAATGGTCATATCTTATTTTATTTTTCTGCATTTTTATTTTCGACTTTAAAACTATTTATCAGTTTATTTTTAATGCGGCGCATCCCTGGTTAAGGATGCGGCGCATCTTTATTCTGATCCGTATTAATTCCAGGCTCGATACGGCGTATCTTCTTCAATAAGATACGGCGCATCGACTGACCTGATGATTTTCAGTTTTAATTTTTAAGTTTTATTTTTATCTAACTACTAATGTATTATGCAAGCTTGAACCTTTCTTATCTTAGGTGTGTTTTAAAAGTGTTGGAGGTATTATAGTTTCCTGGATTTCCTGTGGATACATCAAGTATGAAGCTTTAACGTTCTAATCCACAAGAAGTTGATTTTTGCTCTTATACTAATGGAGGATCATACCGAGCAAATCTCAGGGGAGTTTTTCTGTTCTAATTCTTTTATTTTCCAGTTTTTAACCTTTTATACAAACAACGAGGACGTTGTTTAACTTAAGTGGGGGGATTGGAGAATTAGAACACTTAACAATTACTTGTCCTAAACTTTTTCAAAAATTATGCTTAAAATGTGCTTAATATATCAAACTTAAAATTTTTTTAGCATGTTTTTGTTTAAGATCTAAGTTGCATAACTGCACACATGACGTTATTTTCAAAAATTGTGATTTTTCAAAATTCACAAATCTATGAGTGTGCCGGTGACTTGTAAACTTTAGAACTTGGCTTGTATACTATTCGAGACCACCATAATGAGTATTATTTATATAATTGGAATGACTTGTCTAAATTGGTAAAATTCTAGGATTACACCCAAATAGCCTATTATTTGTTATGTGTTATTAACTAACTACACTGGTTAGTTAACCCCCGTATAAACCCTTTTGTTACTCTCATTTTTAGAGTAAGATACCCCTAGAAAAACCCTCAGAGCCATTCCTTTCGTTTCTTACACCTTTGTTAAAATGTTTCGTTACACCCTTACACCTTAGCCTACCCTGTAGATTAGAATCTGTGGTTGGTTGATTGCTATAGGCAGAGTGTGTTTCCTTACATTACCTGTGTTCGCGTGCGTAATTCATTATCTTTGGTTAGGTCGGGAAATTGCACAATGCAATTGGAGTGAAAGTAAATATTGTATATTTTGGAGTTTATTTTTCGTGTGTTTACTACTTTCACTATTACCATTATTTCTGAAGTTATGAAAAGTATGGAACATTTATCCAGAATTATCATTATAGTGATGTGGTGAAATTTTACACATCTATGTTTATGTTAAAAAAAAAAAAAAAAAAAAAAAAAAAAATTTCGAAAAAATGAGAAAAGAAAAAGAAAGAAAGAAAAGTTGGATGTTTATTTTAAGCTAACGATGTAAAGTTATGTAAGTGGTCGATATCACCACTATTTGTTGTACTATATCTATGGATTGAATGGGAATTGGCAGTTATGGGAACGCCAATTAAGGTTTATTCTTTGATTAAGATTTTGTTGAGTATAATTCGTGTCTACCTAAAGCGTGTGTTTCAAGTGTTAAAGCGTGAGTTATTCGATGATATGAGTCTTATTCATGGGATGGTTGGGATAGTGATTAACCACACTTAGGATTTTGATTTATTTGTTTTGTTTATTTTTATTTTTACACCAATTTATATCCCAAATGTTATCTATGCCCTTTATTATTCTTTATCCAACCAAACCTTTGATTTATTGAGATTAGGGATTTGAGCAATCTTAAGTATCGTAGTCGTGGATTCGGCTATGTATTTATGATTTTGTCGCCCTTTTTGATATATTATTATTGGTGAAGTTTGGACCTATCTTTAGCCTATTCGAGTTAATGATTTGAGCAATTGCAAGTATCGTGTTCGTGGATTCGATCATGTATTTGTGATTTTGTCGCCTTTTCTGGAATTTGAGATCGATAGTGAAAGGGAATAATTAACCCTTAAGCCTAAAAACCCTTTTTACCGCTTTAGACTTGTTACTCCTTAGCTTTAGTGGAGGAGATGTGTATACTTGCCAAGCTTATGATAGAATATTCGTCGCGACTGGACAGTTAAACGATTAGATTTGCTTTTATCAAAATTATCTTATTTTACTTCTAATTCGTTAAGTGTTTAGTTGTGTGATTATGAAATAAACGAATACATGCTTAAACATAAAAATAAATCCTAACATCTTTTAGGATACATTTTCATAAGAGAAATTCTAAGGTTTACTTGGGGACAAGTAAAGTTCAAGTGGGGGGATATTTGATGAACTCAAATAAGTACATTTTATTACTATCATTTATCCTATTAATTTGACTTGTTTTACTATATTATGTATGAGGATTGATACTTAATCATTTACTTTTGTAATTCTCAGGTAAAAACAAGCATTTGGTGAAACTTAGCGATTTTGGACTGATTATGGAGCATAACATGCATAAAGTTAAGAGTCTACTGAAATGAAGAAGATCAAGACTAATCTGCTCCAGATGCGCCGCATCTCACTCATGACATGCGCCGCATCTCTATCAAGATATCACTAGATACGATCCAAGATACAAGAGGACATGCGCCACATCTAATCATGGAGTTACGCCGCATCTTCTGGCGGTGTACGAATATTCCTGAATATTATAATCTTGGACCCCACGCGAAGTTAAGTACATGCGCCGCATCTACTTACTAGATGCGCCGCATCTTCCCTCAGACAGAAACTATAAATACCCCAAGACCAGACGAATTTCGTACGCAATATAATATAACCTAAGTCCGAACAGAAGAACTAAAGGACGAATTCAGTCAAGGAGGCAGCACAAGACACACCCAAATCAAAGATACAAGAGCTGTAAGAAGGTGCTGCATGTGTTTAATTCATTAAGTAGTTTTGTTTTATTGTGTTAGCAAACTTTAATTCATCAGGATTGGTGGCTTGTGTAATGTGACAACGAAAGATTGCACTCCCTTTAATACTTGCTTTCCCATCAATTAAAGTTTATATGTTGATGTCTTTGGTTACTACTTATTAGTGCATTGATAACCTCTGTGTTTATTAGTGGCTTGCGGGCATTTGACTGCGGGACATAATGTGGCTCCCACGGTTATTACTAAATTGATCACTTAGGAATAACTTTTAGACATAAGTAATCATTAAGGGTTTACTCGCCGATAAGAATAGGACCAACGAGAAAGGGTTAACTACATACACTTCATATAAAGCTATCAATAAAACAAGTGACAATCTACTTAATCATAAGGACAGCCCTCTTATTGTCTCAAGTATTTATCTGTGTACGTGTGTGCTACTTGTTGATTCGTGCCTATTGGTTTATTTTATTATTTAATTGCAACAAATCGTGCCAGTCTCTCAGGCTGAAACCCCCTTGCGTTAGGATATTAAAATACTGATTAGAATAACGAGATAATACGTTCCACTCTTAGTGATCGACACTCTACTTACCATTATCTTCATACTGACCGGGTACACTGCTCGTTAAGTGTGTGTGTTATTGATAAGTCGGCTAAATATAAATTTAAAACTTGAGTAGGCATTAAAACTGCTAAACCGCAACGACACATCACGCGCATCAATAGTCTTTCTAACATTTGATCAATAAATGGAAGAGGGAAGTGATCTTTTCGCGTAGCATCATTGAGTTTGCGATAGTCGATGCAAACTCTCCATCCAGTAACAGTTCTTGAAGGGATTAGCTCATTGTCGTCATTGAGTACTACCGTCATTCCTCCCTTTTTTGGTACGACGTGGATAGGACTTACCCACGAGCTGTCGGAAATTGGGTAGATAAGTCCGGAGTCAAGTAATTTTACGATTTCATTTTTCACCACGTCTTGGACTTTTGGATTCAAACGCCTTTGGGGTTGAATGGTTGGTTTGAATTCATCTTCCATGAGGATTTTATGTGTACAGAATGACGGGCTAATTCCCTTAATATCAGACATACTCCACGCTAATGCTCCTCTTCGTTTATATAGTATACCTGCAAAAGGGATTCTTTTTCTTTTGGCGTTAAATCAGATGCAATAATAATGGGCGAATTAGTGTTCCCATTTAAATAGGCATATTCCAAGGTAGAAGGGAGATCCTTAAGCACAGGTTTAACATTATCAATTTCAGTAGCACTAGCGGAATAAACTTGTTCTTTAACTATATCGCTGCTGTCATCAGATAGATGCGCCGCATCGATATTTTTGATGCGCCGTATGGCGTTACATACAGCAGAGTCAGCAGCTAAAGTATTATCAATAGTATTCTCATCAACTTGATCTTCTATAGCAATTGTGTTTTCTAAATTTTTAAGCAGAAAAGAATCAAGTAAATTACTTTTTAACAATTTCTGAGTAAATTGATTAATCGTGTCATCAGAAACATCGATATTATAGCATTCATCGTCATCGGAATTATCTTTACTCATAGATTGTTCCATGTTAAACTCAACCTCATCTTTTCCTATGGTAAGAGTTATCTTTTTATTAAAAACATCAATTATGGCCCTAGCAGTGGCTAAAAATGGTCGTCCTAATATTATAGGAGTTCTAGAATTTTCAGGCATATCGAGGATAACAAAGTCGATAGGTAATTCAAATTTATCAACTTTTATTAATATATTTTCAGCTATTCCTAATGGGTATTGTATGGACCTATCAGCTAGTTCTAAGCATATCCTAGTAGGTTTTGGTTCACCAAGACCTAATTTATCATACATAGAAGAGGGCATAAGACTTATACTAGCTCCTAGGTCGGCTAAAGCATTTTCAATATGCAAATTTTTAATTTGACAAGGAATAGTGAAACTCCCTGGATCTTTTTCCTTAGATGGAAGTTTGTTGAGCAATGCTGCTGAGCTTCTTTCTCCCATTGTTACAGTGCAAGCCTCTTCAAGTTTGGACTTGTTTGTAAGTAGGCTCTTCAGATATTTAGCGTATTTTGGCATTTGCACTAGGGCTTCCATAAATGGTATGCTTAGCTGCAGCTGCTTGAGATTTTCTAAGAACTTCTTTTGATAGGCATCTTCTTTCTCCTTCCTTACCCTATGTGGGAAAGGTAGTGTTGATCGTTTAGGTTCAACAGAAGGTTCTTCTCTAATTACAGGTTATGGATTAGTCTCTTTTGGTTGCTCTTGCTCAGGTGATAAAGATTCAGGGGAAATTTTGTTTGTACTGTCATCCTCGGGTGTCTCTCCGATTTGAAAGGTTGACTTTCCGCCTCTAGTTGTAATCCCTTTCAAATCTTGCTTTACCAAGAGAATCTTGTTAAGCACCGTTGACAATTGGTGCACTTCAATTGCCAATCCATTAATCATGTTGCTTTGATCCTTTAGTAACAGCTCATGACTGCCTTTGAATTCATTAATAAAGTTTCTTGCTTCATGATGTTCTTTTTCATTTGCTTGAGCGATTTGTAGTGCAAACTCTTCCATGGTAAGGTTTCTTTGGGGTCTTCCGATCCAGTTGGGGAAAATATCGAACATTGTTCCTGAAAATTAAAGACAGGTAGATTTCAAAGTAAAAATTTCCTAGTATAAGGGTCAGAGTATTTTCCGTTCGGAGATAAGAAAAATAAAAGTTGCTGATATCTGCTGACGATGCGCCGTATCCAAAAAGTTGGATACGCCGTATCTTATAATCGTTAAAATTAAATCAGACTTTTATTCAGAAAATAGATACGCCGCTTATAAAGTAGAATGCGCCGTATCAATTTTAATTATCAAAAATCGATATTTATTTAAAATTAAGTGCGTCGTATTAACAAAAGTTAATGCGCCGTATTTTCGTTACGTTTCAAAATATAAGATTTTTGATTCAGAAGATACGCCGTATCGACAGAGATCGATGCGTCGTATCTGTTTAATAATTCGAAAACTGTTTTTAATTAAAATAATAGATACGCCGTATTTGCTAAAATAGATGCGTCGTATCGCGTTATCGCTTGAAAAAAATTTCTTATTAAAAACAGATACGCCGTATCTTGGGGAAAGATGCGTCGTATCGAATTAATTAAACGCGTTGTATTTTATAAAAATTAAACGCAATACGCCGTATCTGAGAAATCAGATGCGCCGTATCGTTTGAATAAGCTCAGTACAACGATAGCAGTATACAGAAAATACGAAAAATAAAAAACTAATAAAAACAAACCAAAATAAACACAAATAAAAACACACAAAAACAGAAAATATGCAAAATAATACAATGAGTGCAATTTACCCTAATACACAACAGAATTAGCGGTTAGATTAAAAATTAAAAAGAGAAACCTAATTAAAATACTAATCAAATTAACAGATAATAACAATTCACTCCCCGGCAACGGCGCCAAAAACTTGATGCGCGTGATGTGTCGTTGCGGTTTAGCAGTATTAATGCCTACTCAAGTTTTAAATTTATATTTAGCCGACTTATCAATAACACACACACTTAACGAGCAGTGTACCCGGTCAGTATGAATATAATGGTAAGTAGAGTGTCGATCACTAAGAGTGGAACGTATTATCTAGTTATTCTGATCAGTATTTTAATATTCTAAGTTAGCTATACAACTTAATTGATGCGTGCGGTGTCGTAGTATAGTTTTAGCAGTTTTAATGCCTACTCAAGTTTTAAATTTATATTTAGCCGACTTATCAATAACACACACACTTAACGAGCAGTGTACCCGGTCAGTATGAATATAATGGTAAGTAGAGTGTCGATCACTAAGAGTGGAACGTATTATCTCGTTATTCTAATCAGTATTTTAATATCCTAACGTAAGGGGGTTTCAGCCTGAGAGACTGGCACGATTTGTTTGCAATTAAATAATAAAATAAACCAATAGGCACGAATCAGCAAGTAGCACACACGTACACAGATAAATACTCGAGACAATAAGAGGGCTGTCCTTATGATTAAGTAGATTGTCACTTGTTTTATTGATAGCTTTATATGAAGTGTATGTAGTTAACCCTTTCTCGTTGGTCCTATTCTTATCGGCGAGTAAACCCTTAATGATTACTTATGTCTAAAAGTTATTCCTAAGTGATCAATTTAGTAATAACCGTGGGAGCCACATTATTTTCCGCAGTCAAATGCTCGCAAGCTACTAATAAACACAGAGGTTATCAATGCACTAATAAGTAGTAACCAAAGACATCAACATATAAACTTTAATTGATGGGAAAGCAAGTATTAAAGGGAGTGCAATCTTTCGTTGTCACATTACACAAGCCACCAATCCTGATGAATTAAAGTTTGCTAACACAATAAAACAAAACTACTTAATGAATTAAACACATGCAACACCTTCTTACAGCTCTTGTATCTTTGATTTGGGTGTGTCTTGTGCTGCCTCCTTGACTGAATTCGTCCTTAGTTTCTGGTCTTCGATCTTAGGTTAAAACTTTCGGAACTCTTTAATTCGTCTGGTCTACGGGGTATTTATAGTTTCTGTCTGAGGGAAGATGCGGCGCATCTAGTAAGTAGATGCGGCGCATTGACTTAACTTCGCGTGGGGTCCAAGATTATAATATTCAGGAATATTCGTACACCGCCAGAAGATGCGGCGTATCTTTATCTTTGGATGCGGCGCATGTCCTCTTGTATCTTGGATCGTATCTGGTGATATCTTGATAGAGATGCGGCGCATGTCATGAGTGAGATGCGGCGCATCTGGAGCAGATTAGTCTTGATCTTGTCCATTTCAGTAGACTCTTAACTTCTTGCATGTTTTGCTCCATAATCAGTCCAAAATCGCTAAGTTTTACCAAATGCTTGTTTTTACCTGAGAATTACAAAAGTAAACGATTAACTATCAATCCTCATACATAATATAGTAAAACAAGTCAAATTAATAGGATAAATGATAGTAATAAAATGTACTTATTTGAGTTCATCACTAATCTAACGCAAGGGGGGGTTCAGCCTGAGAGACTGGCACGTTTTGGTTGCAATTAAATAATAAACTAAACTAATGAGCACGAATCAGCGATAGGCATGCACGTACACAGATAAATACTCGAGACAATAAGAAGACCTGTCCTGATGATTAAGTAGATTGTCACTTGTTTTATTGATAGTTTTATATGAAGTGTATGTAATTAACCCTTTCTCGTTGGCCCTAATCTTATCAGCGAGAAATCCCTTAATGATTACTTATGTCTAAAAGTTATTCCTAAGTGATCAATTTAGTAACAACCGTGGGAGCCACATTCTCTTCCGTAGTCAAATGCGCAGGCCACTAATAAACACAGAGGTTATCAATGCACTAATAAGTAGTAACCAAAGACATCAACATATAAACTTTAATTGATGGGAAAGCAGTTTTAAGGGAGTGTAATCTTTCTCCTCACATTACACAAGCCACCAATCCTGATGAATTAAAGTTTACTAACACAATAAAACAAAACTACTTTATGAATTAAATACATGCAGGACCTTCTTACAGCTCTTGTATCTTCATTCGGGTGTGTCTTGTGCTGCCTAATCGTCTGAATTCGGCCTTAGGTTTCTGTGGTCTTCGTACTTCGTATATATTATGTCTCTCAATTCGTCTGGTCTTGGGGTATTTATAGTTTCTGTCTGAGGGTAAGATGCGGCGCATCTAATAAGTAGATGCGGCGCATTGACTTAACTTCGCGTGGGGTCCAAGATTAATATATTCAGGAATATTCGTACACCGCCAGAAGATGCGGCGTAACTCCATTCTCAGATGCGGCGCATGTCCTCTTGTATCTTGGATCGTATCTTGTGAAATCTTGATAGTGATGCGCCGCATGTAATAAGCAAGATGTGGCGTATCTGGAGCAGAATGTCTTGATCTTGTACATTTCAGTAGACTCTTATCTTCTTGCTTGTTTTGCTCCATAATTAGTCCAAAATCGTCAAGTTTCACCAAATGCTTGTTTTTAACTGAGAATTACAAAAGTAAACGATTAAGTATCAATTCTCACGGATAATATAATGAAACAAGTCAAATAAATAGGATAAATGATAGTAATAAAATGTACTTATTTGAGTTCATCAATGATGCACTCGTGTTTTTGGGCAACATAATAGGCAAAGAACATACAATATAATGATGAGGGACAATTATAAATTGTCCAACTAAGATAATAGCTATATGAAATGAATATAGCATGAAACGGATAATCAAACGAATAACTAAACAAATATGTATCAAAGCATAACAAATAATAAATATCAGGAAATCAATGAGTCATGAGAATCCTTAAGGGTAGAGTACAACCAGATTATGTTATTGTGAAAATCATTTAAATGTTGTTTTCATAAAAGTATTCTTTTAAAAAACCGTTTTCATAAGAGTCATTAAGCCTTCATATAAATAGTGGTGTTACCTCGTAGTCATAGAAATCATTTAAAAAAAATAGTAATTCCCAAAACCATCATCAAGATATATATTCAAAAAGGTTTTTCATACAAGTCATAATATCTAATGCATTATAAAGTATCAAAGGATTCAAATGCGAATATTGAAGTCACGAACGAATCGAACCATATCATAACGAAACGAGTCATGAGAAAAACCTTTACTGAAAAAAGGGCAGAATATATGTACCTTATGAAACGCAAGCAAAAGGGCAAAAGAACACAAGAAAGAGGATCACTCCAACTTCACCGGATCTACATGAATTATAATCATATATTACTTATACGCTCATTTAATATCATAACGGATTTTTAATGCTTGTTATCAATCACATCTTCATATTTAGGGTTTACTTAAGTTAAGTGATTAATACATAGGTTTAAGGTTTCATAATTAAGGCATAACTTAATTAGGTTATAAATGTAATATCAAAATAGGTTTAGTCGAATATGGAATTCGGTTAGACTAGGTTAACAATCAAGACATAGGTTGTGTTTCAAATCAATAATTAATCTAGTTAAGGTTTAAGTGTGTCAAAACAGATTTTAGGTTTAGAATGCAAATCTGACTCAGTTTCTTATGAATTTATAGACCTATCAACTGAGCTCCTGAGGCTCTACAATTTTTATCTGTGACTCCTACATATGTCTAGTACTTCCCCTAATTTTTGCATATTTTATTACTAAGTGAAAGTACCCTTTCAAAAATCGTTTTCCCAAACCTGCCCAGAAAGATAACTGCACAGACACCCAGAAAGTTTGCCCTTAACGAACCCATTTCGACACTTCAAAAAAATCCACAAAAATTCCAATAAGCCATATACATCTTAAACATTATCCCTGTTAAATGAGACCTCTTAATTCCTTATAGTTTGAAAACTAAAAATCAAAAACACCAACTAATTTTCAGACATCCAAAATACAGTTTTGACACTTAATCTCCCAAAATCAAAAGACTACTTTCCCGACTTCCAATGACCACGAAATTTATATATTCAGAAAGTAGGCAACTTAAACTCAATTTTAGACTCAATAATCATACAAAAACACGTTGGCATCATTAAATTAGACCCCTTTGAATCCGACCCACATTCTGGACAACATGTTCACATAGAATCACAACCAAACCCTAAACCTTTTTAGCCCTAATCGACCCTTAATTAATTCTAGGGTTTTCCAGGTTTTAGCACCATGTTAACACCATTGGTTTTAGACACACCACGACACACGAACTACCCATGATTAAATTAGACCCCAAACATTTAACGAGCCAAAACCAAGTGATTCACATAAAATTATAACCCTTCCAAGCCCCCTCGTTAAACATATACACACGTCTAGGTTTTCTAATTTTGCGTACCATATTAATATGCCATGCATTAATGATCTTTATTAAGGTTAACCAATTCAGTTAGGGCTTGGAAAAAAAGAAGGAAATTGACAACAATGAACAAGACTTGACAATCCAGATTTTACAACACTCGACAATAAGATATATGTGGCGTTTTAATCCTTTATACATATTAGCATATTAATGAGACAAGTAGACAGCAGACCATGATTAACACGATCATGATTTGGTTTAGGTTTTGCATAGTTTTAAACGTGTAATAGCAGATGTACGGAAGGAGAGAAATATTGGTGTACCTTAGGGCTGAATTGATGAGACCAAAAGAACAAGGGTACAAACTATGATGCATGGGAACGCCAAATTGGGTGGAGTACCCGCTCCTGAAGCACCTTGGGGACGGAAATGCCATGGGGACGCCATGGAAACGTTTCCAAGAAGCTTCCAATATTGGGGACGTTTCATATGAAGTTTCCGAAACATTTCCTTTTATTTTTAGGGCTAAAACTGTATGTATTCGGCCCATTAAAAAACCCTTTCAAATTCTGCGCTATTATATATGATCGGCCTATTCATTCATCATCATCATCGACATCAATTTCCTATTTCCCTCTTTATCCTGATCAATTCATCATCATCATCTATCATACATCAGTAGAACTAGGCAACTAGCTATTATGGCTTCTCAAGAAACACAAGGATCATCATCAACTACATCAGTAGAAGAACCTCCATTGTGGGAGCATGTGACTAAAATCGAAAAGCAAGGTGCAGGGGGAACTTGGAAATTTAAGTGCAACTATTGCAATGATATCAGACAAGGATCTTATTCAAGGGTTAGAGCACATTTGCTTGGAATAAAAGGTAATCTTTGTAGTGTTTTATGTAATTATGTGTAATCTAGTAATCTTGCTTAAGTGCTATATCATATACGTATGATGTTATGTACTTATGTTAGTGTATTGATAGATTAAAGAATCATTTATATGTAACACAGTGTTTGTATGTTGTTAGTGTACCAGTTTAACTTGTATAATTATGATATCAGACAACCTTGAGGAGTGAGGACTGTATCATATATGTATGATGTTAGTGTATTGGTATAATTATGTTTAATATAGTAATCTTGCTTAAGTGCTATATGTTACATGATTAGTATTTGTTTATAATCTATCTTGTTTTATATTGATCTTGTGACATATTATATTCTTTAACTGGTATCTCACAAATATATACATGCTGATATTACCATATGCTATCTAATTATTGTGACCATATGTTATTACCATTATATGCTATTGCCATGAATTGAACTTGCTTGTATAGTTGTATGTATATCGATATAAATTGTATGATGTTAGTATTTTGCTAACATACGTACTGAATTTATTAAGTACTGAATTTATTGTATGATGTTAGTGACAATAAAAAAACCATTATGTTGGATATTGTATACGTACTGAATTTATTAATAACATTAGGTTTATGATAACATCATGGTTTTTAACTTAGTGTAAGTAACAGAAACATCGTTTTGTTAATATAAGTACTGAATTTATTAAGTGCAAGTGCTATTTGTTTATTAAGTGTTTTGTTAATATAGGTTTTGGGATTAGTATTTACAAGAAAGCAACAGCGGGTGACAAAGTTATGATGAAACGCCAAGAAGATGTGTATGAAGAGAAGAAAGCCGAGTCAAAAGCGAAAGAAGTCGGGTTGCCATGTGAAGCAGGTGTTGGATTTAAGAAAAGAAAAGGTGTTTCAACACCCATTGAAAGAGCTTTGGGTGTTGAAATTAGGGACCAATTGGATCAAGAAATAGCAAGGATGTTTTATACCGGAGGTTTACCTTTTAATCTTGCAAGAAATCCACACTATATGAGGGCTTTTCAGTTTGCTGTTGCCAAAAAATTGATGGTTATGTACCTCCCAGTTATAATGAGCTCAGAACAACCTTACTACAAAAAGAAAAAGAAAATGTTCAAAAGCTATTGGAACCAATTAGGTTTACATGGAAAGAAAAAGGTGTGACTATTGTGAGTGATGGTTGGAGTGATCCTACAAGAAAGCCTCTAATCAATTTCATGGCTACCTCAGGTAATGGTCCTATGTTTCTAAAGGCAGTGAATTGTTTTGGGTAAGTAAAAGATAGATTTTTTATTTCTGATTTGATGAAATAAGTCATCAATGAAATTGGTCATCAAAATGTTGTGCAAATCATTACTGACAATGCAGCAAATTGTAAGGCGGCTGGAGAGATTATAGAGAGTCAGTTTCCTCACATCTATTGGACACCATGTGTTGTTCATACGCTTAATCTTGCTTTGAAGAACATTTGTTCACCAAGAAATGTGGAAACAAATGAAACAGCATATGAAGAGTGCAAATGGATAAGAGAAGTTCACGAAGATGCGCTTGCAATAAAAAATTTCATCATGAACCATTACATGAGACTCTCAATTTTCACCAAGTTTACTCCTCTTAGACTGCTTTCGGTTGCCGATACTCGCTTTGCCTCCATCATTGTGATGCTTAAGAGATTCAAACTTATCAAAAGGGGTCTTCAAGCTATGGTCATAAGCGAAGAATGGACTTCTTATAGAGAAGATGACACTGTGAAAGCAAACTTTGTTAAAGATAAGATTGTGGATGATGAATGGTGGGAAAAAGTTTCATATATTCTTAGTTTCACTGGACCTATATATGATATGATTAGAGTTTGTGACACCGACAAGCCATGTTTACACTTAGTGTATGAGATGTGGGATTCGATGATTGAGAAAGTGAAGATTGAGATCTACAAGAAAGAAAAACCTCCGACATCTTTAAGAAGTCTCTTTTATGATGTTGTGCATAATATTTTAGAGGCTCGATGGTCGAAGAATAACACTCCCCTACATTGTTTAGCTCACTCTTTAAATCCAAGGTATATGATTTTATACTATCTGCTTGATTTCTATTATGTACTTATGTTTTTACTTTTGAATGTTGTAGATATTATAGTGATGCATGGTTACTTGAGGATTCTACAAGAATTGCTCCACATAAGGATGGAGAAATTTCACAAGAAAGGGGGAAATGTTTTCGAAGGTTGTTTCCTAATGATGATGAGGATAGCAAAGTCCTTGATAAGTATGCAATGTTTTCAATGAAGAGTAGTCCTTTTGTGGATTTAACAAGCATTTCACATATGGCTAATATGGAACCCAAGAACTGGTGGGTTAACTTTGGTGCTCAAACTCCTTTTCTCTAGACTTTGGCTTTTAGATTACTTGGACAACCTAGTTCTTCTTCTTGTGCTGAGCATAATTGGAGTACTTATGCATTTATTCACTCGCTTAGGAGGAATCGGTTGAATAATAGTCGTGCTCAAGACTTGGTTTACATCCACAATAATCTTCGACTTTTGTCTAGGAATCCAAATGGTGATGTAAAGATGTGGGATGTGGGTGGAGATGCTTTTGATTCTATGGAAGATGTAGGGTTTTTAGAGGTTGCTGATATCTCGTTAGATGAACCATATTTTGAAAACGATTTGATTATTGATAATTAATTACTTTGAAAGATGTAGTTTTTTTTTGGAGTTTACACTTTACATCAATAGTATTTTGAAATTTGTTTAATATTTTTTATTGACGTCCCTGTGCCGTCCCCGTATCTAGGATTTTTGAGTTTTGTCGTTCCCCGTACCCGTATCGTCCCCGTACCCCGGTCCCGTACCCGTCCATGTGCAACCTAAAGAACAAGGGTACAAATACTACAACGATTATACACCGGCTGAGAACTCCAACAATTTCACCACAGCTGTAACAATCCTTCTACTTCTTTGATCTTGAGAGAAACGAATTGGAACTTTTAGGTTTATGTTTTCTGATCGGTATGGAGAAGGAATGAACATGTTGTAATATGATATTTTACGAATGAAGGAAAAGCGTGTGATATCTTGAAAAAAAAGGGGAAAGTCGTGGGCTGATTTTTAGGATGATATAAATCACTATCTTCTAATTAAATGATATTAAACTGGTTTTGGTATTTTCTCCCTTTGATGTAGGCGTGTATTATGATATAGGCAAAGAGATTTTCGGTTTTAAATTACAAAGTAAACGTATATGATTTTAAAGATATGAAGGTTGTGTCGTTTATATGTTTTAGGGTAGAATTAGGAAACTTAGATTTAGGAAACATGTGACATTTTATCAATTTAGTGTAGTTTAGGAAGGTTAACAATAACTTGTATTTATTTTATCATAACATATAGTTTTAAGTATATATTAATCTTAGTATAAACTTAGGTTAAAATTCAAATTAGACGTAAAAATGTGAAACCAAAATTTAGGGTATTACAGTAAAAATCAACTTGCCCATTGCACATAGTTACCCGGAGTGAGCATAGGAGGTGTGTCTAAGGATCCAGCCTCATGTCTTGATTGTTGACTACTTATTGCTTCACACATCTGATCAAACCAGTGTGGTTGTTTTGCTGGAAATGGGTAGGACTGCATTGGTTGTTGTTGATATGGTTGTTGTTGAGGGACTTGTTGTTGAGGGAAAAATTGATGTTGTTGCATAAAGAGTTGTTGTTGAGGATATTGTAGTTGTTGAGGATATTGTTGTTGCTGATGATACTGCTGTTGTTAATTGTAGAAGTAGTTGTAGTTCGGTGGTTGAGACATTCTTGTAGTAGTAACATGTGTACTTGTGGATCTTGTAGACAATTGAGAAGTGTGTTGTGAGTTTTAAAGTTTGGTTTTGGTTAAGTGTGAATTTAGATGTTTTACTGTTCAATTCCGACAAAACACAGTTCACATTCAATTCCGTCGAAACACTGTTCATAGTTGCCAATTGCGACAAGGTCACTGAATTGCGATGGCTTATCTGAATTCCAATGAAATTTCCAATTCCGATGGATTTATCTAATTCCGACATAAGTAGCTGAATTCCGATGAGTTAGTCAATGTCGATGGATCTGGGAATTGCGATGGACTTTGCAATTGCGACAGAAATATGCGATTCCGATAACTTATCTGAATTGCGATAGAACTTGGCAATTTCGATAACGTATCTCAATTGCAATTCCGATAATTTTCTCACTACCTTATACAAGATAGGAGATTTTCCTCAAAGTTGAAGTATTTTCACAAGGTTGTACAAGCAAGGAATCTACTGAGTAACAATTCCGATAAGCCTTAAGTCGTCAAATTCGATAAACCCTAACTGCTCCAATTCCGATAAACCCTAATTAGCAATTCCGATAAACCCTCAAAACGAATTCCGACAAACCCTTTTCTCTAATTCCGATAGAAACACAGATCAAATAAAACACTTTTTATCAATTAAAAATGATGTTTAAATTGAATTTCTATGGATCAAAACGTTTAAAAACACTAAAAGAACAAGAAAGTTCCAAGATTTAATGTTTTAAACGAAATTTTTGGAATTTCGATGAGATGTAACTAATGAAACCGAGTGTAAGTCTAGTGTTTTTTGAAAAATATCTCAACTTTTGACTCTAAATCAAACTTCTAATCACTATAATGATCTTAACACTTTACAATTGTGAAGAGAAAGTGATAGAAATGAGATTTTTGTCACTAATTACCTACAAAACCAAACGTTAACTATGAAAAGCTACGAACTACTCAAAAACACACAAATAATTTATCTTCTAGCGAATGATACCACTTGTTAGGTCCTAGATTAAGCTTAACAAAAGTAATATAACACAATATAGATGAGAGAATAAGAGAAGAATAGGAAGAGAAGGTCGGATTAAACACACGAATATAATGAGCAATAGTTTTCTTAGCATAAGTGAATAACCAACAAAGATAAGTGTTGCATACAATGAGTATTTATAGGCAAGTGTTTAGGGCAACACTTGCCTTGATATCTTCTAGAAACAATGCACAAACTCACGGCCCATAGGGCTCCAAATAGGGTCGTGAGACTAGAAACAAACTTAAAGCCCTATGCAACCTTACAATATGACCAATACTTGATTACATATAAAATGTGTTCCCAACAGTTCCATATACACCAAAAACTTGACAGCTTCTCCATCTCCCATAAGCTTACACACACAAGTCCGATCAAATTTTCAGGCAAGCTCGTCATCTCTAGCAGTACTCCTGCTCCGGCTGTTGTACCCTGGGAAACAACCGTGGTAATTGACACAGAATTGTTTTAAGGGAATCGTGTTCAACACGAGACTCGGCCTACTTGTTTATTGATTCTATCTAAAAGTTCAGGTTCAGGTGCTTCTCAATTTTATTATTAATTCCATTGTTGATTTCTTCCTGCTATTGTTGATTTGAATTTCCTTTAAACGGTATCCTTTTCTACAATCTTAAAAGAATTCCGTGTCACCATTTATATGAAATAAAACGATTTGGATTTAAACCAGTTTCAATTTGGATGTATTCTTAAAAACGTTGATGAAGCGAAAAGTGTACCGCTTTTAGGGGGTCATTTAAGCCCTAAATCGTATTTATTTGATCAAATATTGCCCTAAATCGTTCCTTTTGTCATTTTAGGTACTTTGGAGAAGAAATCTGGAAAAGGAAGCATTTTGGACGTTTTTGGAGCATAAAAGTGAAGAAAACGACAAAGTCTCAAAATCGGCTGGAAAAGTACCTGTGACGGCGTCAAGCACCATTGTGACGCCGTCAACCCCTGACGCGCCAGAGAGGATTTTGGATGATTAAAAGGGGACGACGTCAAGAAGGCCATCAAAAAACCCTAACCGCGGCGAGGTGACGGCGTCAGCTCTATAACGTGACGCCGTCAGATATGATTTTCTATATATATTCTCATAATTTTTAGTCATTAGTGTGCAACTTTGTGAGGAGAAACCCTAAGACGATTTTTCTGCTACTTTTAAGGGTTTTATACCCTTGGATCTCCCATGTTCAATTGAAGATAAGTAATCAATTAATCATTCAATATATCTATGTGTTGTTTGATTATATCTTGTTCTTGTCTTTTATTTAACATGCTAGGCTAGATTTATCTTGTGTTTGCTTAGATCTAATGAAACCTAACTATTGATTATTGGTTGTTGATGTGTTATTAATTGTATTGGATGATTGTTTATCGATGTTAGGCTTAAGAAAACTGGCTAACCTCCTATACGGAAACTTGCTTGAACGTCTTAAGAAATATGAACCAATGCGTACTAAGGTTTTTATGGTTGTATTTAATGCATGAGCGAATTCTAGTGATCCCATGTTAGGAGCATCTTAGCCGGCTCGACATAGGAGTGAAGTAGGAGCTTATAGAGTTGGGGAAGTACGTACGCCACCCCACGATTGGTATTAAGGAATACACCCATCATCCACGCAATTAATACACACTAATCAACCGGTAAAAGATAGTTAGGGAGTAAGGAAATCTAAGTAAACACATTTCTCTCCATATAAGTTCCACAAGCTTTTTATTTTCAGTTATTTTATTTTATTTGCAATTGTAGTTATTTGGGTTAGTTGACTAGCAACTAATTCCGCCCACTCCTTCAAACCCGAGATTTTACTTGCTTTTATAAAAAATATAAAAAAAAATACAAAAAGAATCTTCCCTCACCCTTAGACCTATTAGAGTAGTTTTTCAATCCTAACGACACTATTCCCCTAGAGAACGATCAATCCCCCGGTACTTGCCACTACACTATACTACATCGGTCAGGTACACTGCCTGGTGGGGATTGCAAGCCTCTTGAGATCCCTCGAGAGGTAAAACCTGTTGTAAGGTCGCAAAACCACGCATCAAGTTTTTGGCGCCGCTGCCGGGGAATAGTTATTGTTTAGGTTGAATTTTTATTTTATTAGGTCTACTCACTAGATTCCTTTCTAGTGAGATTTTTATTTTATTTTTCTAGGTTTTCTTTAGTCAATCGTTTTTCTTCGTTTCTTTGTTCGTAACCATTACCATCCGACATCATGGAAGGTGGTAATATCCTCGATCCCAACAACCCACCACCACAACAACACCCACCTCCTAGAGCCCGTACCTTAGGAGACTACTCCTGTCCTAGCCACCATGGCTATCGAAACACCATTGAGCTCACTCAAGGAGCCAATGTCACTCCCTTGCGATCCGACACCATCCGGTTGGTGCAAAGCGGATGCGCATTCCATGGACTTCGTTCCGAAGATCCTAATCAACATCTCAAGGACTTTCTCAAAATCCTTGATTCCATAGAACTTGATGTTGCCACTCGAGAGACGACCCGACTGCATCTCTTTCAATTCTCTCTGCGGGACCAAGCTAGTCAATGGCTAGAGCGCCTACCCGCAGGATCCATCACCTCTTGGGATGATCTCACCACTCGTTTCCTCGCTCAGTTTTTCCCACCAGGAAGAACTACCAAGCTAAGGAATGATATCTTGATGTTCCAACAACGTCAAGGCGAAACCCCTTACGAGGCATGGACTCGATTCAAGGACTTACTCCAAAAAGTCCCTCACCATGGCATAGAACTTTGGCTCCAAGTCCAAATCTTCTATGACCACATCAATCTCTCCACGAGGCAAACCATTGACCAATCGGTCGGTGGTAAGCTACATGATCTAAGTGCGGAACAATCAAGGGCTCTCCTGGAAGATCTTGCTCTTTATGACAACGAAAGTTGGAATGATCCCCGTGATTTGAATAAAACGGTCAAGGCAATATCTTTGCCTTCGAACAATTCAAGCACTTCCGACCGTAGGATCATAGAACTTGAAGACCAAGTCAAGTTTCTTATGAAATCCTACGAGGCTCCTAAACCTTCAAGCCAAGTGAACAAAATCACTTCTTCGTGTGAATTATGTAGTGGTCGCCACGACACTCGTGATTGCATGGAACTCCCCAAACAAGCTTTCAAAGAATTCGCATCCTCGCGAATCGATAAGGCGGGAGATAAGTGGCTCACCACTAATTATGGACCCAAGAATTCCGAAGATAGGTATGAGGCATGGAAGAGTAAGCCAAATTTTAGTTGGAACCAAACTCGAAGCGTATCATTCAATGACTCTCCCCCACTCACCTGGTCTGAACATTATCCTCATCAGCATACGCATAAACAACAAAATCGCGAGGAATCACTGCAAAAATTCATTCTCTCTCAAGAAACACAGCTCTCCAAACTTGAGAATCAATTCAGACAACAGCAAGTTGATATGAACAACAAGGTTGATAACCTGTTAAGGGTTATCAATGATCGCATTGCTGGCAGGTCAACTTGTGAGTTGGCATGAGTCAATGAGATCAAATCTGTCACGGTGACTTACCAAACACCCCCTCCTGTAAAAATCAAGCACCCTAGTAAACTCTTCAAACACATATCACAAAACGGAAAAGAAACTAGAGATACTCATACCCCTTCAAAACCACTCCACTTCGTGAACACCATTACAACAATACCTATTCCTAAACCCAACCTGGACCAATAATCAACCGAGAATGTGGACAATGAAATGGAGGGTGAAGTTCCCGAAAAGAACCCCGAGGCGCCCGACGACTATCTAGACTCACCAAAGAACTCTAGTACAAGAGAGGTGAGTGATGAGGAGGGCTCGGAAGAGAAATCTGAAATGCCTCATGGGCTCCCAGGACTGCTAGACCGCCCCCTGGTGGAGGAACTTGAGAGGGGCACAACAAAGCTGCCTATGGGATTTGGAGAGAGAATAAAGGATGGCGCTCCCAGGATCTTTAAGATATCTTGCACCACTAGGAAAAAGTTTATAAAAGATGCCTACATAAACCCCAACTCTTCTATGAATGCAATATCCCTTTATCTATATAACGAAGCCTTCACCAAACAGGTCAAATATGAAGGGTTTAATATCATCGGGGTAATAAGAAGGGTACCAATTGTGATAGAAAAGTTCCTCTTCCATATCGAGCTAACTGTATTTAATAACATGAACTCGATCATCAGCCCATCCTTAACTAGCCTTGTTCTAGGCAAACCATTCATAAAAGCAACGGGAGTGATACTCGATGAGGATGATAGTAGTGCATTATTTACCGATGGTGTCAGGAAAGTGATTTTTTGAGATGGCAGTGAAGAAGTGTATGAGTATCAACCATCAGCAATTTGCAACACATGAGGGCTACACGGTAGAAGGCCTGGCCGAATTAAGCGACGTGATCCGAATAATCTCAAAATACCTTGCATGATTGGTCACAAGCATTTTTATAATGTTTACATTGACACATGTTTACCCAAAAATGTGATGTCCTTGTTTCATTATAACAACATTTGCAGATGGGGGATGATTCATGAAGGGAAGGATGACATTGGCATAGATGATGATGTACAGGTGATTGTAGGAAATATGACATTCACTATGAGCTTCGCAATTGTCGATAATATCGAAAAGTACATCGATCCCAGGTTATCACAAGTTGTTTTTGGGGCACCTTTTTGCAAGGCCACAAGTTTAGTTGTGAACGAGCTCAATGGGATCATGACTTTCATCGATGGGATTAGGGAAATCTCATACCAAACGCCTTACAAGATGAGAGAATTCAAGGAGATTGATTATGGAGGGCTCGATGGGTTAAGTTCCCAACTCGTGTTATGTGATGATGATGTGGGAAGAGGATGTAAGGACACTTTTGACCTGTCGAGTGGATTCTTTAAGCATGTTAAGGAGCTAAGTTCTAAATACCAAAACAATCCTTTTGATCTCGAGGACCCGAAATACCTTTACTATGAAAGTGATTCTGATAGAGAATCAAAGGGGAACCTAGAAACCGTGACCAATGATGGAGTCACGTAATGTACGGTGACTTTGAGTCTAGCTACAAGACTCGTTAATAAAGAAAAGCGCTTCTTGGGAGGCAACCCAAGCTTTATTTGCTTTGTGTGTTTATTTATTTGTTTGTTTGATTTTATTTGCTTTCGTATGTATGTTTAATTTTTATTATTATTGATTCATGTTCGAAACTAAATTGTGAAAATGCTTTATCTTGTTTTTAACTTCGTCTTAACTACATATAAAGGTATTTTGCAAAAGATAAGTGTAAGGGAAATCCAAATCGGTTTATTAGAACAAATGAACATGAATCATAACAATATTAAATTAACATACATATTAGTAATTGTTTGAGTCAAATGCTTGTATCGAGTCATAATGATATTTTGCAGGATTTCCAGGAAATAAGGATTGAGTTTTTCCAGAAATTTTCCGGAAACTTAACATGAAAAATCTGTCAGATCACTTCTGACGGCGTCAGGAACAGTTTTCTGGAATTTTTTTTTTGAAAGTTTTGTTTTTCTTCCGGAATCATAAAATGCTTTATTAAATCTCTAACTTATAAACTCCAGGAATCTGCAAAATAATCATTCCACAAGCATTATATCCTTATACAGATTTATCCCGCCGATGTTATGCAGGTTTTCGTGTTTGTTTTCTCAGGTTTAACAGGTTATTTTGGACAAGGAGATGTATGTGGAATCTAGCTTTTGGCGCTGCTTTAGTCTTGAAGCTTCAACATTACCTTGGAAGAAGATCTAACCATGTTACCTCTTTATCCACCGAGCGAATCAGGGGAGTATTTGATTTCATTCTTTTACCTTATTTACTTTTACATCTTGTTATTTGAACATTGGGGACAATGTTCATCTTAAGTGTAAGGGGGGGGGGGGGGTAAAGTACGATACCTTAGAGAATGCTATTACGCTTGATTTTTCGTTTGTTTAATGGTAGATGTGTAATAAAACTGAGAGAAATACCTGTTAAGGCAATTTTAGTGCCAAATTTAAAAAATTTTAGAACATATAGGAGTGAAACTTTGGTCTTAATGAGCGTCTCACGGATAGGAGTTATATGACTAGCACAAAACCGTACGACTAAAAAAATTTTCCACCCCCAAATATGTGAGGTTCGCCCCTAGAATTGGTAGGAAAAGCATTTATGCTATGATGTGTGTACCGGTAGCACTTAGATTCTAGAACTTGTGTTAGGACCATTCCGAGGCCACAAGTGAGACTACATTCGTGTAGTTAGATTTACTACATGATAAGAGGCATTAGGATTAACCCATTGTTTTACACCTGTGTTTTTGTTATAATTACATTGGCTACATTGGTCAAGTAATTCTCCCACACCCTTTGCGTTGTACTCATTTTTAGTACACGATACCCCTAGTACACCCCTCAGAGCCTATCTTTTCGTTTCTAACTTTAAGCATTTTACTTAAAGTAAGAATTTGTTTACACCCCACTTAAATGTACACCCAAATCGCCTTAGCCTACCTTGTATGCACTCATTTTTAGTGCATTATTGTGACAACATTTGTTTAAACCCCAAGTTAATTATCTAATTGATTACGTGGTTGCTAAGTCGAGTTATATCCTTGTACATATTGTTTTGGGACGATTGGGACTCATGGGTAAAGTACTAGTGTAATGGAGTAATGGGGAAGAACAACATTATTACCCCCATATGTGCTAAATATTTTAAAAGTACTCCAAGTGTTTCGATTATCTTAATTCGAGTCATTAGAATAGTTAATTGTAAATTTATGTAAAAGTTCAAGTGTAAGGGGGATACAACCCCCCCTACGATGTATTATTTTGGATGGTAGGGCAAGAGTGTATGCAAAAAAAAAAAAAAAAAAAAAAAGTAAAGTAAAAAAAAAAAAACATACGGACTACCATCCCGTTTCATTTTATGTTTATTTTATCTTTTTGTTATTTTTTTCATTAGCTTAAGTCGTGTCTAGTCTTGGCTTAGCAACGCCATATTGTACATGTAATTAATCAAGATCTTTAACTCGCCACTAGTAAAATATCCTTTATCCAACAAAACCGTGTTTATCATATCCCTACACCTAACATTATAACCCGTTTAAAAGCCCTCTTTGATAGTTTATCTGAGGTGCTTACGCCTAGTGGAGGAGGTTTTTGATCCTTTCCCAAGCCTATGGTAATCTATTTGCTATGACAGGTAGTGAGAGATATTATTTATTTTCATTTATGAGATATACTTTTATGACACCTGAGAGATGTGAGTATCTAAACACTACTTGTGAGGTGCTAGTCTGTAATCTCCGTGCTTATTATGATTAAAGTGGAACGACTATTTGTTGTAATTACTTTTATATTAGCGTTAAATGACCCCTAACTTTTATTTTGATTAGAATAAAAGCGCATTTGCTTGAGGACAAGCAAATCTCAAGTGTATGGGTATTTGATGAAGCGAAAAGTTTACCGCTTTTAGGGGGTCATTTAAGCCCTAAATCGTATTTATTTGATCAAATATTGCCCTAAATCGTTCCTTTTGTCATTTTAGGTACTTTGGAGAAGAAATCTAGAAAAGGAAGCATTTTGGACGTTTTTGGAGCATAAAAGTGAAGAAAACGACAAAGTCTCAAAATCGGCTGGAAAAGTACCTGTGACGGCGTCAAGCACCATTGTGACGCCGTCAACCCCTGACGCGCCAGAGAGGATTTTGGATGATTAAAAGGGGACGGCGTCAAGAAGGCCATCAAGAAACCCTAACCGCGGCGAGGTGACGGCGTCAGCTCTATAACGTGACGCCGTCAGATCTGATTTTCTATATATATTCTCATAATTTTTAGTCATTAGTGTGCAACTTTG
Source organism: Artemisia tridentata subsp. tridentata (assembly GCA_021014915.2). Taxonomy (NCBI): domain Eukaryota; kingdom Viridiplantae; phylum Streptophyta; class Magnoliopsida; order Asterales; family Asteraceae; genus Artemisia; species Artemisia tridentata. The sequence continues at coordinate 113,431,665 of CP139506.1, read as the reverse complement.
TGAGGAGAAACCCTAAGACGATTTTTCTGCTACTTTTAAGGGTTTTATACCCTTGGATCTCCCATGTTCAATTGAAGATAAGTAATCAATTAATCATTCAATATGTCTATGTGTTGTTTGATTATATCTTGTTCTTGTCTTTTATTTAACATGCTAGGCTAGATTTATCTTGTGTTTGCTTAGATCTAATGAAACCTAACTATTGATTATTGGTTGTTGATGTGTTATTAATTGTATTGGATGATTATTTATCGATGTTAGGCTTAAGAAAACTGGCTAACCTCCTATACGGTAACTTGCTTGAACGTCTTAAGAAACATGAACCAATGCGTACTAAGGTTTTTATGGTTGTATTTAATGCATGAGCGAATTCTAGTGATCCCATGTTAGGAGCTTCTTAGCCGGCTCGACATAGGAGTGAAGTAGGAGCTTATAGAGTTGGGGAAGTACGTACGCTACCCCATGATTGGTATTAAGGAATACACCCGTCATCCACGCAATTAATACACACTAATCAACCGGTAAAAGATAGTTAGGGAGTAAGGAAATCTAAGTAAACACATTTCTCTCCATATAAGTTCCACAACCTTTTTATTTTTAGTTATTTTATTTTATTTGCAATTGTAGTTATTTGGGTTAGTTGACTAGCAACTAATTCCGCCCACTCCTTCAAACCCGAGATTTTACTTGCTTTTATAAAAAATATAAAAAAAATACAAAAAGAATCTTCCCTCACCCTTAGACCTATTAGAGTAGTTTTTTAATCCTAACGACACTATTCCCCTAGAGAACGATCAATCCCCCGGTACTTGCCACTACACTATACTACATCGGTCAGGTACACTGCCTGGTGGGGATTGCAAGCCTCTTGAGATCCCTCGAGAGGTAAAACCTGTTGTAAGGTCGCAAAACCACACATCAAACATGTATATGATCTTGTTTGTCACAAACAAGTTCTGTTTGAATTAGTTTTGTGAAACACATATTATTAACAGGTTCAGTTCTGAATCTTATATTTCTGCAGATTTTACATATTGTATTGTATGTTATAAACTTGTCATCTTCAGATTGTTCCTAACAAGTTCTTTGCAGATTATAATATACAACTTTTGTCGAGATTTTAGCCTTGTTATTTCTCTTATCCAAACAGCCCCTTAACAGGTTTTTAGAACATCTTTTATGCACATATTTACTGTCCAAATAGCCCCGTAAAAGGTGTGTTCAAACAGCCCCCAAAACATATTTTATAACTTCTACTCTGGTTTTCCAAACAGCCCCCTAAACCAAGATTTCATAAAGGTTTTTCTGCACTTCTTTGCTGTCCAAATAGCCCCACATAAGGGTCTGCCCATACAGCCCCATACCAGGTTTTGAAAACGAGTTTTCTACACTTATTGGTTGTCCAAACAGCCCCTCTTAAAGGCTTGTCCTAACATCCCCTTATAAGGTCTTGCGCAAACAACCCCTAAACCATTTTTTCTGCATTTTTTTGTTGTCCAAACATCCCGCATAAGGTCTTGTCCAAACAGCCCATTTCTATTCAGAATTTATAAACCGTAAGTTGTGTGCAGAATACTTTGGGAGTTATCCGTACAGAATTCAGTCCAGAAACAATTTTAAAATAGATTATATATCCGTTTTTTGTTTGCAACTTTACACAGGAACTTTTTCACATTATAGCAATTTGTTTGCTACCTTAAAAGCTAATTAAATTAGTCATAAGAGGACTGTGTTTGCTGCAATATTTGTGCATAAATTTTCTTGTGCATCAGGTGCGGAATCCGTTTTTGTCTAGTTTTAGTCGAGCACAAAGAGTGCACTTTGTGTGCAAATTGGGTTTTGGCATACCCTTGACCATTTTCTGTGTTATAGAGTCAAAATGGTTTCTGATTTAATTGGAATGATTTCAGAAGTGAACCAAGTGGGTTCAAACACAAAAGAGTGGTGGATTGATATGAGTGCCACCCGTCATGTGTGCTTAAACAAGAGTCTCTTTAGTTCGTTTAAAGAGGTTAACAATGGTGAAAAACTTTTCATGGGAAATTCCATCACCGCTGACATTAAAGGTGAGGGTGATGTGATTTTAAAATGGACATCCGGAAAAGAGTTAAAACTCAAAAATGTTTTGTACGTTCCGGAGATTCGAAAGAATCTTGTGTCCGGGTGGTTACTCAAAAAGTATGGGTTTTGCCTTGCATTTGAGTGTAACACATTTGAGTTAACCAAAAATAAAATGGTTGTAGGTACGGGCTACGCCCGTGATGGAATGTTCAAGTTGGATTTAATTGTTAAGGAAAACAATCTTTCTAAAATGAACACTAATTCAACTTGTGTAGTTGAGACTTCGAATGTGTGGCATGGCTGACTTGGTCATGTCAATTATAATTCCATCCTTCGTTTAATGAAATTAAATTGTATACCTAAATTCCATATTGACTCAAATCACAAGTGCGAAACTTGTGTTGAAGCGAAAATGACAAGATCGTCTTTTCATTCGGTTGAAAGAAAAACCGACCCTCTTGATCTAATTCACACAGATGTGTGTGATTTAAAATCGGTGCCAACAAGAGGAGACAACAAGTACTTCATCACTTTCATTGATGATAGTATGAAATATTGCTACGTGTATTTACTTAAAAGTAAAGATGATGCAATAGATAAGTTCATTCTATACAAGAATGAGGTTGAGAATCAACTAAATAAAAAGATCAATGTAGTAAGGAGTGATAGGGAGGTGAATATGTATCTCCATTTGCTGAATTTTGTTCAAAACATGGAATTAGACACGAGTTCATCGCAGCTTATTTACCTCAGAAGAATGGGATTGTTGAAAGGAAAAACCGTACCTTGAAAGAAATGGCAAATGCCATGTTAATAAGTTCTGGTTTAAATCAGAACATGTGGGGGGAAGCCATTTTATCAGCTACTTATCTTTTGAATAAGCTACCTCGTAAGGAAAAAGAAGGGACCCCCTATGAGCTATGGATGGGACAAAAACCAACTTATAAATACTTACGAGTGTGGGGGTGCCTAGCCAAAGTGGCAATTCCGGCACCTAAAGATCAAAAGATAGGACCCAAAAGCGTTGATTGTGTATTCATTGGGTATGCTAATAATAGCAGCGCTTATCGATTCCTTGTGTATGAGTCAAAGAATCCCAAGATACACAAGAATACGATAATAGAATCAAGGAATGCTTCATTCTTTGAAATCGTGTTCCCTTGTTTGACCAAGGAGAATGAAAGGTCATCTAGACGAGATGACGTGGTTGTCCACGAAAAGAGGCAACGAGATGATAACATCGTTCACGATGAGAGACAACATCAATATGAGGAAGAAGATGTTGAACCTAGAAGAAGCAAAAGGTCTAGAGTCGAGAAATCGTTTGGACCCGATTTTGTTTCTTTTATGGTAGAAAGTAAACCAAACACTAACCGAGAAGTGGTTACTTCCTCAGAAGGGCTTCAATGGAAAGAAGTCATTAAGAGAGAGATAGATTCTATTTTGCATAACCATACATGGGAGCTTGTAGATCTACCTCCAGGTTGCAAGACACTAGGCTATCGATGTGATACACTACACTAGAAAGGAGGTTATCCCTTGTTAACGTGTGTATGTGATACTTTTGAGTGAATATGATTAAGTATGCGAAATCTACTTAACCACACTTAGAAGATTGTATGTTGTATGTAAATGGAGCAATGATTATGCTCGAAACTAATAAGAACAATGAGAGTTAATACCAAACGATTAATATTATTGATAATGATACAAAGGTTCGATATTGTTTGATGTTTTACAGTTTGTTCACAGTTAGAGAATGTGCAAAGGTTTTTCACAAAGTTGTCATACTTTCTAACTTAGCTAAGATCTTCTTTTATAGTCCAAGAAGATCTTTACACAATATTGTTTAGTCATGACAAGTCTAGTCTTAATTAATGATCTACTACCACTTGAGTATCTATCTTATGTTATGTGTATGAAGATAACATATCTCTTACACATACAACTTGTAAACGTAGCTTAGCTATATACTAAAGAATATACAACTTGATTACTCAACCTTTATACAAAGATATTTTATACTAAATATATTTGACTTTTGTTGTACAAATATCTTCATATACTTATCCATCTAGCAGCAGAATGACTCATCGATCAGCAGCAACACTAACACTAGTAGCAACATCAGTATAACTAGCAGCAGGAACACATTTCAGCAGAATTGTTTATCACTAGCAGCAGCAATGGATATAACTAGCAGCAGCAACACACTTAGAGATTTTCCGATACTTAAACTTTAGAATATTTAATTCCCAACAATCCTCCCCTAAACATGTGAATTCATTCCAACATGTTTTTCAGAATTAAATGAGGACTTGTGAAGATCTTTCAAACACTTCATACTCAGACCCTTGATCTGAATTTTTCTTCTATTCTGTGAGCTTAAAATCTATCTCAGTAACTCATCTACTTTCTTTGACTTAAACAATATCAGTATATTGCTCCAATCTTGGACTAAAAGATGGTGCAATTTCCTTGGATGGAGGAATTATAAGAGGCAACGATGCTGTGTACCTTGGATGCTTGTTTCAACAAGTGAAATCATCTATCAGCATGCCTTTGTAAGTGATGAACAAATGTAGTGAATTGAAATTGAATCTTTCCTCCTTTTGACCTAGATAGAACTTTCTCCTTTAGGAATGCTTCATCCCTTCTGAATATATGAGCTCTATTCTTGTCATTTTCAACCTCTATGTCATCATCTTGTATGCTCTTGTCTTTTCCTCCCTTTCGTTGGTTTAAACTTCCTTCTTTGGGTTTATTTCCTCCCTTGAGCTCTTGGAAGATCTCACTATGTACCAAAATATATCCTCCCTAGGATGCAAAGAACCTTTCCTTCCTCCCCTGTTTGGAAGATCTCTCCCTATCATCTGATCTATCAATAAGAACTTGTATTCAGACAATATTGTACATGTTGGCCATCAATTCCTTAAGAGTTTAAGTTGCTGCCCTCATCACTTCTAGGTGTGTTAACTCCTATGAGAGGTGATTCATGGGGCATTGACTCATGGTCCATCAATTAATGGTTTTTCTGAGCCCCTTTTGAAAATTCTTTTAAGAAACATTTGCCATAGCAGTATGCATATGATTTTATTATGAAAAAGCATACTGCTTTCAACCATTTTGAAGGGATTAAGTGTATAACAGACACTTAATCAAAATTTTGGTTTAAAGCAACCTCTGGTTGTGTGAGAACCAATGTTTTCAGTTATAAATAACTGCCTGTGTACAGATAAACCTATTCAAAAGGCTTTCTTGACAAGGTTTCCAGCTCGTGCCATTTGTTACCTCTAACACAAATGTTAGATTCACTTTTGCTCGCTGTTCTTTCTATCAGATGTCCTTAGACTTGCTCATTATACTTAAAAGTATAAAATGATAGAAAGTGAGTTGTATCAGTTACTATCTGATCAACTAAGTTATCAATTCAATGTGAAACATCATAATTTGGTTTCAAGAAAGAAGTTTTAAGGAGGTTAAATTCCCAAACTCTGTCTATCATGAACCTATTATGTTAGCAACTAGGATCTCAATTATGCTGCTCCCATATTTCACTTGAAACTTCCTTTGTGTTCACATATTCATACCTGAAATAGTTAGTCTAAAACCAAAAGAACAATGTACAAAGTACTTGTCTTGTATTAGAATAATCATATGACCAACTGTATGAATAACACAAAATAAATTTGCACTAGCAGTACAAACTTTTAACTAACAGTAGTAACTAAGAAGTTCAGTAGCACAACCAAAAATTTATATACAAAAACACATTAGATTGAAAATTCAAAGATTAAGCATTCCAATACTTGCTACCAAGTACTGAAACCTTCCAACATCAAAAGCTTTGGTAAGTAAATCTGCAAAGTTTTGTTCTGAAGCAATTTTCATTACTTGAATCAATCTTTTCTCATTGCAGTCTCTAATCAAATGATGTCTTATTTCAATGTGTTTTGTTTTAGACTGATGTACTGGATTTTTAATAACACAAATTGTACTACTATTATCAATATGAATAACAGTGTTTAAGAAATTGTACCCATAGTCAAGAAGTTGGTTTTGAAGCCATAGAACTTGACCACAGCAACTTGCAGCAGCTACATATTCAGCTTCAGTTGTTGAATTAGCCACAATGGTTTGCTTCTTACACTGCCATGAGACAAGTCTACACCCCAAGGAATTGACATCCTCCAGTTGTTGACTTTATGTCCAAGCTAGCACCAGCATAATCACTATATGAGAATGCTACCAAGTCAAAAGGTGACTCTCTAGAATACCATAGACCCAACCTTGGTTGACCTTTGAGATATCTAAAAATTCTCTTGACTGCAGTTAAATGAGAAACCTTAGGAGTTACTTGAAATCTTGCACAAGCATAAACAGAGAACATGATATCAGGTCTAGATGATGTAAGATACATCAAAGAGCCTATCATAGATCTGTAAGTGTGTACATCCACATTTTCTCCATCTAAGTCTTTAAGAAGAGACTTCTCAGAGTCCATTGGTGTGCTTGCTACTTTTGAATCAGCAAATTGAAATTTTCTAAGTATCTATGCCACATACTTGTCTTGAGAGATAAAGATTCCTTCATTTGATTGCTTAACTTGCAGACCCAAAAAGAATGTAAGTTCTCCAATAGAACTCTGTTAGGATCTCTGGGAAATAAGAATTCATTGTTGCTGCCGATAGTGTAAAGTTGGTTCCTGCCGAAAGCTTTGGTTCCTGCTGAAAGCTCATTGCTGCCGACAGTGTTATTTTGTTCCTGCCGATAGTATTGTTGCTGCGGATAGTATTAATTGTTATCCGTATATTTAGAATGTTTGTTATGATTTATTTTTAGAAGAGATTGTTGTTAATCTCTTTACACGTTTTCTTGTAGAACGGGTTAGGGTTAGGAGATCTTGTTAGTATAAAAGATAAACCCGTCTATGAGTTTATACGCGCCTTGAACATCTATTAACATTCAATAAACGATTTATAGTTTATTAGTTTTGATCCATAGAGGATCATTGTCCTTTAGAGTTTTTCTTCTTTATAATACTTGTTGTTTAGTTTCCGCATAAACACTTGTATTGCAGAGGTTCTTGATTATACCAAGCTCAATCAAGCTCGAACTACTCGATCCTACAAGTGGTATCAGAGCCTGGTAAGGATCTCTGATAAAGAAGGAAACAGTGTTGAAGTGTGTCTCTCTTGAATCTCTTCACAATGTCAGTATCAGGAGATGATTTTGAATTATGCGCAAGGAGGATTAGGAACTTGTTCCACAATAAGACCTATGAGGAAAAAGAACATTTGGAAGAATATGCTTTCTTAGGGTTCCCATCTCAGGTACAAAGATGTAATTCTGCTTGTCAAGAATTGTACTCAACGCTTAATAATGAATATGATGAAATGAAAACTAAGTATAATGAATACTTTATTAAAGTTAATGCTTATGACAAAGCAGTTAAAACATTAGAAAAGCAAAAAGTTTGGTTTCAAAAGAATCAGTTAGCATATGAGGAAAAGATAAAGGTTTTAGAGAGGGACTTGAAAAACACCACTAATGAGCTTAAACATTCTGAGTCTCAAAAGGCTAAGTTGGTGTTAGAAAAACAGGATATGCAGACTAAACTAGACAATGCCTTGGGTAGGTTTAATAAATGGAAAGATTCATCTAAAAACCTAAACAAGTTAGTTGATAGTTCTATGTCTACGAAAACAAAAAGAGGTTTAGGGTATGGTAACCTGATAGGGCCAAATCAATTTTATGACCCTAATGAGTATAGTGTTTTTAATTCTGAACCTGTAGACTATCAAAAACCTGTTAAATATGTGAAAGAAGGTGAAATGAATGCTGTTTCTCCACCTATAAGAGGAGTTTTTATGCCTTCTCCTGTACACTCTCTCTCTGATATTGACTCAGATGAGTCACAAATGGTTTATGGTAAAAAGTCTAAAGACTTACCTGAATCTAAAGATTGTGTCTCTTGTCACACAAGTGACAAATCCTCAGTAGCAGAGTCTAAAGACTTTGTTTCATGTGACTCAAGTGAAAAGTCAACTACACCCAAATATCACAGGTCCTCAAGTTTAACTAATGGTATATCTACTCCCAAATCAGTCTTTTCAGATAACAGCTCATTAAATTCTTTTAAAAACAACTGTGTCTCTAGTTCCACTAGTAATAATAGTGTTTATATTAAGAAAAGTTGTAGTAAAAACAAGGCTGTTAGGAAGAAGACATGTTTTGTGTGTGGTAGTCAATATCATCTTATAAAAGATTGTGATTATCTTGAGAAAAGGTTGAATGGTGGAAAACATCAGAACAGAACATTGTGGAAAAATGTTAAACAAATCCCACCATATGTTCCACAAGCAGCAGGAATGAATTTTTATAGGAGTCCTTTTCCTGCTGATAGACCTATTCCTGCTGGTTCCTCTGTTCCTGCTGATTTTCAGGGAATCATTCCTGCTGGTACTTCTTCATATAATCACAGGGATTTTTGGCCTGTCTATTCTAATCAAGTCTTTGGAGGGGGAATGGCTTATTCTCCATGGTATCCTTGGTAGTTGGTTTGTTTGGTTATATATGTTGTTGTAATTGTGTTTGCTGGTTTATAGGGTAGCTTTAGCCTAAGGGGAGGCTAATGCTTGTAATTTTGTCTTGTTTTTCATTCTTTTGAGTTTTATTTGTGTTTCTCTAATCTTATCTTGCAAGATTTTCAGTATCTTTTGTTAGTTAACTTTATTTTGCAGCTGCTTTATGCTTGGATTTAAAGGTTAATACAGCAATTTTCATTCATCATAAGAAAGATCAGTACATTCAGTTGCTGGTTACAAAAGATTTCAAGTTACAAAAACTACTTATCAACATCATTCAAAAGCTACAAAAGATTCCAATCATCCATCATAAATCTACTTAAACCTTACCACCTAATCCATCTTCTCTTTACCCTTACCCATGTTTTCAGGCATGTACCTCCTTCCTCTCTGACGGCAGATCTCTTCATAAACATGGGGGACTGCAAGTGCCAAGATGACTGGCCTTGGTTGTCTTTGTTCAGGGGGTGACTTTGAAGTGCTTGAGGTTGTTGGTCTCTGATGAGTTCTGGATCGTGTTCTTGGAGTTGGATGGATTGGTTGTGAAGTTGAGATTCTTGATTGTGGAGTTGGATGAGTTGGTTGCGGTTTTGGATTGCTTGATTGTGTAGCTGGCTGGGTTGGCTTGGGAGTGGTACTGGTGAGATTCTTCCTTTGTCTTGGATCTTTGCCTTCACGTTGTCGATTGTGTCGACTTCTAGGGTTTGGTTTTTCTCGACTTGATCCTTCTTGAGACTTAGCCTTGCCTTTTGGTACCGGTACTTTATAGAAAGCTGCAGTTGTTCTTTCCATCTCTTCCGCAAGCAGAGCTTCAGTTTCCTTCATCTGTTTTCTGTCCTCATCAGTTAAAGGAAAATTGGGAGGGAAAGTCTCCCATTCACCCTGGTAATACACCAAAGACTTCAACTCTGATGAATCTTCATCATCAGAGCTAAAGTACTCAAAAGAAGAAGGGGTAGATGGAAGAGGATCAGATGAATCATCCTCAACCTTGGCCTTCCCTTTGACTTTAGAGGATGATGCTGTTTTGGGAAAGTAGTTGTTCCATCCTGAGTCACTCGAGGAGGATGAATCCGATGAGATTTCGATTATTGGATGTTTGGATGAACTCATAATGTGACTTGTTTTTCTTTTGGAAGATTGAGTTTGATTTGTGATGATAGAGTTATGTGATCTTATGGTTATATAACATTATGGAGATTAGTGCAAATTTATTGATGGTTGGTATTGTGAATTAATTTGGGGAAGTTATTCTTAATGACTATGTTCGGAAGATTGACTTTGGTCAAACCACCTCATTCCTGCTGAATGGTCAAAGATGTTATTGCTGCCGATTGACCAAGTTTTACTACCGAAAGGTCAAACTTTCTTAAGTTAATTGATCAAAGATACGTGCAATAAATAGCAGCAATTCAAAGTGATATTTTTGGAAACTCAACATATAATTGCACATCTCTCATCTCTATTGCTTAGAAACCTATCAAACCCTAATCTTCTCATTTCAAACCCTAAATCTTTCCTTCAATACAATGACAACTCTTCGTTACAAAGATGATCATAACAAGGTTGCCTATTTGGAATCATCTTCAAAAAGTGCTGGTTATGATGAAGTGCTGGAATTTCTTCGAGGGTCATCTATTCGTTATGCGCTCACATATTGCCCAGTAACGGTATATGATTCTTTGGTCAAACAGTTTTAGAGAACGGCTAGAGTAAGACATGTTGTGGGAAGGGAAAATGATATTGTTGCTACCATTGATAATCAAGAAGTAAGTATCTCTGAGGAGTTGATTCGGTTAAAACTTCAATTTCCAGTAGAGCATGGGGAATTCGATCTCTCAAGGCAAGATATTATTGATGGTATGGCAGCTATTGGATATCCTGTCACTGGGAGTTGTACTTTCTTGAAATGTAAGTTATCTCCTCAATGGCGATTTCTGATTCATACCTTACTACAGTGTCTTAGTGTTAAGTCAGGTGGATGGGATCAGTGTCCAAGCCCTGTTGCATCTGGTCTGGTTTGTTTATCCCAGGGTAGAATTTATAATTGGGCAAAATATATTTTTGAGGGGATGTGTGAGAATATCAGTAGTGGTAAGCATAGATTTCTAATGTATCCTAGATTTCTTCAAATCATTTTAGGAATTCAGACCATTAACACCTCTCCTAAGATTGTCAATCGGCTATCTGCCAAAATGTTTGCCCTAATGAAGATGAACTTTACTGGACACCACTTGCCTTTATTGCCACCTATGTTGAACAACCCTGATGCTGCTGACAACCCTGAACCTGCTAATAATGTCAGCATCTCACCATCACACAATGCAGCTGATGAAGGGCCTTCAGTTGCTGCTGATGCATCTGCATCTGTTGCTGCTGATAACTCATCACCACCATCTAGACAAGTGACTCCTACACCTGAGACTAATGACAATGTTGAGACCAATGATCAGGATATCTCAGATGATACACCTATAGGTCAGCCTTCTTCTTCAAGGCTTTCATCACCTAGTCCTACTAGGCAGCCAGTTAGTTCTGACATCAATGCAGGGGAGGGATTTAATGTTTCTCCACCCAGAGTCAGTGAAGCTCCTAATACTTCAAGTGTTCCTGCTGGTGGAACTAATGCTGCTGTTGATCTAACCTCTATGTCTCAGCTACTTGAAGGATCTGTGAAGAAAATTGAGGCATTGGAGTCAGAACTTAGTGAGACAAAAAGGATTTTTGGTGCTAAAGTGGAGAGCTTGGAAAAGGAGCTCAGGGATTCTAATGAAGGATTTAGTAGAACTATCCAAGAATTAAATGATAAGATCAGCAGTTTGGAGGGTATTCAAGTACAAAAGAAAAGAAGGGTAATTCTTTCTGAGTCTGAGGAAGATCAGGATGAAATGATATTTGATGGGCTTAATGTACTAGCATCTGTTTCTCTTGATGATGCAACTACTGAAGTTCCTACAACTTCTGAGCACAACATCACTCCTGAAGCACAGGTCTCCTCTGAAGCAAGGAGCATTGCTGCTGATGTCTCCATTGCTGCTGATGTGTCTGCTGTTACTGCTAATGTTGAAAATATTTCTTCTGCATCTAAGGATCCTGTTACTGCTGTTGAAAGTTCATCTGTTGCTGCCGAAAGTAACATCATTCCTCCTGAAGCAACTGAAAATGATGAAGAGATAGCTGCAAAGGTGCATGAACAGGAAGTTGCTGCTGAAAAAGCTAGGTTAGCTCAGCTTGCTCAAGATGAAGAGCTTGCAAGACAATTGTCTGTTGATGAGAAGAATGTTGCTGGAATTATAAATAACCCAAGTTCAGATGATCCTTCATCAGAAGTGTTTAGTGCACAAGTTGAATATTTATTGAACACTGACATGATTATTAGAGGTCATGGGTTTATGCTTCTTCAAATGCCAGAATTAGATTTAGATACAAAGTCAGACCTGCTAAAGGCATTCATCTTGAAGAAACAAAGAGCAACCACTTGGAATGAATTGATGCACAGGATTAAAGAAAGACAAAGGCTAGGATATAAGATGCCAACTAACAGAGACAATATCAATTTTATGAAGGTGTATCTAAGGAATGAAGCTAACTACAAAATCAGTGATTTCAAAGGTTGGCCTGAAGGTGCAATTCAAAAGTTGTTCCTTGATACTTATGCAAAGCTCAACTCTTTGGTAGACACTGATATTCCACAAAGCAGGAAAAGAGCATCTTCATCTTTGGAGTCTGATGTTGCAAAGAGAATGAAGTCTGGAGATGACTCTAAGGATGATTTATTCATTGCTCAAAGTTCTATTGTTGATGCATCAAAGGTACCACAAGAAGATCTTGTTTCTGCTAATCTTCCTTCTGCTGATGTTTCTGTTTCTGCTGAGCCTTCTGGATCTGCTCCTATCTTTCAATATAGTCTAAGAACAAGGAAGAAGAGTCATTCATTCAACCCTTCTTCTGTGGATATTCTTGAAGTGGATGCTCATGATTTGGTTGAGGTTGCTTCTGAAAGTGATTCAGAGGATGACTCTGTTCACTCATGGGGTAAAATTGCTCATTGGGAACTTAGGTCTACCTCTGAAGGAGAAGTTAATGTTTGGTTTTCACTTGATGGGACAGTCAAGTTCTTTACATTTTTGAGGGAGATCTTGGATAGGGTTGAAAGAAAAGATTTAGAGCATCTTTATAGGATTGTAGATAATCATTATCAATCTAATACTCCAACTGGTAATGGTTTGCTGCTTTGGGGAGACTTACAAGTCTTGATGAATAAATTAGATGAAGACAAGGCTAAACTAGTGTGGGGTAATCAATCATCATGGAGAGTCTTCTCTTGGAAATTATATCCTTATTCCAATGTTCATGTTGTGGAACTCACCTCTGGCAAGTTCCTCACTATGTTTGTGGATATTGCTTATCCTTTAACTGAAGGAGTGTTAAAGAGAATGCTAACACAGAAGGTCAAAGTTCCTAAGCATACTATAGGAAATGATCTAACCACAGCTGAACAATTGGTTAAATTCATCAAGGATCAAATTGCAGCTAAGGGGTCATCAGCTTAAGGGGAGGAATGAAGTTTAAGGGGAGGTTGATTCTTGTTGTTGTTGTATAGTTTTCATTTCTTTCTTTCTATTTTCTTTTATTTTGGTGTGATTCTTAGTTTATTAAAAAAAAAAAAAAAAAAAAAAAAATTTTTGTATATTTTGTGTGCTAATAAGTGGTTTTGAGCAACACCTTGCAGGTACAGTGTTGGTGTTTACACCTGCACAATAAATGGTGCTCAACTCACCATGTCTTGCAGACAAGAAAGAGTTGACTCACCATGAGGGTACGGCTCTGGTGTGATAATCAAATCCGTTGATAGCTGTAATAGCTTGCTTAAAGCTATAGGGTACTTCAACTCACCCATGATTCATTTCTGAGAGTTGAAAATGGTTCTCAATTCACCATGGATGTAACCCTTATGGGATCCAAAGGATTGGCTAGTCCACAAAAGTATGGTTTGTGGTAAAGACACTTGGTATCCATATTTGGTATTCAATTCACCAAGGTTTGCTGTAACCTAAGAATTGACTAGTCCTGAGCAAACGGCTACAGGTAAAGACAAGTCAAATCCGTTTATAGTTGCTGATTTGCTAATAAATCAGATGGTTATCAATGTACCATGGTCTAACACACCTAAACATTGGCTACTCCAGTAGTGGTGGCTATTGGTAAAGAGACATCAAATCCATTAATTTTCAATGATTCACCTCTCACAGGAGTTAACACACCTGGATGTGATGAGAATAGTATGAAACTTAAAGAGATTTGATGTACATTTTGTCATAGTAGCAGCCAAGTTCAAGTAATGTTATGGTGACCAGTAAATCTATTTTGGAGAAGATTTCATGTTCCTGCTGCTCTATTGAAGTTGCTGCTGGAAGCTATAGAAGTTGGAATCTTGAAGTTATTGAAGTTGCTGCTGGTTACTTCTTATTGTTGCTGCTAAGTCGCAGTCCTCAAGCCTGAGTTTATGAAAGCCTTATCACATGGGAATCTTGCAGGTTAACCTAGTCAACCTCAAGATTAGGGGAGGATTGTTAGGATCTCTGGGAAATAAGAATTCATTGTTGCTGCCGATAGTGTAAAGTTGGTTCCTGCCGAAAGCTTTGGTTCCTGCTGAAAGCTCATTGCTGCCGACAGTGTTATTTTGTTCCTGCCGATAGTATTGTTGCTGCGGATAGTATTAATTGTTATCCGTATATTTAGAATGTTTGTTATGATTTATTTTTAGAAGAGATTGTTGTTAATCTCTTTACACGTTTTCTTGTAGAACGGGTTAGGGTTAGGAGATCTTGTTAGTATAAAAGATAAACCCGTCTATGAGTTTATACGCGCCTTGAACATCTATTAACATTCAATAAACGATTTATAGTTTATTAGTTTTGATCCATAGAGGATCATTGTCCTTTAGAGTTTTTCTTCTTTATAATACTTGTTGTTTAGTTTCCGCATAAACACTTGTATTGCAGAGGTTCTTGATTATACCAAGCTCAATCAAGCTCGAACTACTCGATCCTACAAACTCATCTGAAACTTATTATGCATAAGCTTCTCAAACTCTAAACACATTTCCTTCCTTGTAGATCTAAAGATAATGTCATCCACATACACCTGCACTAACAGAAAATCCTTCTTGTGCTGTTTGATGAAAAGTTTCTGATCAATCTTTCCACTTTGAAATCCATTCTCTAATAAGTAGGAAGCTAGTGTTGCATACCAAGCTCTTGGTGCCTGATGTAGGCCATATAGAGCTTTTACTACTCTGTACACCTTGTCTGGATGGTCAGGATCAATGAAGCCTGGAGGTTGTGAGACATACACCTCTTCTTCAATTGTACCATATAAAAATGCACTCTTGACATCCATTTGGTAGACTGTGAAGCCCAAAAATGAAGCATAAGCTAGAAACAGCCTAATTGCCTCAATCCTTGCTACTGGAGCATAAACCTCATCATAGTCTATTCCTTCTTGTTGTGTGTACCCTTGGGCTACTAATCTAGCCTTATTCCTAATCACTATGCCCCTTTCATCCCTTTTATTCTTGAAAACCCATCTAGTGCCAATTACCTTTTCATTCCTAGGTAAATCAACTAGCACCCAAACCTTTTGAATCTTGAACTGAAGAAGCTCCTCTTGCATAGCCTCTACCCAGCTTGAATCATCTAGGGCTTTAAGAATGTTCTTTGGTTCAACTTGTGAGAGAAAACATACAAACAAGCAAGAGTTTGAAAACTCATGCTGTTTTGAAGCATAAAGGGCATCAAGAAGCCCTTGTTGGTCTGGAGACATCAGTTGTTGTCTTGTCTTCACACCAGATTGTACATCCCCAATCACATTTTCCAGGGAGTGGACTTTGTGAATCCTTGTGTGTGGTGTTGTAGGAACTTGATATTCAGGTGAGAGATTGCTCAAATCCACCTCTTCTTCTTGTAATTCTGCTTCTTTTATGTGTGATGGGCCTGAATCAAAATCATTTGGCCCAGCAACAGAATCATTAAGCCTAGCACCAGAGAGCTCTGGCTCAACAGCAGTATCAGCAGCAGGAACGGATATACTACCAGCAGTAACAGTTATACTACCAGCAGCAACAGATACACTTTGTTGTTCCTCTGTTCCATCTTTCCTATTTTCATCTTCAACACCTTCTTTAGCTTTGCCAGAAGAAGATTCACCATTTATTGAAGTTGAATCCACACTTGTACTTGACCATATTGGCATTAGCACATAATCTTGATCTTTCTCTAACACTGCCTCATTTGTTGTTTCATAAGAACCTGCAAAATCATTAGTTTCTGCAACAACAGGCACATAATGCATTGAATTGGTTAGTGTCTCAAGAACAAATAGCCATTTTGGTCCTTGACCTTCTACATTGGATTTATGTTCTAAAAACTCCACATGTAGGTTTTCCTCTACTTTCATAGTTCTTAAGTTGTATACTCTGAATGCTTTGCTATTGAGTGAATATCCAACTAAGAAACCTTCATCTGCTTTACCATCAAACTTTCCTAAATGGTCTAAGGTATTGAGAATTGTTACATGACATCCAAAAGGTTTAAGAAATCCTATTGCAGGAGTTCTACCTCTAAACAGTTCATATGATGTCTTATTGTAAGGTTTGACAACTAAAACTCTATTTTGAACATAGCAAGCAGTGTTGACTGCTTCAGCCCAAAAAGTTATACGTAGCTTAGAATCAGCTAACATAGTTCTAGCAGCTTCTATTAGTGTTCTATTCTTTCTCTCAACAACACCTTTCTGTTGTGGAGTTCTAGCAACACTAAATTCTCTCCTAATACCTTTTTCTTTGCAGAAATCATCCATAACTCTATTCTTAAACTCTGTCCCATTATCACATCTAATGACTTTCACTTTCTTGCTTACTAGGTTTTCTATCTGTGTAATGAATGTGTAACACCCCAACCCGACAAGGGTAAAGATGTCACAAATACATGGTTTCATATCAGATACAAGCATTCAAGAAATAAAATAGCGGAAGCCTTAACATTAAAATTCAAAGGAAAATAAGTCAACACGACTTATATCAAGTGCAAGACAGAAATAACGAAGTACAAAACAGAATCCAAACTGCCCAAACAATGGCATAACAGAAATAATATCCAAATGGTCACACTAGAATGACAAGGTCTAAACTTCACACAAGTTGCTCTCATCCCAAACTAAAACCCAGCTCCTAGCTTAAATGTACCTGCCGCAGGAAAAAGAAATGCGGCTGAGCTACGAGAGCTCAGTGAACAGATATAACGGAAACAAAGCAGTAGTAACGGGATAATAAAGTAAAAGAAATAATACCAGGTGTAACAAGAGTCAGGAAGGAATAAAAAAGAGTTATGCAGACATACCAGGAATTTAGAATGGTTACAAAGGTGAAAGTAAATGAAACCAGAACCCACCAAAATCCCAAGTCAAATCAAGTCAGGTCAAATGTCAGGTCAAGTATCAGGTCATAAGGTTACAAGGTTTCAGGTAAACAGAAATCCTCTACGAGCCCAAAACATATCAAATCACATCACATATATCAGGGTGTATGGAGGGGTGACCTCAGCATACCAGGAAACAGGGTGAGGGGATACCTCCAGGGGTTGGAGTTGCAAGCTCCCAAGGGTTGTGAAAGACGTGTATCGCACACACTCGTCAGTCACCAGGATATAACAGGAAATATAACAAATCAGGACAGGTCTAGGATGCATCCATGCGCCCCCGCAGGCCACAGGGTCTTCCACTACATAACAAATCAAATCAGGTCGGGGACGGTGTAACCAAATCACTAGGGCTACACACTAGTCATGCCGGTGGTGCATCACAGACATGGACATGAAACCCTCATGCCTAGTAGATGGCTCGTAGTCTCAAACTGTGGGTCAAGGTCAAGTATCAAGTCTCGAGTGTCAGGTGTCAAGTCTCAGGTATCAAATGTCAGGTATCATATCAGGGTTCAAGACAGGAGATAAATGCAGGGGTTCATTATCAGGAGGTCCATAATCAGGAAGGTCAAATACTGGAAGGTTCATAATAGTTTATTATAAGAAATCCTTTTTACATGACTTTAATAAAATAATCGCTAGAACAGTTTCATAATAAAAGTCTTTTAAGGAAATGTTCAAAACCTCTTCATATACAATTTAAAAAGTAGTTATAAAATCCTATGAACCTTCAAGTACCCAAGGTCTTAATTATCCAGGTTATCAGGGGTGAACAAGTCATGTCAAGTGTCATAGCAGGGTTCAAGTCAAATGGTTCATATCAAGTGTATCAAGGTTCAAGTTCAGGTTTATGACAAGGTTTAAGACAAAGGTTAAAGCAAAGGTCCAAATCTATGGTTCACAATACAAGGGGAAACATAACAATGAATCAGGAATCAGAAATGAGACGAAGGCTCTTTACAAGAAGAGCAGAATATCTGTACCTTATTCAAATAGCAAGCACAAAAACAAGAGTAGCTGACAGGGATCAAGATCACTCCCTCCTCGAACCTAAAGGAGTAGAAGACAGAAATACGAAAGGGGTTCAGTTATCTTCCCATTATAAGTAACTTCTATTTTTAGTAACTTTCTATTTTTAGCAGGTTTCCATAATTAGTAAGTTACCACATTTAGCAAGATTCAAGTGATATAATTCAAGTCAAGTCTTTAATTAGCTTATTATAGAAGTAACATTCATTTTAACAAATTACACAAATTCAGGGTTAATTATGTCAAGCCTTCATAGTTCAGGGTTATAAGTGTAAATTTGCCAAAGTTGAGGGTTTAAAATGAAAATAACACCATTAACTCATTCTCACTCTCAAGTTATCCAGAATTACACCTTTAGTCCTTTAGTTATCATACTTTACATTTTACACCCCTTTTATTATATAAGTTACACTTTAAACCTTATAATATCCATAATTTCACATTAAACCCTTAGTTTATCAAATTTACACAATTAGTACTTAATTTATAAAGTTATGCGAATGCTCCTTCAAGTTTCCATAATTTACACAATAGGTCCCTCACCTCAAATTAATTAATTTACATATTTACCCTTTAATTTACATTTTCAATTCCTTAATTATTAATAATTACATATCAAGCCATTAAATTACCAAAATTACACATAACCCCCTGAATATAATTTATTTCTCAATTCGACCCTAACTTTCCAGAAATTACATATTTAGTCCCTTTATTTTAATTATTTTCAATTCGACACAAATATTACAATTAAATCATTATCTCGCCAAAATTACACATAAGACCCTCATGTTATAATTTTTACATATTCTCCCAGGTCCATAAAATATTACAAAAATATCCCACAAGTTTTAATAATTACAAAACACCCCCTTAACTTATTATTTTTAGATCGGCAATTACAAAACATTATCAAAATCAAACCCTAATAATCCCAATCATTATACAATAATTTTATCATCATTAGGTCACCTTTATTTCCAGATTTCATCCACTATAAACCCTAGGTCGATCGGTTTTGTTATTTTTCCACAATTTCTCCTTTTTGTTCTAAAATCCGATTATAACCATAAATCCATAAATCACGATTTCGACTCAAACAATTCGAATGAATATTTTTATGATGTTATATGATGATTATAGAAGCCACGAAAATTAATAACCTGGTCCAGAAAAATCGCATACATGATTTATAGATTTAATTCGATTTTAGGGTTTCAAACACATAATTTTCCATACGATTAATATATAGTGCATGGCTTGTTTTTATCATTTTTCCCACGTTGTATATGATTAGAAGAGTGTTAGAAAAATACCAGAAAAATTATAGATCAAGGGATTCACACGCTATGATTTTCTTTGGCTCGGTTTCAAGAATTTCGACTCTAAAAATTGCCATGCCTAAACGAACGACTCCAGGACCTTGTAGCTATTTTTCCCACCTCCTTTGCACCACCAAGAACTCCAGAAAAATACCTCCTTGCCTCAGAAAAATCGGATCAAGTGTGTGGGATTTTTTTATGGGTGGCGGCTAAATGTTTTGTTAGGGTTTAATGGAAGAATAATTCATGGATTGGTATAAATTGTTATGACTGAGTAAATGGGGGAGGATAAGGGCTAAAATACCGGCCTTCATTATGGCCCAAGGATCAATCTACCAAATTTAATTTATTTTCCTTAATTTAAATTGTATTTAAAAGGTTTTTAAATAATAATTATTATGTATTATTAATATAGAATTCGGCCCAAGTGATATTTAAGTGAAATAATACATTTTTGTACTTGTAAAAATAATTAGAGCTTGCCTCAAAATTATCTCGCTTGATTTGTAGTTCGTTTCCAGAGATTCGGGGTTAATTCGGAACTTTAATTAAGCTTTATTTAAATTTTAAAGTTTCAAGGGCATTTTGGTAATTTTTGCATGTTTTAGATTTTCGGGTTTTACAGAATGTCTTAAGGATGCTAGGTGTCTCATCCTTAGAGCTTAGGAAGAAAACCCATGTAAATCTACTATAGTCATCAGTAATAACTAGACAATATCTCTTATGTTGTACACTTCTAACATTTGTAGGACCAAATAAGTCCATATGAAGCATAAACAATGATTGATTGATAGAGTTAAAAATCTTGGGCTTACAAGTGGCTCTGTGTTGTTTGCCTTTAAGACAAGCAATGCATGTTTGATAATTTTCAAATCGTTTTTGAGGTAAACCTCTTACCAAACCATTCTTAACAATGTGATTTATGGTTTTGAATTTAATATGACCAAGCCTCCTATGCCATAACATTGATTCATCCAAAGTGGCCTTTGCAACAAGACAAGTTAGAGCCTCTTTAGGAACAATGTTGTTCATATCAAAACTGTACATGTTGCCCTTTCTTGGAATTTTAAGAAGTACTTGACTTTCATCAGGCATCTTAAAATCAGAAGAAAGTACAAAACATTCAGTTTCAGTAAAATGAACTTTGTTCTTTTTATCACACATTTATGAGACACTAAAGAGATTATAATTTAGCTCTTGCACATAGTACACATCTTCAAAATTTAATTTACTGGTTTTGATTGTACCTTTACCAGTAATCTTTCCACCAAATCCTCCTCCAAAGGTAACATATCCACCATCAATTGATTGAAAATCTGAAAGGTAAGACTTGTTGCCTGTCATGTGCCTTGAACACCCACTATCTGAATATCCTTGATCTTCATGATCTGTTGGTGAATGTCCCTGTACACAAAGAAAGAAATTAGTTTCCTTGGGGAACCCAAGTCATCACTGACTTGTATTTGCCATGTGCATCAATATAAATAATTCTTTTAAGAACTGTTGATGCACCACTGGATTTAAGAGGTCTCCAAATCCAACATGCTGAGGACTTAACAACATTTGCCCTCTTTTCCCTAGCAGTGGAACCTTTAGGTTTCCAAATTTGTTTGTGAATCACTGCTTTTAATTGAAAAGGTCTTCGAACAGTCTTTGGTGCATGTTTGAAAGATGTTTTTGCACCCTTAGCTGTTGATTTTGGGTTAACAGTCATAAATGGTTTGGCAGCAGGAACAATTTGTCTAACAGCTGGAACCTTAAGTCTAGCAGCAGGATCTATGTTTGAGCCAGACTTGTTTGTAACTGTTTTGGGTGATGTTCTAGTGTAATTAGGGTGTAGAATGGTCAAAACTACCACAAGTGGAACAAACTTTGTTGTAAAATCCAAAGTCATCATTTTGGTGAGACTTGAAGGTATTCCCTTTTCTATGGTCACCTTTGGGTTTGTTTGTGGATCTATATTGTTCACAATATCTTACTGGTTGCCTAACAAATTTGTCATTGATCATAGGCCTATCAGTATGATTTCTAACCATCTTAGGAACACTTGTTCCTACTTTCTTAACCAAATCAGGTTTAGACATAACCTGTTCATCATCACTATCAGATGTACAGTCTTCAACAACTATATCATCTGCTCTCTTAACAAAGGACACCTTGTCCTGATAAAGTAAAGTTTTATTTAAACTCTTACTTTCTTTCTTAAGATCATCAACTACTTCATTAGGTTTTGGTTGAACACCAGATGTTACCTTAGGTAGTTGAAATTCAGGTAATCCTGAATGCTCTAGGTCAATCCCTGGGGGTTTTGGGATGCCTCTATAAGGAGGTGGGACATTCTTATATCCTAAGCCTGACTTAGCTCTATTAATCACTTGACATTCAACTATGTTGTTGACTCCTCTAGAAGCATGTTCTAGTGTCTCTACAGTCAAATGAATGTTTCCATTTGCTTCTTTGATCCTATCATAAGCCTCTCTAAGAAGCTTAATTTCAGCATCTCTAAAGAATATATCTTGTTTAAGTAAAGCTTTGTCATCAGAAAAAGCAAGTTCATTTTCTTTGTAAAATAGAATCTGCTTCTTTGTGGATGCTAAACCACATTTATAATTTACTAAATCTTGATGAGTGCTACTTAGCTCTTTTCTTAGGTCAGCATAATGTTTGTTTAAAGTTTCTAAGTCTTTAAGTGCAGTACAAGCATTAGAACAAACTTTATGATTTTGTACCTCAGTAGAAAAAGCCATAAGTGCCATCTGTGAAGAAGATTCTTCTTCATCATCCATGAAACTCCAATCAAAACCTAAACCATCAATAGCTACCATAGCTTTTGGTTCAGTAACCTCCCCTGTTTTGGATTTGCTTCCAAAACCTCTATTCCTGCTATCTTGCTGCCTTGGCCTTCTACACTCTCTTGAGAAGTGCCCCATCATGTGACAGTTGTAGCATTCTACCTTTGACTTGTCATAACCAGCAGTATCACTGTTGCTGATTGTGATCTTCTTCCCAGTCCTTTGATAGAACTTCTTAGCTCTCATGCTTAGAAGGGAAATTTGCCATTTTAGGTCCATCTCCTCCAGATCATCATCATTGATCTCTTGGAGGTCTTCATGAGTTAACATGGACCCATCATTCTTACTTGTGAGAAAAGCACAACATGTCTTCTCATCCAAAATACCCATAGTACTGCTTGATGAACTAGCAGCACCACTTCCTACATCAACCTTTACATCTGCAACTGGACTTGATGTACTAGGATCTGACATGAATGCCATGTTCCCAGTGCTTGAACTAAAAACGCCAGTTTTCTTCAAATCTTGTTCCACAATTTTGAAGTTGCTATACAAGTCCATCAGCTCCATGGTGTCAAGGTCTGGCTTGTTCTTCCAGACTACAACATGCATAGCCCACTCTTCAGGTAAGCTTCTCAGAAATTTTGAGTTTAAGTCTTCTTGAGGTATTTCTACACCAAGAATAGCAAGTTGGCTCACAATATTCTGAAGCCTGTTAAACATGTGGTCTAATGATTCATTGTTGGTTGAGGTGAAGTTTTCAAACTGTTGCTTAAGAAGAGTTTTCTGGGTCTTCTTGGTGGCTTCATTCCCACCATACCTTGCAATAATGGCCTCAAACAAAGACTTTGCATCTTTGTATTTGCTGAAGTTCAAAAGTTGATCATTTGGAATGGTCATCATCAGCATACTTCTGGCCTTTAGGTCATTCTTCTTCTTTATTCTATCTTCTGCAGATGTTGGCTTTGTTTGCAGAGTTGTTAGAACCTTGCCTTCAACTGTGGATGTGGTGGTTGTAGGCTTGAAAGAGTCTCCATCTTCAATAATTTCCCATAGTGCATAATCCTGCACTTGGAAATTGTAAAACCATAAAAATCTGAAACATGTCAAAAGACCAAAATGCCCTTATAATCTTAAATTTGATGTAAAGTACCAAATAAATTCTAAATTTTGGTAATGAGCTACATATGAGATAAAATAATTATGAGGCAACATTTCAACATTTTTACATGTCCAAAAATTAATATTGCACATCAAATATAGTACATAAACCGAAAACCAATTGTATTTAAATAAATTACATTTAAAAACAATATAAGTTAAGATAATCACAAGTTAATTAAGGAAATGATCAAAGATTATCAAATTATGATTTGTTAACCTTTTTGGCCAAATTTTCTGCCTATCTCCCCCCTCCCACACGTTTTATTAAATGCTTCCTCTTTTCCTTTTTATTTTTCCTATCGCTAAAAACCCTAGAAACACAAACAAATTCGCACACACTTAATCCGAATTTCTGGAGGTCCTAGCATATTTTTCCCACGTTCATCAAGGTCTAAGGAAGGGGATAAAAATAAGTTTTGGGTCGTTGGAAGCTTGGTTCGATCTGTGGTAATTCTTTTGTCGCGTTTTTCCATCCGTGAGGTATTAATTCATATGCCCAAATTCTTACGTAATAAATCTGATTTGATATTTTTCTAATGATATATGGATGATATATAACTCATAAAAAATGATAAACACGAATCATGCATGATTATTTTGATCGTATGAATTATAGATAACAAAAACAAGAGTAAAATACAATTCGGGCTATACGATTTTTCTGGGTCATGTTCATAACTTTTCTGGGTTCCTTTATAATCATATCACTCTAGAAAAATGTTGGTTTAATTTGTTAAAGCCTAAAATATTATTTGTGGATTTTTGTTCTAATCGATTATAAAAGAAAAACTAGTAAAAATTGAGAAAACCCTAAACGAATGAACTAGGGTTAGTGTTTTATGATTGGATCTAGTCATTTAATGTGTTATAATGATTGTATAATGATTGTGGAATGATTTGGTAAATTAGGGTTAGGGTTTTGTAAATAAAATGTATTACCGATTGAAAATAAAAACTATAAGGGTGTGTTTTGTCATTTGTTAAACTTGGGGGATATTTTTGTAATGTTAATTAGGTCTGTGGGAATGTAGGAAAAATATAACATAAGGGTCCTAAGTATAAATATTGCAAGAAAAGAATTAATTCGTATTTATAGGGTACGATTGGTATTTATTTAAAATAGAGTGACTAAAAGTGAAAATTCTGGAAACTCATGGTTATTCTGTGTAAATAATGATATTAGAGATGTAATGTGTAAATTTGAGGATTTGTGGGCTAAATATGTAATTGTTACTAAATTATGATTTGAATTATAAGTTTTGTAAAACTAAGGGACCAAATGTGTAATTTCTGAATTCTGAGGGTTATGATTCGTACTACTTAAAATTTTGAGGGTAGGTTCTATAATTTTGCAAAATAAAGTGCTTGGCATGTAAATATAAATATGGAAGGGATTAAATTGTGAATTATGTAAATGTAGGGTTTATTTTGTAATTAATATAACTAGAGGGGTGTAAACTGTAAATTTTGAAACTTAAGGGATTGAAGTGTCTTTCTGAATAACATGAGTATTTAAATCAGTAACTTGAAGTATTTTCATTTTAAACCTTTAACTTTGGTGTATTTACAATTAAAACCCTAAAATATGGAAACTTGTTATAAATAACCCTAAACTTTTATAACTTGCTAAAATGAACCTTATTTCCATAATATCATTTAATTAATGACTTAACCTAATTATGGAAACCTGCTAATTATGGAAACCTGCTAAAAATAGAAAGTTACTAATTATGGAAAGTTGCTATTTTTGGAAAGTTACCTAAGAAGGGAAGTTACTAAAAATGGAAAGCCGACTAAAATAAGTAATCTGAATTAAATAAGCTTTTAATAAGACAGTCATGATTCGTGTAGATTCGCTGAAGATGGAGTTTGCGTCCGACCTCTATATTTTCTGTTGTGTTTGTCACTTGCGGTATAAGGTACAGATATTCTGACCTTCCTTATAAGGTTTCTCATGATCTCTTTCATATTCTGATCCGTTAGTTTCTGATCTGATGCCATTGCCATGATTCCCTTTGCAAGAACCTCCTCTATTGATTCCATTTGATATGACATCTGATATGAATCTATGTTATGAAAACCTTTTTAATTATACCATGGAAATGTTTTGAGAAAAACCAATTTAAAAAGATGTTTATAAATGATGCGAAACTACTTTTATATGAAAGGTTACTAACTTTTGTGAACACTGTATTTTGAAGACTAGCTTTATGAAAAACCGTTTTGAATGACTATTTTTATGAAAACTACTTTAAAGGATCGTTTTATGAAAATCATGAATTAAAGGATTGTTTAAAATGGACTTTTGATAGAAACTTCTGAAATGGACTTTTGATCTGAACCATGACTTGATTATTGAATATGAACCTTGATCTGATAAAATCTGATTTGGACCTTTGATATTACTTCTGAGATATTTGATATGAACTATCTGTTATGAGCCATCTGTTATGACACTCTGATTTGATATGATATCTGACTCTTAGTTTGATACCCGAGCCAAAATCTGTTTCCTAGCCATGAAGGTAACATGGCCGTGTCATTGATGCACCAATGGCATGACTCTAGGGCGGTAGAGTGATGTTCCGCCATGTCCCCTTATCTGTTATCTGATATGCGCATTATATTATTTTGGCCACTATTTATCTGCGGGGGCGTATGGATGCATCCTAGATCTGATCTGTATAGTGGATTTAACATGATTGATCTATTATTGTCTGGTGATTGGTACTGTGTGCTATACATGCCCTTCACATATGTCTGGGAGCTAGCTACTCCATCTGAAGAATGAAGACACCCCTCATATTATTTGATTATCTGAGAGGTCTCCCCTCTATATGATTTAAAGATTTATGGTTACGATATGGTATGATCTGTTTCTGGGCTCGTGGTGGATTACTATCCCTTTTCTCTTTCCTTTATACCTAATCATTGACTTATCCCTTGAACCATATTACATTCTGTTTGACCTTTTATTTCTGTTACTCGGTACTATTCTCCATATTGTTTTTATCGCTATATCTGTTCACTGAGCTCTCGTAGCTCAGCCGCATTTCTTTTCCTGCGGCAGGTTTTGTTGGAAGCTGGGTAATGAGTGGAGAGTACCTTTGGACTTAGAAGACTTGATAGCTGTTCTGGATTTAGATATGACTAGAAGTTATTATTATTTCGAAATTAGTATTTATTGGAAGTTCATTTGTAACCCTGTAGTATCTGTATTTCAATTGTAACCTTTGAGAAATCTTATATTACTATAGATGTATGCTTTGTTTTGATCTGATATGAAACCATTATTGTGATATCTTTACCCTTGTCGGGTTGGGGTGTTACAATTTATGGTATCAGAGACAGGTTGTGACTCGTAATACATTACCCTTGATCTGTGAAGTTTAGACCACTAAGTTTTCACTGTAGGCGCTCATAAGATAACTTTTAAGATTTGCTTTAGGATTTCTCTATAGGAACTTAAGTTTTGACCAGTGAGGAATGGGTAGACTATAAGGCTTTTGTTTAAGTATCATTGCTTCCGCATCACTCTGATTCGGGCCCTACTTGTTGAGAGCACTTTTGGAGATTTAAAGCTGACACTTTGCACCACCTAAGATTCCGACTCCGACATTTGATTCGTTTGTTAATCATTTTGATGTCTTTTCGGGTATTCTGAGAATCTCCTTGACGATGACCTACTGAGTGCATTATGTTATTTGCTTTTGTTAATCTATGAACCTTCTGATCCTATTTGAGTTCGTCTTAAACATCTCTGTTCCCATGAGAAGTCTGGTAGTGTTTTAACCACGAGTATAAGAATGCTTTCCTCTCATTTTTAAACGATAAGACTTGCGTTGTCAATCTATTTTTCCATTGAATAGTTAAATTTGATTTTAGTCTGATAAAGGATAGGTTGATTGATCATTGACGACTACCCTCTGATGTTTCACCTTCGGTGTTTGAAACCATTTTGAACTCCCTACCATGATTTTCGATTGTTAAACTTTTGCTAATCTCTACCTGATTTTGTTCTTCACTTCCGACCTATTTGATAAGCAGTTTGATACTCCTCTGACCATTCCGAAGGTCATTTAACCTTAAGGTGCTTGACACATTCTGTGAATTAATTACCCATTGATGCGTGCGATGTGTCGTTGCGGTTTAGCAGTATTAATGCCTACTCAAGTTTTAAATTTATATTTAGCCGACTTATCAATAACACACACACTTAACGAGCAGTGTACCCGGTCAGTATGAATATAATGGTAAGTAGAGTGTCGATCACTAAGAGTGGAACGTATTATCTAGTTATTCTAATCAGTATTTTAATATATTAAGTTAGCTATACAACCTAATCTAACGCAAAGGGGTTCAGCCTGAGAGACTGGCACGATTTGGTTGCAATTAAATAATAAACTAAACCAATAGGCACGAATCAGCAAGTAGCACACACGTACACAGATAAATACTTGAGACAATAAGAGGGCTATCCTGATGATAAGTAGTTTGTCACTTGTTTTATTGCTAGTGTTATATGAAGTGTATAGTTCGATGCAACGCACCGAGATTAAGTCCTTTCTCGTTGGTTCTAATCTTATCGGCGAGTAAACCCTTAATGATTACTTATGACTATCCTATTTATCTTTCTTCTTACTTTTCTACAGACCATAGAATGCATAGGCGATCTAATAAATAGGCGAGGGCAGAGGCATGGCGACCCGATCAACGCTCAGCTAGACACAGAGGTTATCAATGCACTAATAAAAGTCACCAAAGACATCAACATATAAACTTTAATTGATGAGAAAGCAGTTTTAAGGGAGTGCAATCTTTCCGTTGTCACATTACACAAGCCACCAATCTTGATGAATTAAAGTTTACTAACACAATAAAACAAAACTACTTAATGAATTAAACACATGCAGCACCTTCTTACAGCTCTTGTATCTTCGTTTGGGTGTGTCTTGTGCTGCTGCCTTGACTGAATTCGTCCTAGGGTTTCTGAACTTCGGTCTCGTATATAATGTGTCTCGTATATATTGTGTCTCTCGAATTCGTCTGGTCTTGGGGTATTTATAGTTTCTGTCTGAGGGTAAGATGCGGCGCATCTAGTAAGTAGATGCGGCGCATTGACTTAACTTCGCGTGGGGTCCAAGATTATAATATTCAGGAATATTCGTACACCGCCAGAAGATGCGGCGTAACTCCATTTATAGATGCGGCGCATGTCCTCTTATATCTTGGGTCGTATCTGGTGAAATATTGATAGTGATGCGCCGTATGTAATGAGCAAGATGCGGCGCATCTAGAGCAGATTAGTCTTGATCTTGTACATTTCGGTAGACTCTTAACTTCTTGCATGTTTTGCTCCATAATTAGTCCAAAATCGCCAAGTTTCACCAAATGATTGTTTTTACCTGAGAATTACAAAAGTAAACGATTAAGTATCAATCCTCATACATAATATAGTAAAACAAGTCAAATTAATAGGATAAATGATGGTAATAAAATGTACTTATTTGAGTTCATCAAATATCCCCCCACTTGAACTTTACTTGTCCCCAAGTAAACCTTAGAATTTAATCTTATGAAAATGTATCCTAAAAGATATTAGGATTTATTTTTATATTTAAGCATGTATTCATTTTTGTCATAATCACACAACTAAACACTTAACAAATTAGAAGTAAAATAAAATAATTTGATAAAAGCAAATCTAATCGTTTAACTGTCCAGTCGCGACGAATATTCTATCATAAGCTTGGCAAGTATACACATCTCCCCTACTAAAGCTAAGGAATAACAAGTCTAAAGCGGTAAAAAGGGTTTTGAGGCTTAAGGGTTAATTACTCTTCTTAATCTCTATCGATCTCAAATTCCAGAAAAGGTGACAAAATCACAAATACATGATCGAATCCATGAACACGATACTTGCAATTGCTCAAATCCTTAACTCGAACAGGCTAAAGATAGGTCCAAGCTTCACCAATAATAATATATCAAAAAGGGCGACAAAATCATAAATACATAGCCGAATCCACGACTACGATACTTAAGATTGCTCAAATCCCTAATCTCAATAAATCAAAGGTTTGGTTGGATAAAGAATAATAAAGGGTATGGATAATATTTGGGATATAAATTGGTGTAAAATAAAAAATAAACAAAACAAATAAATTAAAATCCTAAGTGTGGTTAATCACTATCCCAACCATCCCATGAATAAGACTCATATCATTGAATAACTCACGCTTTAATACTTGAAACACACGCTTTAGGTAGACACGAATTATACTCAACAAGATCTTAATCAAAGAATAAACCTTAGTCGGCGTTCCCATAACTGCCAACTCCCATTCAATCCATAGATATAATATACAACAACTAGTGGTGATATCGACCACTTAATACAAAACTTTACATAAGTCGGTTAAAACAAACATCCAACTTTTCCTTTTTCTTTTTCTTTTCTCATTTTTTCGATTTTTTTTTTTTTTTTTTTTTTTTTTTTTTTTTTTTTTTTTTTTTTTTTACTTGAAACATAAACATAGATGTGTAAAATTTCACCACATCACTATAATGATAATTCTGGATAATTTTTCCATACTTTTCATGACTTCAGAAATAACGGTAATAGTGAAAGTAGCAAACACACGAAAAATAAACTCAAAGATATACAATATTTACTTTCACTCCAATTGCATTGTGCAATTTCCCGACCTAACCATAGATAATGAATTACGTACACGAACACAGGTAATGTAAGGAAACACACTTTGCCTATAGCAATTAACCAACCACGGATTCTAATCTACAGGGTAGGCTAAGGTGTAAGGGTGTAACGAAACATTTTAACAAAGGTGTAAGAAACGAAAGGAATGGCTCTGAGTGTTTTTCTAGGGGTATCTTACTCTAAAAGTGAGAGTAACAAAAGGGTTTATACGGGGGTTAACTAACCAGTGTAGTTAGCTAATAACACATAACATATAATGGCTATTTGGGTGTAATCCTAGAATTTTACCAATTTAGACAAGTCATTCCAATTATATAAATAATACTCATTATGGTGGTCTCGAATAGTATACAAGCCAAGTTCTAAAGTTTACAAGTCACCGGCACACTCATAGATTTGTGAATTTTGAAAAATCACAATTTTTGAAAATATCGTCATGTGTACAGCAATGCAACTTAGACTTTAAACAAAAACATGCTAAAAAAATTTTTAATTTTGATATATTAAGCACATTTTAAGCATATTTTGAAAAGTTTAGGACAAGTAAGTGTTAAGTGTTCTAATTCTCCAATCCCCCCACTTAAGTTAAACAACGTCCTCGTTGTTTGTATAAAAGGTTAAAAACTGGAAAATAAAAGAATTAGAACAGAAAAACTCCCTGAGATTTGCTCGGTATGATCCTCCATTAGTATAAGAGCAAAAATTATATTTCTTGTGGATGAGAACGTTTAAGCTTCATGATAGATGTATCCACAGGAAATGCAGGAATCTATAATACCACCAACACTTCAAAACACACCTAAGGTAAGAAAGGTTCAAACTTGCATAATACATTAGTAGTTAGGAAAAATAAAACTTAAAAAATTGAAAATGAAAATCATCAGGTCAGTCGATGCGCCGTATCTTATGGAAGAAGATACGCCGTATCGAGCCTGGAATAATTACGGATCAGAATAAAAGATGCGCCGCATCCTTAACCAGGGATGCGCCGCATTAAAATAAACTGATAAAAAGTTTTAAAGTCGAAAATAAAAAATGCAGAAAAATAAAGATATGACCATTGGAGGAGATGCGTCGCATCTCAGAATTGAGATGCGCCGTATCCTCTGCGGCCTGACTGACTCGACAAAAACAGAATAATAAAAAGATAAATCCGGGTTGTCTCCTGGTCAGCACTTGTCTTTATTCCAGAGTCTTCAAGTTAGACTCACGTTCAGCTCTTTAATATCGATCATTGATTCCCACATTGCTTACGTAGGATCCATTTAGCAACTAATTCGTCATGTATATATTCAGGTCCCAACTTCAACACTTCTTTATAGAATCCTTCCATCATTTGATATGGGTACTCAACCCCTTTCTTCATGTCATCATTACTAATAAAAAGGAATGGAGAGAATTTGTAGCAGAACCTATTAGTAGCATGTTTAAATCCAGGGTGAGTTCGGGGCATCATATAAGTGATAACGTCGCTTCCACATTGAAAGGTGATCCTTCCTTCAAATCATTTTGCATCAATAGTGATCTCCCTACAAAATGGTTTTCCGACAATCACGTCACCCATATTGCTGTCACAATAGGCATTCATGTCTTCAACAACTGCGAACTCAGTAACAATAGAAAAGCGTCCAACGAAGATCGGGACATTAATGAAGGCTTCAACTACATTCTTTCCCTTATACTCCACTTTATTTCTCATAATAGAATTGTAAAACCTTCTTGACATGACATTGATTGGTAAAATAGGAAAGAAATTGGCGTCGATACACTTGTACCCAATCATGCATGGGAATTGAAAATTGTAAGAACAATCGGCGTGGATTCTTCTACCATAATCCCAAGAACCATCATATCCCTCAAATTCATCGTAATTCCTAGTATTAATAACGTTGACCTTTGGACTATCCAGAATTTCTCCATCTTCTAACTCAGATTCCGCATCATCCATGAACAAGTCATTGGATTCTAATGGTCCATCAAGGTCATTAAGTTCAATGTAGTCCCCATTGTAACGTTCGGGTGATTTACCTTGCACTAATACTTCATCCATAAAATTGGCTTCGAAGTCTGAGTCAATCCGTTCTCCGAATCCTTCCATTTTCCTTCTGAAATAATCACGAAAGCATCAGTAGGATTTGTTCGCTAGAAAAGAAATTAATGAATTCAGAAACGGATATAAGAATAAAAATAGCTGATATCTGCAGACGATGCGCCGTATCCAAAAAGTTGGATACGCCGTATCTTATAATCGTTTAAAATTTAATCAGACTTTTATTCAGAAAATAGATACGCCGCTTAGGAATTAGAATGCGCCGTATCTGTTTTAATAATCAAAAATCGATATACTTATTAAA
This sequence comes from Artemisia tridentata subsp. tridentata, assembly GCA_021014915.2. Classification (NCBI taxonomy): domain Eukaryota; kingdom Viridiplantae; phylum Streptophyta; class Magnoliopsida; order Asterales; family Asteraceae; genus Artemisia; species Artemisia tridentata. Next base: position 113,399,155 of record CP139506.1, on the reverse strand, counting down.
ATTAAATGCGTCGTATTAACAAAGGTTAATGCGCCGTATTTTCGTTACGTTTCAAAATATAAGATTTTTGATTCAGAAGATACGCCGTATCGATAAAAATCGATACGCCGTATCTGTTTAATAATTCGAAAACTGTTTTTAATAAAAATAATAGATACGCCTTATCTGCTAAGGCAGATGCGTCGTATGGCGTTAACGTTTAGAAAAAAAAATTATCAAAAACAGATACGCCGTATCTTGGGGAAAAGACGCGTCGTATCGAATTAATTAAACGCGTTGTATTTTATAAAAATTAAACGCAATACGCCGTATCTGAAAGATCAGATGCGCCGTATCGTTTGATTTAGCTCAGTACAACGATAGCAGTACGCAGAAAATACGAAAAATAATAAAAAAAACAAATAAAACACACGAAAATAAACACAAATAAAAGCAAACAAATAACACACAAAAACAGAAAATATGCAAAATAGTACAATGAATGCAAATTAATCTAATACACAACAGAATTAGCGGTTAGATAAACAAAAACAAAAACCTAATTAAAATACTAATCAAATTAACAGATAATAACAATTCACTCCCCGGCAGCGGCGCCAAAAACTTGATGCGTGCGATGTGTCGTTGCGGTTTAGCAGTATTAATGCCTACTCAAGTTTTAAATTTATATTTAGCCGACTTATCAATAACACACACACTTAACGTGCAGTGTACCCGGTCAGTATGAATATAATGGTAAGTAGAGTGTCGATTACTAAGAGTGGAACGTATTATCTAGTTATTCTAATCAGTATTTTAATATATTAAGTTAGCTATACAACCTAATCTAACGCAAAGGGGTTCAGCCTGAGAGACTGGCACGATTTGGTTGCAATTAAATAATAAACTAAACCAATAGGCACGAATCAGCAAGTAGCACACACGTACACAGATAAATACTTGAGACAATAAGAGGGCTATCCTGATGATAAGTAGTTTGTCACTTGTTTTATTGCTAGTGTTATATGAAGTGTATAGTTCGATGCAACGCACCGAGATTAAGTCCTTTCTCGTTGGTTCTAATCTTATCGGCGAGTAAACCCTTAATGATTACTTATGACTATCCTATTTATCTTTCTTCCTACTTTTCTATAGACCATAGAATGCATAGGCGATCTAATAAATAGGCGAGGGCAGAGGCATGGTGACCCGGTCAACGCTCAGCTAGACACAGAGGTTATCAATGCACTAATAAAAGTCACCAAAGACATCAACATATAAACTTTAATTGATGAGAAAGCAGTTTTAAGGGAGTGCAATCTTTCCGTTGTCACATTACACAAGCCACCAATCTTGATGAATTAAAGTTTACTAACACAATAAAACAAAACTACTTAATGAATTAAACACATGCAGCACCTTCTTACAGCTCTTGTATCTTCGTTTGGGTGTGTCTTGTGCTGCTGCCTTGACTGAATTCGTCCTAGGGTTTCTGAACTTCGGTCTCGTATATAATGTGTCTCGTATATATTGTGTCTCTCGAATTCGTCTGGTCTTGGGGTATTTATAGTTTCTGTCTGAGGATAAGATGCAGCGCATCTAGTAAGTAGATGCGGCGCATTGACTTAACTTCGCGTGGGGTCCAAGATTATAATATTCAGGAATATTCGTACACCGCCAGAAGATGCGGCGTAACTCCATTTATAGATGCGGCGCATATCCTCTTATATCTTGGATCGTATCTGGTGAAATATTGATAGTGATGCGCCGTATGTAATGAGCAAGATGCGGCGCATCTGGAGCAGATTAGTCTTGATCTTGTACATTTCGGTAGACTCTTAACTTCTTGCATGTTTTGCTCCATAATTAGTCCAAAATCGCCAAGTTTCACCAAATGCTTGTTTTTACCTGAGAATTACAAAAGTAAACGATTAAGTATCAATCCTCATACATAATATAGTAAAACAAGTCAAATTAATAGGATAAATGATGGTAATAAAATGTACTTATTTGAGTTCATCACCCATGCTGGATATAAATGTATCATCTGATATTACTCTGTCCTTGCAAAGTCCGTTACTACTCCTATGAGAACTCTGGTGATTATTAGCCATGGACTGCGACGATAATTTTTTCTTGATGTGAATTTGTTAACTGAGCATGATGATGCTGATTACTGATATTCTATACGCCTCACTTTTGACAGTTATACGATGTTCGTATTACCGATGACTCACAACCTACCTGCCACTTATGCTAAATAGCTAATCAAGACTCCAACACCTTGAACTGTTCACTCATCTGCCTCAACACTTTGATGAACCATGTACTTGACCTGGATATATGAACTATCCGTCTGTCTTGGCGACTGTAATTATCCTACGAATCCGTTTACTTTTGATATATTCGACCTTGAGGACCTTAGGTTATGTATTGGCTGGCCCTCATAACCTTTCAGGGACTACCGTATCTGATTTGTAACCTTTAGTAATATGTTTTACCCCACTTTCGTTATGATAACCGGTAACCGCTCGAATCTGTTAACGCTGCTATGGAAACTTCTACCTCGATCTCATTTGATTGTCGATTGTCTCCTGACACCTATTATCCACTCTTAGAAAACTTTGGCATTGGAAGTTTTGTTGTGCAAAATTTTCTGGTGTTCTCCGATGTAACTCTTGGGTTTCCCTCCTGGTTGAGAAGTAGAATGAAATTTGAACCGACCTTAGTTGACGAACCAAAATGCTATCGAAGTTGAGAGATTGAAGAAGCTGAAGGAATATGATTTTGTTCACTTCAGTGTTCCCTTTGAATACTCTATTAGCTTGTGAAGAAGAAAGAGAAAACTTTGAGTATCGACTATCGTAAACCTAATCGTATCACTACCATGACCATTTTTCAATTCAGCGTATCAATGATTGATTCTATCTCTGTAAACTCTGCACCAGACGACCTCTTTTAATGATTGAAGGACTGAAGAAGCAACCCCAAGGACTTCTAAGAAAAAGAGATGGCTATTTGAGAGTAACCTCCAGGAATTATTTCAGTTTTATGCATGAAGAGGAACATGTGGACCATCTTGTAGAATGACCCTTTATTCTGGAAGAAGTAGATTGGATTGGCATCCCGAGATTGTAGCAGACAACACTACCATGCAGCCGGCAATGACGGCAGTTGAGTTGGCGAATTTCAAACTGTGCTGAAGACCTGTCTAACACACGCAGTCTTGTTCCTCTATTCATTTTAGTTGTACTAAGATGAATTGAGAGCAGAAGCAGACTCGCGAATGGAAGAATGCATAGTGACCATACCGGAGATACACGTTACTACACCACTGTTCCAAGAAGAAGTGCCGAAGGCTTGAGGGACCAGACTCGAGTTTATAATTTCTTTCCACTCTATGGACAGACGTAGACAGACTACTTGGAATTGGGAGAGATTTAGGATCATGTATTTGAATAGACGATAATTCTGAAGCGAACGTTTGTGTTTGGAAGAGTTGATTTTGTGAAGAATGAAGCTATGGATGACGTAATTCATTTCCTCTTGACCTACTCAAATTTCCGTTACCTGATGATAGGATCCCTTGAATGATTTATGTTCCCTGTTAGTAATTCCGCTCAGTGTTCATTCTGCGTATGCTGGACGATGGTTTTGTTATGTGAAATTTGACGAATGATGGACGATCTGATGCTTTTTAACGATGTAACAAATTCTGATAGACATTCTGGGACTTCCGTTAACTCTTTTGAGTAGTTCGTTCTCCTCTTAGTTATGGTGTTTGATTTTGATGACCTTTGAGACTATAGAAGTACTAGGTGGATTAAGATAGGTGGTTTTGATTACGACTTAAGATAAAGTATGATCATCATGAAGGCATATTTATGTGGTACTAGTATTATGACGCCTGATCAACGTGATAATACTTACACCATATAATGCGCACTCATTGTGGCCATAGGATATCTTGGGGAGTACCTAAGAAGTATAGAAATTGAATCTCCGCTGGATTATCCGTGATTAGTGAGACGTTAGGTTCATTCTACCTATGCGTATACTCTGTTTCCATTCACTAGATATCTGGATGAGTTTGGACTCTCGTTCTGCATTCTGTTGACCTCAGTTATGAATCTTGAAAACTCTTTGAAGAGCTCTATACTGTTGACACAGTCAATTTGATTTGAAATCTTGTTCGTATTCCATGTGAGCTTTCTGAAGATTCACCTATCATCCATTTTATGTTGCATGGACCTTTTGTTCTGAATCAACTTAATTTGTCTCCTTCTGAGGAATCTGAACCCATCTTGTTTTGATCGAGTCATGAGAAACCATTTGTTTTGAAGATCCTTCTGGAAGAACCTCCCCGGGCGTGAGAATTGTTCGCGACGACCTTTTACGATTTGCTACGACGTTGTCTAACCTTGCGACTTCAAATTTCGGGGACGAAATTTTTCTGTTAGAGGGGAAGAGTTGTAAAACCCTAAAAATCTGAAACATGTCAAAAGACCAAAATGCCCTTATAATCTTAAATTTGATGGAAAGTACCAAATAAATTCTAAATTTTGGTAATGAGCTACATATGAGATAAAATAATTATGAGGCTACATTTCAACATTTTTACATGTCCAAAAATTAATATTGCACATCAAATATAGTACATAAACCGAAAACCAATTGTATTTAAATAAATTACATTTAAAAACAATATAAGTTAAGATAATCACAAGTTAATTAAGGAAATGATCAAAGATTATCAAATTATGATTTGTCAACCTTTTTGGCCAAATTTTCTGCCTATCTCCCCCCTCCCACACGTTTTATTAAATGCTTCCTCTTTTCCTTTTTATTTTTCCTATCGCTAAAAACCCTAGAAACACAAACAAATTCGCACACACTTAATCCGAATTTCTGGAGGTCCTAGCATATTTTTCCCACGTTCATCAAGGTCTAAGGAAGGGGATAAAAATAAGTTTTGGGTCGTTGGAAGCTTGGTTCGATCTGTGGTAATTCTTTTATCGCGTTTTTCCATCTGTGAGGTATTAATTCATACGCCCAAATTCTTACATTATAAATCTGATTTTATATTTTTCTAATGATATATAGATGATATATAACTCATAAAAAATGATAAACACAAATCATGCATGATTATTTTGATCGTATGAATTATAGATAACAAAAACAAGAGTAAAATACAATTCGGGCTATATGATTTTTCTGGGTCATGTTCATAATTTTTCTGGGTTCCTTTATAATCATATCACTCTGGAAAAATGTTGGTTTAATTTGTTAAATCCTAAAATATTATTTGTGGATTTTTGTTCTAATCGATTATAAAAGAAAAACTAGTAAAAATTGAGAAAACCCTAAATGAATGAACTAGGGTTAGTGTTTTATGATTGGATCTGGTCATTTAATGTGTTATAATGATTGTATAATGATTGTGGAATGATTTGGTAAATTAGGGTTAGGGTTTTGTAAATAAAATGTATTACCGATTGAAAATAAAAACTATAAGGGTGTGTTTTGTCATTTTTTAAACTTGTGGGATATTTTTGTAATGTTAATTAGGTCTGTGGGAATGTAGGAAAAATATAACATAAGGGTCCTAAGTATAAATATTGCAAGAAAAGAATTAATTCGTATTTATAGGGTACGATTGGTATTTATTTAAAATAGAGGGACTAAAAGTGAAAATTCTAGAAACTCATGGTTATTCTGTGTAAATTTGAGGATTTGTGGGCTAAATATGTAATTGTTACTAAATTATGATTTGAATTATAAGTTTTGTAAAACTAAGGGACCAAATGTGTAATTTCTGAATTCTGAGGGTTATGATTCGTACTACTTAAAATTCTGAGGGTAGGTTCTGTAATTTTGTAAAATAAAGTGCTTGGCATGTAAATATAAATATGGAAGGGATTGAATTGTGAACTATGTAAATGTAGGGTTTATTTTGTAATTAATATAACTAGAGGGGTGTAAACTGTAAATTGTGAAACTTAAGGGATTGAAGTGTCTTTCTGAATAACATGAGTATTTAAATCAGTAACTTGAAGTATTTTCATTTTAAACCTTTAACTTTGGCGTATTTACAATTAAAACCCTAAAATATGGAAACTTGTTATAAATAACCCTAAACTTTTATACCTGCTAAAATGAACCTTACTTCCATAATATCATTTAATTAATGACTTAACCTAATTATGGAAACCTGCTAATTATGGAAACCTGCTAAAAATAGAAAGTTACTAATTATGGAAAGTTGCTATTTTTGGAAAGTTACCTAAGAAGGGAAGTTACTAAAAATGGAAAGCCGACTAAAATAAGTAATCTGAATTAAATAAGCTTTTAATAAGACAGTCATGATTCGTGTAGATTCGCTGAAGATGGAGTTTGCGTCCGACCTCTATATTTTCTGTTGTGTTTGTCACTTGCGGTATAAGGTACAGATATTCTGACCTTCCTTATAAGGTTTCTCATGATCTCTTTCATATTCTGATCCGTTAGTTTCTGATCTGATGCCATTGCCATGATTCCCTTTGCTTGAACCTCCTCTATTGATTCCATTTGATATGACCTCTGATATGAATCTATGTTATGAAAACCTTTTTAATTATACCATGGAAATGTTTTTAGAAAAACCAATTTAAAAAGATGTTTATAAATGATGCGAAACTACTTTTATATGAAAGGTTACTAACTTTTGTGAACACTATATTTTGAAGACTAGCTTTATGAAAAACCGTTTTGAATGACTATTTTTATGAAAACTACTTTAAAGGATCGTTTTATGAAAATCATGAATTAAAGGATTGTTTAAAATGGACTTTTGATAGAAACTTCTGAAACGAACTTTTGATCTGAACCATGACTTGATTATTGAATATGAACCTTGATCTGATAAACTCTGATTTGGACCTTTGATATTACTTCTGAGATATTTGATATGAACTATCTGTTATGAGCCATCTGTTATGACACTCTGATTTGATATGATATCTGACTCTTAGTTTGATACCCGAGCCAAAATCTGTTTCCTAACCATGAAGGTAACATGGCCGTGTCATTGATGCACCAATGGCATGACTCTAGGGCGGTAGAGTGATGTTCCGCCACGTCCCCTTATCTGTTATCTGATATGCGCATTATATTATTTTGGCCACTATTTATCTGCGGGGGCGTATGGATGCATCCTAGATCTGATCTGTTTAGTGGATTTAACATGATTGATTTATTATTGTCTGGTGATTGGTACTGTGTGCTATACATGCCCTTCACATATATCTGGGAGCTAGCTACTCCATTTGAAGAATGAGGACACCCCTCATATTATTTGATTATCTGAGAGGTCTCCCCTCTATATGATTTGAAGATTTATGGTTACGATATGGTATGATCTGTTTCTGGCTCGTGGTGGATTACTATCCCTTTTCTCTTTCCTTTATACCTAATCATTGACTTATCCCTTGAACCATATTACATTCTGTTTGACCTTTTATTTCTTTTACTCGGTACTATTCTCCATACTGTTTGTTATCGCTATATCTGTTCACTGAGCTCTCGTAGCTCAGCCGCATTTCTTTTCCTGCGGCAGGTTTTGTTGGAAGCTGGGTAATGAGTGGAGAGTACCTTTGGACTTAGAAGACTTGATAGCTGTTCTGGATTTAGAAATGACTAGAAGTTATTATTATTTCAAAATTAGTATTTATTGGAAGTTCATTTGTAACCCTGTAGTATCTGTATTTCAATTGTAACCTTTGAGAAATCTTGTATTACTATAGATGTATGCTTTGTTTTGATCTGATATGAAACCATTATTGTGATATCTTTACCCTTGTCGGGTTGGGGTGTTACAGAAATATTGCTCTATCCTTAACCTCCACATTTCAAATTCATTCTGTTTGAGCATGGGCAACTTTGCAGCAACATTCGTCTGAATAGCTTCTACGTCCATTTTTCTTCTTCTTCTAAATCAGAAATATCAGCCTTGTTTTGATACCAACTGTGAGGATGTGATACACTACACTAGAAAGGAGGTTATCCCTTGTTAACGTGTGTATGTGATACTTTTGAGTGAATATGTTTAAGTATGTGGAATCTACTTAACCACACTTAGAAGATTGTATGTTGTATGTAAATGGAACAATGATTATGCTCGAAACTGATAAGAACAATGAGAGTTAATACCAAACGATTAATATTATTGATAATGATACAAAGGTTCGATATTGTTTGATGTTTTACAGTTTGTTCACAGTTAGAGAATGTGCAAAGGTTTTTCACAAAGTTGTCACACTTTCTAACTTAGCTAAGATCTTCTTTTATAGTCCAAGAAGATCTTTACACAATATTGTTTAGTCATGACAAGTCTAGTCTTAATTAATGATCTACTACCACTTGAGTATCTATCTTATGTTATGTGTAAGAAGATAACATATCTCTTACACATACAACTTGTAAACGTAGCTTAGCTATATACTAAAGAGTATACAACTTGATTACTCAACCTTTATACAAAGATATTTTCTACTAAATATATTTGACTTTTGTGTACAAATATCTTCGTATACTTATCCATCTAGCAGCAGAATGACTCATCGATCAGCAGCAACACTAACACTAGCAGCAGCATCAGTATAACTAGCAGCAGGAACACATTGCAACAAAATTGTTTATCACTAGCAGCAGCAATGGATATAACTAGCAGCAGCAACACACTTAGAGATTTTCCGATACTTAAACTTTAGAATATTTAATTCCCA